>JAJLZT010000007.1:0-547266 GCA_030572295.1 Glucitozyma multigemmis
GTTCTTTTGGCACAAGCAAAGTATACAAATGAAACAGATATCAGACCTTTTTAGATTTCAATATACTTTAATATGACTTTTACTTCTTCATGTATTTTGTTAGCGTTTGCAATGTCTTGCAACGATCTACAATTAATACAACAAACTCTTCTAGACGTTACAAACGCATGCACTACGTACTGGAGAGTTCCTGAGCAAGAAAATGTTAAACTTGAATGGTTTGACTAGTTTCTTATCGTTAGACATTATCTAGATCCGAGTCAGACAAAAGTCTGCAGGTTGAATCTGTTAGATTCTCCTAAAGTGAAACTCTCGGATAAACCTAAATTTAGAATCCCCACATAAAAAATTTGGCATCTTCTATTAGAGTCTAATGGAAAGTTAATTATAAACGGATTTGAACTTGGACAACTTGCATTTGCTGCATCCTGTCAAATTTTATTTAGTTTAAAAGACACGATAATTCGACATGTCTCTATTTTTAGTCCAACGTTGTATTAATCGCTTATCAGAATCTCAAATGAAAATGTAACATGATAACGGAACAAAGTCAATTCATGGACAGGTTATGAGAATTCCGAAAAGTTTGTGCATATGAATAAATGATAGACTGTTTTGTTTAAAACTCTCAAAAGATTGTCTTTCCTAACTTGAGTGACGAGTAATTGGGTTGACGAAATGTGAAGGAATCTCAACCGAGCCGCTTGTATGAATTAGCTTTAAGCAATGTTTCTCTATCTTCTAGAGAAGTCGTTAATTGTTTTCAAAAAGACTCGCTTCAATTTAGTAACAGTGCTGATTACAAAAGATGAAATTGGTATAGTTCTTTTAGATCCGGTACTTGAATATGAATAAAGATGATTAATTCAGACTTGAAATTGGATTCCAAATATAAATACACGAGGTTATACTCACGGTTTTAATATTGCAATGTTTTTTCAATATTTATTTATGGCTTTGGCCCTTTTAGCCACTACATGTTCAATGCAAATCAAACGGGATGAAAATCCAGGATATTTCAAGGTAGGGTTTGAAAAAGTTAACAAAACAAAGGAACTAAGCAAAAGGGATAATTATATATATTCTAATCTTACAAACGGAGAGGTTTCTTACCTTGCAACCTTATATTCTGGTTCCAATAGACAAAAGCAAACATTAACCATAGATACTGGATCGGCAAATCTCATCATAATTAAAGAAAATGTTACCTGTGTGGATATTTATTGTAACTATACTGTTTTCGACCCAACTCAATCGACTTCCTTTAAAGGCTCAAGTGTTTCTGTTTTCGCGCTGTTTGGTGATCAAAGCTATGTGAAAGGTGAATGGGCAGAAGATTCATTTTCATTTACTCCTGATGGGAAACAATTTACAGATTTACAATTTTTGCTTGCAAATGTAAGTGGTTTATCGGAAGGAATTTTGGGAATTGGCCCGACATCTTTAGAAGGAGGAAATGAATCATATGACAATCTTCCAGTCGTTTTGAAAAAACAAGGATTAATCAACAAGTTATGTTACTCTTTGTACTTGGGAAGGGTTGATGATCTTTCTGGATCATTAATTTTTGGAGGAATAGATCATGCAAAATATTCCGGCAACTTAGTGACTCTTCCAATGACTGGTGCACCAAAGTATCTTGCCGCTACATTGGATTCAATCAATGCAAATGGGAAATCTTTTTCAATAAATGACAAGGAAGCACTTTTCGATGCCGGTACCTCATATATGACCTTATCAAAAGAAAATGCCCAAGCAATCGGTGCCGCCTATGGTGCTACTTGGAGTGAAGACCTTAAAATGCCCTTGCTCTCTTGTGATGCCTTTGAAAATAAACCACCAATAGTTTTTAACTTCAATGGTATAGATATCAGTGTTCCATTTGAAGATTTCAAATTATACATTATAGATTCGAATTTTGGCCTGGACTGCAAAATTGCAATAACTTATTTAGATTCGCCAGACGTACCTCATACAATTCTTGGTGATCTATTTATGAGATATGCGTACATTAATTTTGATCTTCAAGATAGGGAAATTTCATTAGCTCCTGTAAAGTTTACTTCTGAGGAGAATGTTCAGCCCGTTTAAGATATGAGGTGAAGTGGATTTTAGTATATTTGGTTTTTAGGTTCTCTTTAATACAGGTACCAGTAATTTGACAGACTTGTTTATTTTCAAAGTCGATATTAAGAATTTCCCAGACTCAAGGTCTAATTCAAAGTAGTAGATCCTTTCAATTAGTCAAAGGAAAGTCTTTTCTTGGCGAGGAAGTATTTCAACGCAATTGGGTGCATCAGGTAGCTTAATTCTATTATCAAAAGCTTTGGCGCTGAATCAAATGCAATTTTTAGGTTTCGCTTGTTACGAAATGACCCTTTTAAGAACGATGAAATATCTGAAATTATATAAATTAACCAAGCTTTAATAGTTTCAGTTTTCGAAATTCATATTTAAAGATGTAGTAGTCAAGAATCCAGTATTTTTTTATGATTCAAAAGAGTTTTTCTGTCTCTCTTTGACTCTTTCTCTAAGATTTGACTCGAAAGAGAAAACCCGTTTGATACATAATTCTCTAATTCCAAGGTTTCTCAGCAAATGATTAAGATGAGAGATTGCAGAAATCATTGGCTGAAATATCTAACATTTTTCATAGACAAGCGGTGACTTACCTTTAATTTTGGAGAGGAAGAGGTGATTTAATTGCAAAGACATCCAAACAGAATACACAGCCATTCAAAAGCAGTAAATGACCTTGAGTTTGATCAGCGACATTCATGTCGATTCTCCAAGATTCTTTAAATTTATGATCCCCATCCACACCTACTCTTCAGTTTCGACTCGAAAAATAATTTGATTTTTGGTCTACTTGACCAACCTGAAAAATTGCATATGTCTCACTTTCCTCCCGAGATGTCCTCTAAAAAGTAAAAACATCTAAAAGATTCAACATATTCCAGGATAACCCCTCACATCATAAATTTTGGGGGTATAATAAGTAAAGTAGCATTATTGTTAATAATAGAACTATGATTTCGCAACCAGGTTCCTACACAAGAATCTGTTCAGAATTTGTAGTCAACTATTTTTAGAAATTTGAAAATCAGGATGCCTCAAAAGTATTATCATAGATACATGTTTGAAAAATCAAATTTCTTAATTGCCCGTTGACGACAATCTTTAACAATTCTTGACGATTTAAAGTTTTGATCTAGATTGAATTTTCGCCACGTTGAACTGGGCTCTAATAGGGGCTTATCATCTCATGTGTTAAATCTAAAATTCATTGACTCCATATTTTATCCGGAGTCACTTTTTCTTTGTCAAGGTCTTTAGCTCAACGCGCACTTGGACTCGCGGAAAACTACCCAATTTTAAACTTTGAATCTTCTTTGTTTAAATCATGCTAACCGTATATGCAATCTTTGTAATCTTTAGAAATCTTCATGATGTTAATTCATTCCAAGTATTTAGTCTACTAGTCAAGTTCACCTCGTAAATAGTGAGATATAATTATATGTAATACGGTTAACTATCACGTCAGCATCCAAAGACTTGATTTATAAAGACCACAATTATTATAGTTTGTGCCGTATGAAAAAAGCCTTCGTTTCATTTATAAAGCTTCTCTATAGAACAAACCAAGTACTCGATACAGATTATCGTAATTCCAGACAATAGAGCATCAGATTGAAGGGTTAAACAGTTTTAAGACATGTTGCAAATTATGCATATAACCACATATTTTGCAGCAACTAAACAGCAAAGACAGGTTTTATTTCATCTGACAGGTTTTCAGTTTTATAGTTCTTTTAAGTCATGTTTTAAACTCTCCAAAAAGCCTTTTCCGCTATTTGTCCCGTAATTACCTAAAACGTTAAATTAAACCTCAAGAGAATTGCTGGTTCTTTATTCAGTCAGATTAACAATACTTTCCATATATTCTTGTACCAGTCCTACATATAAGATTCCAAGAAATATTCAACAAACAGCTTCGAAATTCATCTTGGTTGCAATCAAAGTACTGTAATGACACTTCAAAATGAAATGCGCAATGAAACTACAAGCAGACGGCTTCAATTAAATTTATTTTAGATTTTAGGCTTTTTTCCAGAACCTCGATCTTAAGGAAGATAGCATGAGCGTTCTTACATGAAATTTGCAATGATTTCGAATCAATGATGTCCAACGTTGTTTCAAGTTTTGATTCGATATAAATAGGCTCTGTATTCATCTATGTTTCAACATCAAAAATGTTTATTCATAAAATCTTCTTTGCCCTTGCCCTTATTTTAGCTTCTGTCAACTCTTTAGTTGTTCAAAGAGATGACAATCCAGGTTTCTTGAAATTGGATTTTGAAGTAAAATACGATAACACCAGAATTTCTGGAGTCGTCCCAGTAACTGAAAATGACAAAAGAGCGTATGTACCAGTTACTCTTCAAAATGGTGGTACATCATACTATGCAACTATTTATGCTGGTTCAAATGGACAAAAACAAACAGTTGTTGTTGACACTGGTTCCTCTGATCTTTGGTTAGTTGGTAACAATGCCTATTGTGAAAATGGTAAAGACTGTAAAAGTAAAGGTACTTTTACATCATCCCAATCAAGTACTTTTAGAGACTTGGGATCACAATTTCTTATTACTTATGGTGATCAAACTTCTACCAGAGGTAAATTTGCAACTGATAATTTTGCTTTTACCACTACTGGTAAAAAACTTACTGGTGTGCAATTTGCGGTTGCCTCGCAAACCTCAGTTACCTCAGGTATTTTGGGTATTGGCTTTACAGCTTTGGAATCAACTGTTAACAAATATGATAATCTTCCAGTCTTATTGAAAAAACAAGGTTTTATCAGTAAAAATGCTTATTCTTTATACTTGGGTAAAGCAACCGATGCTACCGGTTCTATTATCTTTGGTGGTATTGATCATGCAAAATATACTGGTAGTTTAGTCTCCCTTCCATTAACTGGTGAATCTGCTCGTCTTAGTATCACCGTCAACTCAGTCAATGCTAATGGTAAAACACTTGGAGTTAGTGGTAACAATTTCAACTTGGATTCTGGTACTACTCTTACCTATATCACTAAGAGTCAAGCCCAATCAATTTCGTCAGCTTATGGAGCTACTTGGAATGATAATTTGAAGGTAGGTACTCTTCCATGTAATCAATTTGCTGGCAAGCCACCACTTACCTTTAATTTTAATGGTGCAAGTATTAGCGTACCATTTGAGTCTTTATCACTTCAACTTAAGTACGTTGATGGAAGTATTGCATCAACCTGTGGAATTGGTATCTCATACTTGCAAGACGCTAATGGTAACTACTACTCAATTCTTGGTGACAACTTCTTAAGATACGCTTATCTTTACTATGATCTTGATGGTAGAACTGTTTCTATTGCTCCAGTTAAGTTTACTACAACAGAGAATATTCAACTGGTTTGATTTAATCGTTGATGAATAGACTATATACTAGAATAAAATTTAGAATTGTTTTAAATTGAGCGTTAAATTCGTATCATACCCTCTAATTTTTTATAGTTAACCTGAACTTTTTAAAGACCAGAAATTACAAATACTGATTGCAATCAGTTTTCCAGATTGCAACCCGATTTATATACAGGTATTATAAGTTTTCGCGTGAAACTCTTTATGATCTACGTTTTAATGATAGCATGAATGATTATGTGACAACTATAAGCAATTTCCCACATGAATTTGAAAACTTAAGGATAGAGAAAGAATTTTTTGCATACATAGTTGGTGTTGATTATCCTTTCTCACCTGGTCCTCCGTTAAAATTCTATGTTACTGACTTCACAAAGAACGCGTGGATTGAAAATAGTCATCACCCTATAGTTACAGCAGGTAGTTATACTTTTAATGGCGACCAAGTTATGCAAGTAGATATCTATTCCGAGAAGGCAGACATATTTTTGAGAGCTTTCAAAACCAAATATAAAGAGGATTTCTTGAGTGGTAGACGTATGGAATTGGGGAGATATGTGCGGGTGGAGACTTCAAGTAGACTAGCTATAGTCAAAATCAGAGCCAAACTCAAAATTTATGGATCAATTCTAGAAGCTAGAGCAACACATATTCAATTGATCAATGATGATGAAATTGCTGATAGTCCTACATTACAAGAATTACTGAAAAATCTTGATAAATTAGGTGATGACTTTTTATGTAAAAGGATAAATAAATTAGAAGGTTTAGATCTTTCGATTCTTGAGTCTCCACAGAAGAAAAAGCAAAAGATTCAAGTTAAAGAGGAGGAAGAATCTGAAGATGATCTACCAGAGTCAAATGATGAACAAGAAACTGTAGAGAAAGAAAACAGCATTTTAGCTCAGCCTCAAACAACGCATAATAATCCAGGTGTAACGTATGTCCAATATCTACCTCAATATCCAATTCCATATAATGGTCTACAAGCTATTCCTCAAGTCCCAAATGTGATACTACCCCCGGCGATAAGTAAAGCGTTTGAACACAATTTCAATCCCACCGAGGGTCACAATCTACAACAGGCTGCAACTACAGATACTTCTATGTCAGCTCAACAAGTTTCAGAAGAAGTTATACCTGATCTTAATGAAGAATCTTCTCCGGAAGACTCTGAATTTTTTGATGCTCCAACGAATTTTGAAAACAATACCATACGAAGCACATATAGAATCCAAGAGCTTTTGACAACACCAATGGTTATTGACAATATAATCTATAATACAGAAGCTTTCATTATCGATGTCTCTCCAAGTCTGATCTGTTCAAAACAACTAATTTCAAACAACAAATGGTCGCAACCTCAATTAAGTAATCTTTTGATTTATATATCAAAAGAGGATAAAAGCACAATTTTAGACCATTCCAACATGCTAGAAGTGAGACTAGAACCGAGACAAATCAAAGTTATGTTTGATGTATACAATGAAGATGAGTTCTATCTAAAAAGTGAAGAATTGACCAAAAAAATTAAAAGTCACTATGGATTATTGAAAAAATTTAAACTATATAAAACAACTATAGATGACAAAGTAGTGTGGTCAGCTATTGACTTTTTCCTAGATAGTTGAGTATCTTGAAGATCAGATATACTCCCCACATACATTTGGAAATCTCTATATAATTCCGCTGTGGAGGTTCCGGTATATAAATAAACGTTAAAATATTTTAAGTAGCGATCAAAATTAGACTTTATGTCTTTAGAACGAAGCAGACCCTTTGAGCTAAGTTCAAATTATATCAACAAAGATACATTCTATACGAGTCTACCATCTATTGTATATGCTCAAATTCTCAAAACTAGTATTCCGGGACACCGCACAAACCACGATAGTTTTGTGGGGTAATGATTTGTAGAAATGTATACCGCCGTTATGAATCTCGTAAACTAATCAAAAGACCGCCATTTTGAGGCAACCAAGCAAAATGAAAACTTTCTCCACATTTCACTTGAGCGGAGATTTGAGATGTCTCGGAGTAGAATCGAGGACTCCGACAGTCAAGTTTAGTTTAAAGTTGAAAAGTTGGAAACAAACTATGAAAGTTTATGACTAGAGATTCGAGCTGGTAGACCACTAATCAAAGACGACAGCAAGCTTCATTTTAGTTGTTGTTTCATGATAATGACCACACAAACTATGCTATTGCAGTCCTCTTCGTAAATTACACCCCGCGTATTAAAGAATATTTAAATGATTGCAAATTCTGACTTTATCAATAAAGATGTCTGATACAGAAATCAAAGCTTTTGGAACAAACGAAGCATCAAGCTCAGAGGAAATTGGAGCTCCTCTTCATGAAACTCTCACAAGAATTACAATTGTTGGTGATAATGTTCACTTTGGTGAAGAGATATTCTCTCGGAATGATCTTTATGAAGTACTTGGAGGTCAACCAAAGGCAAAATTAGCAAATCCTGCTCCACTTGGATTATGCTCAATTGGTGTTACTTCATTTGTACTCAACATTGCAAGCACTGGAGCAAGAGGGGTGGTAATTCCAAATATAGCTGTAGGAGTTGCAATTTTCTATGCTGGAATTGGTCAGTTAATTAGTTGTATGTTTGAAATTGCCAATGGTAATTCGCTTACAGCTTTAGCATTTGGTGGTTATTGTGGATTTTGGTTTTCAATTGCATCAATTATGATTCCATCTTTTGGTATTACAACAGCTTTCACTAGTGTTCAAGAGTATGAAAATGCATTTGGTTTAATGCTTATTATTTGGTTTATCTTTTCCTTTGGGTTATTATTACTAAATTTGAAAAGTACTATCCCATTATTTCTCCTATTCGTTTTTATTACAATGTCATTTTTATTGCTGGGTATTGGAGCGTTTACTGGTTCGAACAATTGTAAAATAGCTAGTGGAGTTTTCGGGATTTTAGTTGCATTTGCTTGTTATTATAGTGCATATTCGATCATGGCGAATGAGCTGAATTCATATTTTGGATTACCACAACCAATGATGCCAGCATTTGGGAAGACACCACCTCTAAATCCAGTTTAGATTACAAATTAATTACAGATTAGATTATAAAATGCTCTTTTTTATTTAAAACTATTATACATGTTCATTTTGTGGTTTTGAATCAGCAGCGTAACCTATTGAGTGAGCCATGTTATCACTTGATGGTGGAGTCCAGTTATTGGATTTCCATGCGGGTATACCTTGAGCATACAATTCATCAACCTCTTCTAAAGTTAAACCTTTTGTTTCATAAACAAAGAAATAAACGTAAAATACAGCAAATACTAAACAACCACAAAATACAAAACCATACCAGAAATGGATAGCACTTGTAATGAAAGATGTGAAAAATGAAATAAGGAAACCCCAAATCCAATTTGCTGCAGTTGCAACTGACATTGCTTTTGATCTGATTCTCAATGGATAAATTTCAGAAATGATGGTATAAACTGAACCAGCCCAAGTAGATGCAAAGAAAAAGATGAATAAACAGGTAACAAAGATTAAAGCATTACCAGTTGGTTTATAAGTATCTCCCGAATAACCATCTTTGTAAAGATGAAGAGAACCTAAAAGTGAATAGATAACGTATGTCAATGCCATACAAACAGCACCAATCAATAAAACTTTTCTTCTTCCTAATTTATCAATGATGTAAATCCCAAGGAAAGTAGAGACAAAATTAACAACACCTAAAATGATTGAGGTTTGAAATGGATCTGATAATCCAACTGCTTGAAAGATGGTAGTACCATAATAAAAGAAATAATTATCACCAGTCAATTGTTGCATTGATTGTAAAACCACACCAGTTATAACTCTTTCAAACATTCTTGGTTTACCAGTAACTAATTGAGACCAAGAAGCAGAACCAGCTAACTTTTCACGATCAACACCTGCTTGAATAAGCTGAATTTCAGTATATACACCTGGATGTTCAGGAGAAACTTTATTTGATCTTGCAATTGAAACTTTTGCTTCTTCAATTTTACCCTTTTCAATAAGATATCTTGGGGATTCTGGCATCATAATCATACCAAATACAAGTAAAATAGCCCAAGCAAAACATAAACCAAGAGGAATTCTCCAAGATCTTGAATCATCATAAACTTTAGTACCATAAGTTGTACAGTATCCTAAAAAGATACCCAAAGTAACAAAAAGTTGAAAGAATCCAACCAAAAATCCTCTTAACATTTTTGGGGCAGTTTCACCAATAAATAATGGTGATAAAACAGAAACTGTTCCAACTGCTAAACCAGCAATTGCTCTACCAATAACAATTTGATACCATTTATTTGTAGCGGAGATTTGAATAATAATTCCAACAACATAAATAATCATTGAAAACATCATCCCTGCTCTTCTACCATAAACATCAGCAATTTTTGATAATCCAAGACCACCAATTGCACAACCAATATTGAAAATAGAGATAATTAAACCTGTACGAACATTGGATAAATAAGGTTCACCATTTGAATCCATTTGACCAAATCTACGTAAGAAATCAGGTAAATTAACAAATCCTGAAATGGTACCAGTATCGAAACCAAAAACATAACCACCAAATGCAACTAACATACAAAAGAAAGTAACTGAAATGTAATCTTTAAAAGATTTTTCTGGAAGTGTTTCCATATTTTCTGTTATTTCTTGAGCAGTTGGTATATCTTCAGGACGAGAAGGTATTTGATGATTTTGGCTTTGACCTTCTTTCTCAAAAAGAGAACCCGGTGGGGTTGAAGAATTGTGAGACATGAGAAGAGATGGAGAAAATTATTTACGGGAATTCTCATTTATAAATCATTTGTAGATAAAAACCGGTAATAAGGTTTATAAGCAACCATTCCTTTATATTAACACACGGAAAAACTTTTGCATTGCTTTCGTGTATATAAGGAAAAAGAATAATAGTTTTTCCGAAGAGACCTTGAGTTTCATAGACTGGAAAGTTTGACTTGTATCAAGCTGGGACAAAATTCAAGAATGATACTTTTTATAAGAGGTTTCCGCCACCTTTCCCATGGATTCCAATCGTTTATACTCGTCGTGTTTTGACAGAAACCACTCTGACGTAATGTCAAAATAAAAGTTGCATATAAATAGGTTTATAAACTTAAAAAGGCATCTGATTCTTAATCATCGTACATAATATATACACTACTTTAATCTATACGAAATGATTTATTTATTGTTCAGATGGGTAAATCAAACCGTTTTCTTTTCTAATCTTATCCATAACACTCAAAACCAATAAAGATTCATCATGAGGGATATAGTCACTTTCAGTTTTACCCGCTAAAATATCTTTTGCAACTTGATTTGCTTCATATATAAAACCAACATAACCTGAAGTATCTTCATATTCAATACTTTCTTCATTATTATAAAAAGAAACTTTGAATTTAATTGGACGGGCTGGATTGTTACTAAACATTTCAATTGTTCCTTTAGTACCTTCTAATCTTACATAAGCTTTTGGTCCATCTGTTACTTCTGTACAGGTTAAGATACCTTGTTTCCCATTTACATATTTCAAAAGAATTGAAGTAGTATGATCAACCTTATCTGTAGGATCAATTGACATAAACGATCTTGTTTCAAATTTTGTTGCATCTTTACCTAAATTTTGATCTAAAAGAATTCTTCCATAAGTCAATGAATAAATACCTATATCTAATAAAGAACCAGCAGCTAAATTTATATCTCTAACTCTTGAGGATTTTGAAATTGAATCTATATCATTTAGGTAACCAAAATCTGCTAAAAGTCTATTGATTTTACCTATTTTCCCATTTGAGATTATTGATTTTATCTTTGAAATGGAAGGGAAAAATCTTGTCCAAACACCTTCCATCAAGAAGAGGTTTTTTGATTTTGCAAAATCAAATAATTCTTTTGCATCTTTTTCATTTATTGTAATTGGTTTTTCACATAAAACATGTTTACCGTTTTCAAGTGATTTTATAACTTGTGATTTATGAAATGTATGTGGAGTTGCAACATAAATCACATTTACTTTTGGATTCTTATAAAGATCATCATAGGATTGAATTTGGGTTGAGATTTCATAATTATGAGTAATTTTTTCAACAAATTTAGTTCCCTTTTCTATTGAAGAACATCCAATTGATTGAATCACATGTTCAATTTCGCCATTTTCTTTATTATTCTTATTTAAATCATGAACGAATTGATCTGCTATATTTCCAGCTCCTAAAATACCCCAATGAAGTCTCATAAGGGAAACAAGAGATGAAATATATTATATATGTATTTTTAAGGTAAGCATTTTGTGTAACATACTACCCCACGCAATTTCCCGGTATATAAGATCTTGATGTTCTCCATCGTAACATGTCTTGGTTAACAATCGGATACAACTAGGTAACAGTTACATTTTAAATAAAGTTTTGTAACGTTGTATTAAAAGTTGATGAAATTATTCTATAAAACCTTTCTTACCTCTCAATCATCATTAATATGACAAATTCTTATCATCATGAACAAATAGCGGAAAATGGTTTTACAATTATAAGAGATTTCTTAAGTTTAGAAGAAATTGAATTATATAAGAAAACAGCTTTAGAATTGGTAGATTATACTAGAAAAGGAAATTGGCCATTTGTAAGAACAAGGGGTAAACAATTCCCACCATGGCCAGAAAATTTTAGTCCAGATATTTGGGGAATTTCAAGTTTACTTCATCCTGATTTAAAAGAGATTGGTCAAACTTTCCAAAAATGTTATTCAAGTGATAAATTATTAAAAGTTGCTCAAGATATTTTGCAAACTGATAAACATCATTTATCAATGGAATTATTCAATATGTTAATTAATCCACTTACAGATTTTGGACTTGATTGGCATAGAGATTATATAAAACCAGAAGCAACACCAGAAGAAGAAGCAAATCAATTATTATTAGATCCTTATGCTGGATGTCAATTTAATCTTGCTTTGACACCAGATGACTGTTTAATTGTAATCCCTGGATCTCATAGTAGATTAAGAAGTGAAGAAGAAAGAGAAAAAACTATACTGGAAGATAAAAAACAATTTATTACAGGACAAATCAAGGTGATTTTGAATCCAGGTGATGTTGTGTTTTATAATGCAAATATTCTTCATAGAGCAGAGTATAGTTCAAAACAATTACGGTTAACATTACATGGATCATATGGCCATGTAGATCATGGTAAAACAAGAGCAAAAGGAATTTTACAACATGGAGTTTCAAATTGGTTAGAGGATTTCAAACCAATTACAGAGAATATGGAAGAAATAAGGGAAAAGTTGGTATTACTTGCTAAAGAATTTGAAGGTGTTAATTTAGGTTATGCACTTGATGGATAGGAGATGAGACGCTACCGAAAGAGATTATCGAGGCGCTACCATGAGATTGTGGTTCTGACGCTACCAAATTACGAAAACATCAAACATGTCTTTTATGGAATGGTGGCTCAAGTATAAACTTTTTGACAGTAGTTAATATGGATATCAATCTATAAATCAAATATGTATATTTATTTTTTGATTATGAATGTCCAACGCTTTAGAATTCATATTCAATAATTTTTGATTAATAAGCACCTCGATATATAAGCAATCTAACCTCTCACCCTCATCTATGCTTAAACTCTACACTTGTTTCACACCAAATGGTTACAAAGTATCCGTTCTACTTGAATTATTAAAACTCAAGTATGATATAACAACCATTGATATCTCTAAAAATGTACAAAAAGAACCATGGTTTCTCAAATTAAATCCAAATGGTAGAATACCAACATTAGTTGACGAATCAACTGGGATTACAATTAGTGAAACTGGGTCAATTATGCAATATTTAGTTGATACTTATGACAAAGATCACAAGTATCTGTATAAATTTGGTACATCAGAGTATTATTTACAATCAGAGATTTTAATGTTTCAAATGGCAGGCTTAGGTCCAATGCAAGGACAAGCAAATCATTTTGTTAAATTTGCAAAAGAAAAGGTTCCATACGGTATAACTCGTTATACTGATGAAACAAAACGATTATATGGTGTTGTTGAAGAATATTTAAAGAGAAATGAAAAAAATGGTTTATATCTTGTTGGTGATCATTATAGTATTGCTGATATTGCAATATTTACATGGGCTTCATTTTTATCATTAATTGGGATTGAATTAGCTGATTATCCATTAACCAAAAAATGGTTTGACGAATTAAATAAATTACCTGAAGTTGAAAAGGGAATGAATACACCACCAAGAGCGTTTTAAATATATATTACATAATTTACACGTTAATCTACACGTTAATCTATTACATAAGCATACCCCACACGACCCGGTTTTAGTATTTCCATTTTAGTATTTCCACATCTTATCTACAACATGATTGATCTACCTTTTGACAATGGATCAAATAAAATCTTTGGTATGGAGAATTTCGGTAACACATGTTATTGTAATTCAATACTACAATGTTTATTTTATACCGAGAAATTTAGAATCAATCTAGTTAATCATAATCGTACTGATCATGAAAGAAAATTGAGTGTTAAAGGTGTCAAACCTCATAATTTCACATTGAAATATGAACAGTTGATACAAAAAAAACTAAAAGAACAACCCAAAGTATCTGAAGTAGCGACAAAACCAAAAGTTACAAGAAAAGGCTCATTATTTGGTATAAAATTTAGTGGTACATCATCAATTAATGGAACACCATCACAAGAACCAATTCAAAATAGAAATATATATTCAGCTAAATGTTGTGATTCACTTTCAATAGAACAGAAATTGTTTGTTAAAAAGAACTCTGATATACAAAATCTACAAGTAATGGTAACAAAACCGACAAACTCAATACCAGAATCAAGAAATGATTTTTCACAACTGATATTACTTGAAGAAAAAGATCCAAAAGAAAAAGAAGTTACCCAGCAATCATCACAATCAAGTTTTGTTATCGTTGGTATAATGGAAGAAAATCCTACATTTGAACCATTTAATCCAAATCCAACATCAGATCAAAGAAAAAGAAATGCACTTATAAAAGGACCAATAATTAATTTAGATCATTCAATCCAATTGCCCTCAGAGATTCAAGATCATAGTTTACTTCTAAATGCTTTGAAAGATGTTTTTGAAAGTATGATTGAAAATGAAGGACAAATTGGTGTGGTATCACCATCATATTTTATAACAACATTAAAGGAAAGAAATTTTTTGTTTCGTCAAAATAATATGCATCATGATGCTCATGAGTTTTGTAATTATCTTATAAATGAAATCATAGAATGTTTAAACAAAGATGTTGGTGAAGAAAATTGGTGTAATGAATTATTTAGAGGACTTATTACAAATGAGACAAGATGTTTATCATGTGAAACAATTACATCAAAGGAAGAACCGTTTTTGGATTTGTGTATTGATATACCCCAAGGACAAAGTGGATCCTCCCTTACTCATTCCTTATCTAATTTTTCAAGACAAGAAACACTTAGTCATCAAAATAAATTTTATTGTAATAATTGTTTATCATTACAAGAAGCAACAAAGACAATTAAAATGAAATCATTACCCGAAGTTTTAGTTATAAATTTCAAAAGATTCAAGTATGATGAAACAGTTGATAAAATGGTAAAGCTATTTGATCTGATACTGTATCCATTTAGATTACGATTATTTAATACCACTGAAGATAATTTTAATCTTTATGAACTCTATGGACTTGTTGTTCATATTGGTGGAGGACCAATGCATGGACACTATATTTCAATATGTAAATTGAAAAGTCAATTATGGTTATTATTCGATGATGAAACAGTTGAGATTGTTGATGATCATTATGTTATGAGATTTTTTGGCGATGGTCCAGGATTAGCAAGTGCATATATATTATTTTATCAAAAGAAACAGAATACAGAAGAGTTTGGATTTGACGAATCTGATATTTACGATGGCAATGATTATTTAGAAGATTCCAATTCTGAGAAAACTTCCTTGAGTTCAAAACTTGAAGATGAGAGTTCTTCGGAGGAAAGTGATGTCAAGGATTATAATGGAGATGGAAATAAAAAGAGTATATTTAAAAAAAAGGAGAATGAAGAAGAGAATCTTAGTCGAACTTCATCAAACAAGAAAACTTGGGTTGGTGGACTTAAAAGAAGAGAAACAAAACTAGATGCAAATCTAGAAAGAAAAGCATCCAATAGTAGTACTGGTAGTACAATAAAAGAGAAGGAGAGAAAGAAGAGTATTTTTGGATTTAAACGAAAAGGAACAAATTCAGATTAGGTACTAAATGTCCCAAATAAGAAATTAACTTCTTCTTTGATCTAGTGATCCAAACTCAATCTACAGTCCGAGTCACGATACATTTCGCAACAGGCAATAGAAAAAAAGTGTGTCATCAAAAGTCGTGTATATACTGATCTAATAAGATGAGACATTGAATAAAAGCCACAGTCAACATTATTAATCCAGTTTGATATAAAGAGTTTGATTACCAGGTTCTAAGAACTACAACACAAGAGATAAAAGAATTTCAAAATATACCCTCAAAACAAAACAATATGACAACAAGTAGAAATTCAAATACACTTAAAACAACACCAAGTTCAAGAATATTAACAGTGGCAGCTGGATGTTTTTGGGGAGTTGAAAGGATATTTCAAAAAACTTTTGGTGGTAAAGGATTAATTGATACAAAAGTTGGTTATGCAAATGGATTTGCATCAATAGGAAATGTTAATTATGAAAATGTTTGTAAAGGTAATACATTATTTGTAGAAAGTGTTCAAATTTCTTATGAACCTTCAATAATATCATTATCTGAATTATTAGAAATCTTTTGGAGAATGCATGATCCGACTACCATTAATAAACAAGGACCTGATTTAGGTACTCAATATAGACTGGCAGTTTTATATCATAATGAAGAAGAGACAAAAATTATTGAATCAGTGCAAAATGAAATTCAAAAAATATGGTATCCAAATCATCAAATAGTAACAATAGTTGAACCAATAAAGATATGGTATGATGCTGAAGATTATCATCAACAATATTTAGCTAAAAATCCTGGTGGATATGAATGTCCACTTCATTTTGTTAGAACAAAGCCAAAGGTATAAGAGCGGTTTAAAAGAAGTTGTAAAAGTTGAATAGAGACTATGTATGTTAATGTAAATGATAGATAATCTGGTGTAGTCGCGGTTTGGTGAGATTTGCCCACTCACGCGAAAGTGAAAAATCTACAACATGTCATTGTGGGTTGATAAATATCGTCCAAGAAAGCTTGAACAGCTTTCATATCATGATTCAATTACCGAGAATCTTAAAGCTTTAGCTAGTCTAGGAGATTTTCCTCATTTACTTGTTTATGGTCCATCTGGTAGTGGTAAAAAAACAAGAATATATGCAACATTAAATGAATTATATGGAGCTCAGGTTGATAAATTAAAGATTGATATTAAAACTTTTGTCACTAGTTCAAATCGTAAACTCGAGTTTAATGTTTTAAGTTCACCATTTCATTTAGAAATCACACCTTCCGATATGGGTAATAATGATAGAGTTGTAATTCAAGATTTATTAAAAGAAGTAGCATCAACAGAAATGGTTGATTTTGGGAATAATTCAAAACAAAAGCATCGTTTCAAAGTCGTTATTATAAATGAAGCTGATTCTTTGAGTAGAGATGCTCAAGCCGCATTAAGAAGAACGATGGAGAAATATTCAGCAAATATAAGATTGATTATGGTTTGTAATACTACATCAAATATAATTGCCCCTATAAAATCAAGAACCCTATTAGTTAGAGTTCCAGCTCCAAGTGTCAAAGATATAACACTGATTCTATCAATGATTTCCGATAAAGAAGGAATTAAATGGGATGGTGATAAACAACAATTACTTGAACAAATTGCAAATCAAAGAAATTTAAGAAGATCATTACTTTGTTTCGAAACTATAGCAATGCAAAATGCCATTATATCTTCAAAACTGGCTTTAATTACATTGGATTGGGAGGTTATTATCCAAAATCTTGCAAAATCAATTGTTTCACAAAGAACAGTAGCTAATTTAGCAAAGATAAGAGTTGTATATTATGAATTACTTGCCCATTGCATACCAGCTAGAACTATACTTAAAACTTTAGTTTTCGCTTTAGTACAATTAGTCCCACTGAAAACTGGTGCAATTGTTGAAGTCGCACTGTGTTTTGATGAGAGATTGAGTTTAGGACAAAAGAGTATATTTCATTTAGAAGGATTTAGTGCAAAAGTAATGGTAGCATTGGAATAAATCAACATAAAATTGTGGCATATTTAAAATTTTAAAACTTATAATTGGACTTTGTTATCAGAAAAGGTATTCTTAGAAGTTGTTACTTCATCATAAGTTGGAAGGTCAGAACTTCCTTCTTGAGGTTGGAATTCAATTGGATGTTTCTGATCTGGAGCTGGTGGTGTTTCAGGAGAATCTCTAAAAGGAGTAGTATCAGGTTGATGATGATGATGATGATGATGAGGATGATCACCTGATTCATCATCTAATCTTGTGTAATTTTCACTTGGCTGATGTCTTTTAAAACCAGTTAATATAAAGTAAATACTGAAAAGAACTCCTGGAACATGACCTGAAAGTGTTAATAAAATTGATACAAGAAACTCTTTTGTAAGAATTGTATAATTTGGAGCAGTAAGGATAAAAATAGGTGCAGGAGGTAAAACAAAAGCAAGAAGTATTAATAAGATCTTTTGATTATGTGATGGAATGAAAGCATTACTATAAACGTCAGTCATGATTGATTTATAAGATGATAGTAGTGTGTCTTTTATATGAATGGCTCAAATTGTGTAATGCACATTTGGCGCAGTTAAGAAGCTATAAATACAATAGATTTGAAATAGAGGAATGTATAGGTAGAAAATGGATCTATAGCAATTATAAACCAGAGGGATTCGTAAGGTCGACTGTATTTTTTGGTAAAATTTCAATTACCTTTAGTTGTAATTATCTGGGGTAAATCACGTGACCATTATCACGAGGAATATACATATGTAAAATCAATTATCAACGGATAAAGATTGTGATATGGATTACGTTAAAAAGGCAATATGGGGTCCTGATCCAAAAGAACAAGTAAGTTTATAATTTCTTTATCAAATTCTACTCATACTAACTTTAGATGCGTAAAATAAATCAATTGCTTCGTAAAAATAAAAGAGAACTAGAAAGATCAATAAATCAACTTCAACCACTTAAAAAGAAAACTGAAGGACTTATAAAGAAATCGGCAAAATCTAAAGATCTTAAATCTGCAAAAATTTATGCTAGGGAACTTATTAGAATAAATAAACAATATGATAAACTTTATGTTTCTAAAACAAGATTAGAATCAGTTGCAATGTCTATAAATGAACAATATCTGCTTAAAAAATTGACAACATCTATGCAAATGTCCACTGGAGTTATGAAAGATGTTAATCAACTAGTTCATATTGGAGTTATCTCTTCAACAATGCAAGAATTACAAAAAGAACTTATGAAAGCTGGAATAATAGATGAAATGACAGAAGATATGATGGACTTTGATTTTGAAAATGAAGATCTAGAAGAAGAATCCCAAGAAGAAGTAAACAAGATAATTGAGAATTTGACTGAAGATAAATTCTCAAAGATTGAATCGCCACCAGTTACAAACATTGAACCTATTGAAGAACCTACTCGCGATGATGAAGAAATTGAAGTCTTGGATCAAATGAGAGAAAGATTAAAGGCATTACAAGAATAGAATTAGTTAGATATAAATACAATTGACAATCTATAATAGTTGAGTAAACAGACAAATTAGAAGTAATGTTGTCAAATAAGATTGTGCTCGATTACCAATACTTTCTTTTAAAACCTGATATGAATTGGTTTTGTTGAGTCTATTGATCTTCCAATAAGAATTCTCTCCTGTAATATTCAGTGCTGAATATGTTTGATTCAAAGGAACAAGTTCAATGATACCTGGTTTTTGTGCATCACTCTTGAAAAGTCCATGAGTATTTTGAACTGCCTGTGAAACCAAAATTTGATTATCCAATTCAATTGTTGTATTATGATTAAATGGCCAAAACCAAAATTTCTTACCATAATCATCTTCATCATCAGTACCATATTCTTTATCTATATAGAACCCAATTTTAATACGTGTATCTTCATGTTCTTTTTTCCTTTTTCCAGTAGAATGAATTATAGTTTCATTATTAGACTCTATTTCGGGAATCATTGAAGTCGTGGAGTTGATTGTCACAGTATTTTCATAGTGAACATCTTCAAAATCATTGGTTGTTTGAGGTAACTTCATCATTAATAAATTTGAATCTAAATCATTTTGACCAGCGGATCTGAAAATGTCATTGAATGTGACTCCAGGGAAAGCATTACTTATATATATCACGGTAGTACTTATTAATAAAGTTGATATTTTCATTGTAAAGTCTTTGTCTCTTCGTTTATGAGATTGTGCGAATGGTTATGTGGACTTGATAGAATACAGATTCAATCCACAAAATCAAAGGTACAAATTGAAGGAGTAGATTAAGCTGATGAGACAGACCTTAGTAAATTCTTTTGGGTTATATTGGTTCGATTTTGTAGCGGTAGTTGGCACCAGAGTAATCATTTAGGTAGATATGGGGGAATGTAGTGAAATGAACCAACAGTTGACATGAGTTTTTGGAAGCTGTTCGAATTAAGTTTGCTAAGTTTGTTAAGTTTCTAAGGTTCATTAGGTTCCTAAGTTTCTAAAGTTCCTGAGGTTCCTGAGGTTCCTTAGATACCCTAGAGCAAGTTTTTCACACTGATTCAACATCTTTAGAAGCACATATAACTCTCCACGACCCTACTCCAACTAAATCTCCTTTACTAACTCTATATCCAACTTTCCGTTCCATTAGTTCTACTCTTTTCCTCTATCAATTCTTTCGTCCAATTATCAAGTTCTTTAGTTATCATCTCTAGCTTTTTGACTTGTTTCTCTAAATCTTCAATTTGATTTTGATATTGTTCAAATTGGGAATCTGAAGTTAGTAAGTTTATTGGATAATCAGCTTGATTCGTTGTAACATACCTAATATAGCCATGGTTTTAGCATCGGTCTCTAAATTTATTATATTTTGTTCTAATTTTATATAATTTAAGGATTGATTTGTATTCAAATTTTCCAAAAGATTGATATCAATGTTTGATACATTTGTATCAGCTTCTAAAGTCTTTGAAAGAAGATGAATTGCATTACTTGCCAACCTTTCTGTCATATCATAGATCTAGGATATGGATGATTTCGCGACATGAGATGAGATGAGAGTCAAAGAAAATCAGTATCGGAGTATAGAATAATAGTTCGAGTTGTTACTCTGGTTTTGTAATTATTGATCTATTTAAGATTCTTTCGTATCCATATCGCAATTATATAAATCTCCAATCTTGGTTCACTTAGTATTTACATGGTTTTCGCGAACCAGCTCCTAACGTCCTCTGAAAGCTTTGTATTCTGGCTCTTTTGATAATTGAATATTCATCCATTTCTTAGTTGGTGCCAGTTTCATCTTCTCTAAATAATCAACTTTCTCTGGTTCATTAATACATTTAGTTGTACTGACTCTTATTTGAGAATTTTTATCAATGATTTCCAATAAACCAGGAAGTTTATCTGATGCTTTTCTTAGAGCTTCTTTTGCAACTCTTTCATGGATTTTACCCTTGATTTCAAATAAAACTTTTCCTGTTGTTACTCTACAAGCCCAATGATCAAAAGCACCTTTACCTTTACCCATTCTTGTTTGATTACCTTTAATACAAACTGGTGTATTACAAACAAATCTTGTTATTAATTGAGCACCAGCTGGTCTGATTTCTCTTCTAATTACTTTATCAGCTTCTTGAAGTTGAATAGCATCCATACGTATCCCATTAGATTTTAATCTTAAACCATATTCTCCGAATTCAAGTTTATTACCTTTTATTGAACCACCAGTTTTAACACTAACTCTACCTTTATGTGCTTTAATTATTTGTTTAAATCTTGGAGCATATTCATGTTTAAACCTAACACTTTGAAGTATATTGTTGGTAATTGGTTTTCTTAGCAGTAGGTTTTTAAACCATCCAACACCAATCATTATGACTTTGCTTTTGAATTTTTCATGAAAAATTAAGTTTGGATAAATGTCGCTAAATGTCGCGTTGATATATTACAATTGTCGCGCTATATACATTTTTACCTTATCGTTGCACCAAACACTCTAATCAAATCATTTTCAACTTTAGCATGGATTTCATTAATTTCTTGATTAGTCAAATTTCTATCCATTGACTGATAATGAATACTATAAGTCTGTGATTTTTTTCCCGTTTTTGGATGGATAAACTCATCAATTTTATGAACATTTTCAACTAAATCATTACCATGATCTCTTACTATCTCCATAACATCATTCAAATGTAAAGGTGAATTTGGATCATACCAAAAACTAATATCTCTTTTTATGCCTGGAAATTTTGAATATGGTACGAATGTAGCTATACTTCCTTGTTTGAATTGTTTACTAAATCTTTCATCCAAAGTCCAGAATAATCTTATATCTGGTATTCCAAATAACAACATTGCAATTCTATCTAAACCAACACCGAAAGCCCAACCAAATTTTGTATTGGAAAGACCAGAGTTTAATAAAACTTGTTGTTGAACAACACCACATCCACAACATTCTAACCATTCACCTTTCCACCAAACTTCAATTTCCCAAGATGGTGAAGTCCAAGGAAAATATGCTTCTATCCATCTAACTTTTAAAGGCTCATTTAAATATGGCTCAGTAGATCCTGCTAATCTAGCTGATTCTCTTGCAGTTTCAAAAACTTGATTTACAAGATATTCAATTGTTTTTTTCAAGTGAATACTAACTAGTGTAACTTGTTTTGATGTCATATATTCCTGTTTTGGATTCTGTTTGTTATAAGGTGCTGATCTAAAAGGATCATCAACAATTATGTTTGTTTTTGGTATTAAAGCTATATCTTCTTCTATTTGTTGTTCTACATTTGAATCCTTTAAATCCCATAATCTAGCTCCTTCCATTTGATGAAATGCTGGATAATGAGTTCTATCAACTTCATCTTTTCTATAAACATCAGCAGTTATAAAATATCCTGGAGTTTTACAATTTTGAAAACATTCAAGTTCATGAGCTGAAGTATGTGTTCTTAAAAGGTGGTCTTTATTAAGATAATAAGTATCTGATTTTGATCTACCTGGATGATCTTTTGGAAATCCAAGGACATCAAAATTTTGAAAAGTTGTAACTGTTGGTTTGAAATCATTATAAAAACTATAACCCATGTTTTTGAAATTTTTCTCTATTAAATCTCTTAAAATTCCAATTGGATGGTTTGGATTTTGATGTAATTGACGTTTAGTTAATTCCAAAATGAAATTTGGTATATTTGTATATTCATCGGATTTGTAAATAACATCATCCAATTTGATTTGTTTGGTTGTATAAAATCGACGAAGACATGGTATTCTTTTATAAACACCAATCATGGTGAGTTCAATGTCGTATGAATGAGAAACTTACTGTTGTATCATTTCCTGTATGAACTTATACCTATGATCTCAGTCTAGAAACCAGAGTACGCATCGTAATGTCAGATAAATGTCCTGTTGATCATGAAGCTAGAAAAAAATGGCTACCATCAGAATCACAAAATCCTGAAACCTCAGTATGTCCAGTAGATCATGAGGCTAGAAAAGTATGGCTAAAACCATCACAACTACAAAATTCCGAATCTTCAACATGTCCAGTTGATCATTCTGCTAGAGAAAAATGGGCGAAAAATGTTTCAGTTACAACTGAAATTCAAAATGAAGCAGTGGAATCCAATAAATCAATACCATCATCACAACTACCATCAGAAAGAGAAATTTCTTCTATACCAAGAACAAATGAAAATGGAAATTGGATATATCCATCACAAAAACAATTTTTTGAAGCTATGAAAAGAAAAAACTTTAATCCTTCAGCTGAAGATATGCAAACAGTTGTTCCTATTCATAATTCCGTTAATGAAAGAGTATGGAATCAGATACAACTTTGGGAAAATAAATATTTAGAACAAACTAAATTATGTGGTGGTATAAAACTCACAAGTTTCCGTGGTGATTCCAAGAAATTAACACCAAGAGCTTGGTTTAATTCTACAATTTTGGGTCAAAATAAACCCTTTGATAGACATGATTGGGTTATAGATCGATGTGGAATCGATGTTAAATATGTAATTGATTTTTATGGTACAAATTCTGATATCTTTCTAGATGTTAGACCAAAATTAGATGATTGGGAAGGATTTAAATTAAGACTAGCTAAAGCTTTTGGTCTTTAGATTACGCAATTGTTAATTGTTTATTGACCTAAGGTCTAAAGTATATACATGTATATAGAAGAAATGCTTCATGAAGATAAAGTAGAGATTACTTTCTACCCATAAATTGACCATTTTGACCCATTTTTTGCATATGTTCACCAACTTGAACATTAGTTTCAAAATATTTTGAAACACATCTATCTAAACAAAGAGCTTCTTGTTTGGTGACATCGGAATTATCATAACTTTTACTTATGCATTTTGAGTGACATTGTTCAACTAACTGATTAAACATTCCAGTTACCATATCCAATTCAGCCTCAGCTGCTGCTAATTTTTGTTGTGAAGAAATTTGTGGTGCACCTCCTAAGCCAAACATGATATTAAGAAGAAGGTTTAATTGCTTTCGAAAATTTTTCGAGTAGATATGACACGTGATATAATAATCGCGACATTTGTTGCAAAAGTTGCAATAGTTGCACCGTTTTATTAGTCTTTGTTTACTTCTATAAATATAATACCGATTTAAAAAAAATCAGGGAATGAAAATTGGATATGGGAACCAGAAAACAATGTTGTTGGTATATCTTGTTTTAATTTTTCCATATTTTCTCGTTTCTCTGGAACAATAATTAATAAACCTTGAGTAATTGTTAAAGTCTTATTATGAAAAGTTGTACAACCACTTATAGAACTAACTCTAGCATTCATAAAAGCTTCATTTGAATATACCTTTTTCGCCATCTGGTCAGTTATGACATGTCTCATATCAAAATAATATCTATAAAATGACCATAATTGAGTTTGAAGATTTAAAGCCAAGATTCTAAGAGACGAATCCGAATCAGTAGCAAATTGGTATTTACATAATCTGGTAACATCAAATTTTTCGCTTGTATAAGGGATTTTTTCTTCAAGTCTTAAATAATCATTACCCACTCCACCAAAAAAGATTACGTAATCTTGGAAACTATCAGTTATAAAAAATGCTTTATGATGACGAGCTCTTAATTCAGCATCAACAACTTTTGGACTTTCAAGCTCATACTCTTTTGCAAATTTTTTGGCATCATCATCTTCAAAAGGTTGTTTTGGAAAATCAAAATAATTAAAACAATAAGTATCTATATTTTGCCATTCACCAGTAGCAAATACATATAGATAAACATCAGAGAAAGTTTGATTAGATTCATTACAACCTCCTTGAACTAAAAGAGCTCTTTTAGTGAAAAAAAGTTGTTCTTGTTCAAAATTTTTACTTTCTTCCGTTCCAGACGGTTCAAATGATTTTATACTACCTTCTGACATTATACTTCTTGTTGATGATGGTACGATTTCCCTTGATGATGGATCATTATCACATACCAGTTGCTTATTATTATCATGAGATATTAAACATGAAGCAAAATAACCTCTTGGAGATGGCCATAATTGACCTGGAATCCGGGTACCACCAATAACAATAGCATCATTATTAAAATCTAATGAGCCAAACCTAGAATCATGACATGCAATATCAATTTTGAGTAAATCGTTACTTGCAATAAATTTATCCTCTACTTTTATAAATCCACCAAATATATAAATCGAAATTGCAACCAAAGTCGAATCAACAACCGATTCGGATTTATGCTTTGATAAATCAGTATCATCGGAATTTTTGTGACTTGTATCACGAGAAAACCCTGTCAGAAAACTTTGAGATACATCACCATTTGATTCTGAACTTCCAGTCTTTTTTTGCGAATCTTCTTTAAACTCTTGTGGACTTTTGATAGAAGAATTTGATGAGGATGAGGATGAGA
Organism: Glucitozyma multigemmis; assembly: GCA_030572295.1. Lineage (NCBI taxonomy): Eukaryota > Fungi > Ascomycota > Pichiomycetes > Serinales > Debaryomycetaceae > Glucitozyma > Glucitozyma multigemmis. Next base: position 25,719 of record JAJLZT010000007.1, read on the forward strand.
TTGAATTTGATGATGTATGACTTCTTTTAGGATTAACCTCATTAATTGTCTTCATTGTTGATTTCTCATTATTACGTTGGTCTGGTTTTGAATCTTGTCTTCTCGATGGATTATCTATTGGTCTTCCTTCAGGTGATTTCTTGTCCTTTTTATAAAAAATTCGTGAAGATTTTGACAAAAAATGATTCATTTTAGAATTACTTCCTTGTGACTTGTAAGATTTAGAATCCTCTTTGAAAATCCCACTTAGACTATCATGAGGTTTATGTAATTGTGGCGTGACAGATAAAGGTTCGGAATTTGAAGAAGTACATGTTATACTCCTCGAAATATCAGAATTTCTACTTGGTGTACCAATAGCTATTGAAGATGAAGGTGAAGATGCTACTGGACTTTCCCTTGATTTTATAGAAGATTGAGTTGGCAGAAGTGGATTACCTAAATCTTGTTTTAGTAAAGTATGCTGATTTTTTTGTTGTGGACGTGGTTGTATTAAATCAGATTTTTGATTGGATTTTTTAGTTGTAGAAATAATTGGATGATCATGACTAAAAGGAGATGAAACTCTTGGTATAATCCCACCCGAACAAACATCCTTTTCATAGATATTTGACTCAATTGCATTACCAATTCTACCTATACTAATTTTTTCATTATCTTTTAACTTTAATTTGATTTTTGATATTGTTGCTGATAAAACATCTAATATATAACCATCATCATTCATTATAATATCTCTTTCCACAATCCAACGATCAATATCTTGATGATACTCACAAGATAATGTCTTTAATTCAAATCCACCATAGAAAAAGATGTGTCGTTTTGAAATAGTACAACTTGACATATGACATAGATGCATTGGGAAATTTTCTGCAATTTGTTGATAAGTGGTTACAGTATTCTGAGCTCCATTTATAGAGTAAAAAGCATTATTTGATGTTAAAAATGGACTCGAAAGTAAATCACGACTTATCTCAGGTGGTAAATCTATAGGTAGATGAACTGAAATTTTACAAGGATCAACATTAAATGGGACTTCCATTGGACCATCAACCATTGAAGTTTTACATACAAGACCACCAAATATATAAAATTCATCATCCATTGAACCATGATTATTATATATAACTTGAGATAAATTCGGTAGATCGAATCCATCATTATGGATTGATAATGGTGGCATAGAACAGTAAATCCCAGCTGAATTTGACTCAGTTTTGTTAACAAATTTTGGGTTAACCTCTTCAAACATTCGATCAGTCAATTTTGCCTTTGCATTTATTGGATCAATTTCTTCTAATGATAATGTCGGAACAGCTAAAGTATGTTGTTCTTTATGAATATCAATTCCAGTTTGAATCCATTTGTATTTACAAATTGTCATTGGTGGTTTAAAACCATGTTGCCAACCAATTTGGTTTTGTTTAAGGAATTGATCTTCTGCTTTAGACCTAATGGCCATGATTTATTGCTAGTATCACCAAATTTTTTTAAATTTTAAACAAAGCTGGTTGAAAATGGAGAATTCAATAAGTAAAAATTGGATATTGATATTTATATTACACTGATCTATAGTATTTACAGAGTTATGTTGAATCTTGAGACACGAAGAAAAGCAATTTAGTGTGTATTATGTAATAAATATATAATTGATTATGTAATAAGAATTTCTCATTAAATCCGGATGCACCGGGGGGTCGGTTTCAACCGTCTTATACATTTGGACTAAGCATATCTGCTTTAACAAGTGCATGAATCTAAAGTTAGTATGAATTAAAAATAAATCTCTCATCTCTTACTTACATCTTGAATTGAAGCATTTATAAATTGTCTAACTTCAAGTACTAACCATACTTTAATCATACTTAAAGAATTTTCATTCTTCATGATTTCTCTTCCTTCTTTTGATATACCCAATTTTCTTAAAACTGGTAATGAACTTTTATGTTAGTAATGAATTCTCTGTAGGAAAGCCAATTAAAATCCCATATACGAACCTTGCAAATAGATCTAATTCAGGATCAAGTTGTCTACCAATCCCCTCTAATAATAAGATTGCAATTATAACAGTTATGAAATCACCTTCCATTCTAACATGATGATTTCTAACCATACCTAAAACTTGATCTAATAAATCTCCTATACTAATATTACCTAAAGTGAAAGTTCTTTCTTTCATTCTATCGACTAATTTTTCAACTTTTAAAGCAAATAATTCTTTATCTAAAGCAGTATCTGGTGTTCTTGATCTTTCAATCATCAATTCTCCTGCTTTATAGCCATCAAATTCAGATAAAGCTTTGAACAAGTCTATGAAATTTACTCTATCAGTATTATTTAGTTCTGTTATTATCCCAACATCTAAAAAGCAAATTTCTGCGTGATATCCTTCATCATAAAGTTGTTCTAAACGGTTACACCATTTTTCATTATCATCACCAAGTTCCAACAACTCATTTGTAATTCTATTTGTTTCTTGTTCATTAGATGATTTAACAATTTTATACTCTTTTTCATGTTTAAACATCTCATTCTTATAAAATCGTACCATCATATTACCAGGATGTAAATCAGCATGAACAAAATTATCCAATATCAACATTTTTAAAAACGCATCTAATCCTTTATCACTAACTTCTTTTGATAAATTCTTACCAAAATTATCTTTTAAAGAAAGTAACTTACCCATTGGTATAGCATGAATGAATTCTTCTACTAAAACATCTCTGGTTGTGAAATTTAGATATGGTTTGGGGAAATGAATATCTAATCTTTTTTCAAAATTCTCTCTAAATTTGGCATAATTTAGTCCTTCTATCCTTAGATCTAATTGCAATCTCATTAAAACTGAAAACTGTTCAACTTCTGCTGGTAATGATAACCATTCCATTGTTGGGATTATGTCTATTATATTTGCAAATATCTTCATAATTCTAAGATCACGATTAATCTTGGTTTCAACATTTGGATGTAAAACTTTTATAGCAACTCTTTGATTCGAATTTAAAACATCACTATGTTTTGTAATTAAAAATCGATCTACAAATCCCTTGTGATTTCCATTTTCAGTTTCATCGTCTTCATTACGTGCTTTTTGTAATGCCTTCTCACTTAATTTACCTATATAAACTTGCGCAATTGCACCAACACCAATTGGTTCATTACTGAATTCATCAAAAATTTCTTCAAATGGCAAACCAAAACTTTTACTTAAAATCTTCTTTGTTTCTTTAAATGTATGTTTTTTGGCATTTGAATGAAGATTACTTAATTCATCACATAATTCTTTAGAGAAAATATCAGTTCTAGAAGCTGCCCATTGACCCAATTTTATAAAAGAAGCACCAGCTTTTTCTGCCGACCATTTTAAAAACTTACACCAAATTATTGATCCTGATCGTATACCACCTTTCTTTTTACGTCCAATCCAACATAATGGTGATGTTAATAAAACTGGTATAAATATAAAAGATAATTCTAATAATCTACTAAATGTAATTAAAGGATCTATTACATATTGATTCAAGGTGAATGTGATCTTGAAAAACACTCTTTTCAACCAATTGCCTTTCTTTATTTTATTATCCCAATACTCTTTATACTGTTCAACTTCTTCTTTTTGTGATGCTTCATAAAGACCCATTTCATAAGTTGAAGATTCTTTTATTGGTTTCAATTCATGAATACTAGTATCAATAGCATGAATGTCATTCCAAATATAATCTTTTGAATACAAAATACTTGATGATACTAGTAAACCTGTTATAGTATATCTAGGTTGAATTTTTTTAAAACATCGATTTGAACTAGAGGTTGAATATGATTTTAGTAGAGGTAAGGATTTTTGAAATTGTCTTTTAAAAATTGTAAACATACTATCTGTCAAAATTGGTAGGTTATTCGTTTTATTCTATGGTTGCTTGGTCGTGTATACCATATTTCGATAAGATGTGAAATCTATAGTTGGATTTGAAAAGAAGAATTAAAGAAATTTGGTTATTCGTTAGTATAAATGTTTCAAATTGGTTGCTAAAAAAGAGTTTAGTGAGCAATGGTTCATAGTGAAAGCTAACTCTATTTTATAATTGCTCGGTGAGATTTCACTAGATCGCACTAATAATCAATACTAATTCGCCACTATCCCACCTCTACCTAACAGTATTTGCCTCTTTTGAATTAGCACTATTAATGAGAAGTATATTACTCTCACCAGTATTCGCTGAGCTTTGACTAGATCAAACTTTTTTGGTGTTACCTCGTTCTACCTCTTTAGCATTCGCTGAGCTTTGACTAGATCGAACTTTTTTGGTATTACCTCGTTCTACCTCTCTAGCATTCTTTTAGTACTACCTCTCTAGCATTCGCTTCGCTCATACTAGTTCGCATTCTTTTAGTACTACCTCACTAGCATTCGCTTCGCTCATACTAGTTCGCGCTCATAGCTGACTTTGTATATGATCTCTCAATATCGAAACCCATAACCCAATCGTAGCAGTTCCCTTTGGATTCGTCTTTGGTCCTCTTCTTGCAACTATCCCATCATGCGAATTCCATGCATCAATATATATCGGAATTTTTATCCAATTAATCTTATTAAGTTGAGATATGATATACTTCTTTTCATTTCCAATCTTTAATTCAACATTGGATGTAAATAAAGGAAACTTTGTAACATCAGGACTTTGGATTTTATTTATATGTAATTTTATAGATTTATCGTTTTCTATTGCATTTATGGAAAAAGTTGAATTTCCTTTAAATTCAGTTTCTTGACTTGTAACATCAAGTTCTCCAAACTCTAAAGAATCTTCCTTTTCATTATTTTGTACTTGAATATCAGGTGTGTCTGAAAATTTATCATCAGTATACATTATATTTTCCATTGTTTTAGCTGCCATATTTGATGTATCACCCCTAAATGATTCATGTCTTTCTAATTCTTCACGTTTATTATGTTGTTGTTGTGCAATTTTAGAATCCTCTGGATCTATTGGTTCATTACCATAAACATATCCAATAACTTTAACCCAATGTTCTTTTATTTCAGGTGCTTTGATCAATTTGACTTTTAAAAATGAATATATAGAAGCAATTAAACATGTGGTTAAAACACATGGAATCCAAATTGGTATGATAAAAATTGCAACACCAAATGTAACTAATAATCTTAACCATGTATTTCTTCTAAGTACTGATGTTTCTTCTTGGAGATTTTTATCTTTTAATTGTGGTGTTTCTATTATTGAAGATCTTTCTAAATCAACAAATTTAGGCTTAACTTGCGTTTTACCAATCTTCAGATATGGTAACTCTTTTAAATATTTAATTTGAACTCCTTCCCATTTATCAAATGGAGAATATTCAGTTATATAAGATGTGAAAAAGGCAACTGTTCTATCATTTTTTATATTTGCCAATAAGATATGTCTTTCAAACTTAACAAGTCCAATATACCATTGCTTTTCAGGATTTGACATCTTGGCCAAAGTATCTACGTTGAAAAATAACTCTTGACCAGATTTACCAAATAAGAACCCACCAACTTTATTAGCGGTAGTATCAAGTAAATTATCTTTGAAAAATTCAATACCTACATGAGGTGTGGCAAAAGTAGAGAAAAACACTGGCTTTATAGATTCAAAAACTTTTAAATCTTCTAAAACTCCAATCGCATATCTTGCAATTAATCCACCCAAAGAATATCCAATAAAACTTATCTTTGTAACTTTAAGATCAGATTTTTCTTTTAGATTTTCGATTTCATAAAAGATTTCGGAAACAACACGTTTAGCATTGATTTCTAAACCATCGTAAGTTTTCCAAAATCTAAAACTTGAAGGTCGAAGACATACAACTTGTTCTTTAGAAACATCAGGAAGTAACTCTTTAATCACTTTTTCAACTGTAAGCATATGATTTGGTCCTCCCCAAAGTCCATGGATTAAAACAAATAAGTGTGCATCAGTCATCAGTTTGATCTTTTGTATGAGAGAGAAAGGATTTGACAGTAGTTGATCTTGATTAGGTGGTTTTATTGAATTCTTATCTTATGCATCAATGTGCAGAGCACAACTTACCGAGGTATAGCAACAAGGGGACAAGGAATTAGAGGTCGACAAATTTTTTCGTATTGAAAGTAGTGAGGTCTGGGATTTTTATGATTTAGTAGCACTAAGGTGTTTTCAAATTCTGCCATGTTTTATAAATTACAATTTTGTTTCAAATTGCAACTTTCAAATTGCAAAAGAAGTTGCAAATTCCGGGTAACTCGTATTCATATATCTCAAATTTCCAAAAGCTCATTGAATCATATCATGGGTTTATTCAGTAGTTCTACCCCAAATGCTCCAGTAACAAATAATACCACCGGTTCAATCAAATCTCAAATACAAAACCAAATCACTCAAGATTTAGCTATGGCAAATGCAACAGAATTAATTTCAAAGATTACTGATAATTGTTTTTCAAAATGTATTACGCAACCTTCTACTTCATTAAATCCAAGTGAAGATCAATGTATAAATCAATGTCTGGAAAAATTTATGCGTTCTTGGAATGTTATTTCAAAAACTTATATTTCAAGGATTCAAAGTAATAAAGCGTAGAAGAGGTAATCTAAGTGATGAGCTGCCGTGTGAGCACTCACGAGATCGCGCGCGCGCGCAGCGCTCGCAGCGCTCGCTATAGGGAACTGGGACAAGCACCATACACGGATCACATCTTCAAAGAAAGCGACTCAAAACCTATTAAACCCTATCCAATGACATTCAAAATCCAATTGTATATAAAAACTATAGAGTAAATATTTATCTTTTAATCATATTGTATATCTCTTTATTTGGTCGTGTCCAGGCAATGGCGATACAATCTCACAATCCTACAACACTTGATCAATCATGAGTACGACAGTTGCATCAGAATATTCTGCTGAAAGACAAAGTGTACCAATTGAGCACAGATTCAATCCATATGCCGATAATGGTGGTACAGTCCTTGGAATTGCTGGTGAAGATTTTGCCGTTTTAGCAGGTGATACAAGACATGTTTCTGGATATAGTATTAATTCAAGAACTGAACCAAAAATATTTAATGTTGGTGATGATATTGTAATGACAGCTAATGGATTTGCAGCTGATGGAACTGCATTAATAGATCGTTTTAAAAATCAATTAAAATGGTATAAATTTGATCATGGTGGTAAAAAATTGAGTATTAAATCAGCTGCTAGATATATACAACATCTTTTATATGGTAAAAGATTTTTCCCATATTATGTATCTACATTAATTGCTGGATTAGATGATGAAGGTAAAGGTGCAGTATATTCCTATGATCCAGTTGGTTCATATGAAAGAGAACAATGTAGAGCTGGTGGTGCAGCGGCTTCATTAATTATGCCATTTTTAGATAATCAAGTTAATTTCAAAAATCAATTTGTACCTGGAACAAATGGTAAAGAAAAGAAACCAATACGTTATTTAAGTTTAGAAGAAGTACTACAACTCGTTAAAGATGCATTTTCTTCAGCAACTGAAAGGCACATTTACGTTGGTGATGGTTTAGAAATTTATATTGTTACAAAAGAAGGTGTTAGAAAAGAATTTTATCCATTGAAAAGGGATTGAATTTATATATCTGTCTATTTTTAAACTGGCAACTCAAATTTTTTACCATGTAAAACTCTGGTATAATAAATATAAAAGAAATCTGAATAAATAGCTGTTTGAATGATACCACTTACAACCGCTATATAATCAAATCTATCCTCAAAGAAATATCTATAAAACCAATTTGGAATATATAAAGCTCTATAAAGACCTAATGCAAATATATAATGAGTTGTTATATTTTCAGCTTCACCAGTTCTTTGTAAAATGAATAATTGTGGTAATATAGCAACAGCTTCTAACCATAAGGAAAAAGACCATAAAACTGGTAATGGCCAATATCCATGATTAAATATTAATGCTGCAATTGCTGATCCACCAATTAAGTATCTTACTGGGAAAGTATCAATATGTTCTTTTATTGATTTTTGATACTTTTGTGTCATAACGTAAACGATATAAACACTTGATCCAATAAAGAATAACTTCATTAAAGTGTTATATGTTGATATAAATTTTGTAAACAAGTTCAAGTATCTAGTTACAAATACTAAAACGTATAGAGAATGGGTTTTCAAAGATAATCCATTGATTGATTTGTTTACTTCAATTGAATATAGTAAGATGAATATACTTGCCAAGTGTGACAAGTCACCAAAGAATCTAAAGATATTCATGTTGATGATGAGTTTGTTTCAACAATTAAACACGCTGTACTATTTTGTATGTAGGATGAGAGGTGGTAGGGTAGCCGCGAGCGTAGCGAGCGACATTGGTGAAGGTAGCACTGGAACAGTCCAGGCGTGACTGGAAGAGTCCAGGCGTGAGTTCGTTGCCGGCGCGGGTAACTAGAGGTAGAGATAGCGTAGCATCGAAACCCTAACATCAAAATATACTCTAAATATCTATATATGTACTTGATCTAATAATTGTTGATATTGAACGTTTATATCCTCTGTAACTTCGATCCCCTGTTTTAAATTAAGTCCTGGTTTAAAATATAAATGTCCCTTATAATCATCTATATGTTTTATTGTCTCTTTCAAAGATTCTAAAGTTTCCCATTTTGACTCTTGAGTTAAAAAATCTTTGATTTCATTTTCACTCAACAGACCATGAGCTAAATGATTCTCTGACATTGTATGATATAATTTGAATTCACCTTCTGGTTTTATATATACCATTGATGGGAAATGTGATATATGATACTTTTCCAAATCAAACGACAGATTTGTTATATCCACCAAACAAAATCCTATTTCTTTATTTTGACTTGCTAAAATTTGATAGAAATGATTTGGATAATGATACGTCTCCCAATCAGATATATATGGCGCTGTAAATACAATCAATGTATCCTTGGTGATTTTTTCCTCCTGATCTAGTAGTCTTATATTTGATTTGATACTTGAATAATCTGGAACCATCCCTGTTTGATCTTTCAAGTAATTACATAACGAATCAACATCTCTTGCACCTTCATAATGTAATATCTTTTTAGATTTATTATTTAATAGCTTTAACGAGGGGAATTGGTTGACTTTAAATAACTCACGAACTCGATTATTCTTTATCACATTTGTCTTTATTATTTGTAATTCCTTATCTTTAAAAAGTTCAGATACATATTCGAATTCTGGATCAAACTGTCTACAAAACATACATGATTCAGAATAAAAATATATAAACGACCACTCAGTTTTTGTCAATGCGGTCACATAATCCAGATCCGTAAATTCCAAAGCAATACATATACTTAGCAAGAAAGCAAGAGTACTAACAAATTTCATTGATGATCATTTAAAATTATAGATTTTCTTGAAATTTGATATTTCCTGTATACAACTTTAGGTAATCGATTCGATTGAAAGTCTAATTAGGTAACACAAAACTTACAATCGATTCTCAATGACGCATGGAATAAACTTTTTTGAGAATTGAATCGGTTAAATACAGGAAGAGGGACCAGCATAAATGGCTGGTAAAGATGAAAATAGGTTAATAAGGTTCCATCTTGATTTTCCAACCTGTGGAAGTTAAATCTTAACTCTTAGAATCTCGCTGGTTTAAGATTTGTACAGGTTTCGTAACTCTTTACTTTAAAAATCCCAGCATTTTGCAATTAGATCTGGATTTTAACATCCAGCGCTTAAGTATCTTTCTTAAATTCGAAATCTTATATAAATGAGTTGAATCAGACTTTATACTCAACCCGACTTTCTTTTATGAATTATATTGCATTATTATTCGCTTTCGTAGCAACAAACGCTATATCTACAATTCAAACTACTATAATTTCAACAGTACCATGTTCATCGTCATCAGCATTTGGTAGATTTACAAATTCATCAACAAGTGCAGCTCCAACAAAAGCAACTCAAACCGATTATCAAATTGATACTGTTACTCAAATTGCAAATGTACTTACCACTGTTTGTCCAAAGCAAGGTCAATGTTATACTACCGTACAAGATTTAAGTAAAACTACCCTTACGACTGTTGTTGATGGTATTTTGACAACAATTACTACTGTTCTTCCAGTAACTACAACTCCAACCACAACTCCAACACCAAAACCATCAACTTCAACTGATATCAAAACCACTGTTGTTACGATAACTTCATGTTCAGCACAAAAATGTAGTCTTGTAACTGCTACAACTGGTCTTACCGTTGTTACAAAAGATTCAACTATTTATACCACATATTGTCCATTAACTGCATCATCTGATATAAAGCCAGTTAAAACTACCACACCAATTCCAACTACTACATCAACCACAACCACCACTGTTAAATCATCAAATACCGAGACTTCTCCAACTACAAAAACAACTGTTTTAAGTGCTGCAAAATCTCCAACTTCAACTTCTCCAGTTACACAAACAACTGTTTTGAGTGCTGCTAAACCTCCAACTTCAACAGTTACAACGAAACCTGTAACTACCTCCACTACTACTAAAGCTGTTACAACTTCCACTCAAAAACAAAATACAGTTGCAACCGTAAATGTTATTACTGGTATAAAAACTGTAACACCAGCAACTACATTAGTAAGTAGTTCATTAACAGTACCTATAACTAAATCTATTTCAACATTCCAAGGTGCCGCAAATATTGTCAATGCTGGATTACTTGGAGCTGTTGTTTCGTTTTTGTTCATGGTTATATAATCTTATGTAATTCTTCAATACCATTATAAATAGTACTTTCTTTCTTAAAGTGTTGAGTAGTATCGCTTGGAAAAGGCTTCATTGACCCCGAAATCATTTCAAAGTGGTTTGAATCACTCCTCTAAACTCCAATATATCTTTGTATACTCTGTTAACGTCTAATTAGATTAATCGACCCATTTAATGACATATCTTTACTCATCCTACTCCCAAAAATCAAAATTTTAACTTCTCTCTTTACAAACAACTCCAATCACAAAACTTCCCAAACAAATAATACTCAGTAAATCCACCTCTATAACCTCCTTTAACCCATTTTCCTAAATCTTCAACTTTTCAACTTTCAACCATAATAATTTAATTCTGCCCGTATTCGAATTTTCTCTTTCAAGATGATGGTACCGGGAAAAAAATACTGAACTCGGCATTAAACTGTAGCCTAAAGTTTTTTAGCTAAAGGCAAATAAAAATCGATATAAAAACTGTCAATTCAAATTGATTTCAACATTGTTAACGCCTGTATTAGAGATTTTAAAAAGTTCTCCTATACACTTTCTCGACATACTTTAGACTTGATCTTCAAAACTCAACTGAACTTCAGAAGATGAAGGCATATCATGAATTTATAGAACCAACCAGAATCTCTCAATGTTTAGGTTGTAATTTTATAACACCAAATCAAAAGCATCTTATAATTGGTAAAACAAGTTTATTACAAATCTTTGAAGTTATCAATACTGATTCACCAAAGTTGAAATTGGTAGAACAATTCAAACTTCAAGGATTAATTACCGATATAAAATCAATTAGAACAATTGCAAATCCAAATCTAGACTATTTACTCATATCAACCGAATCTGCTAAGTTTTCATTAATCAGATGGGATCACTCTTTAAATACTATCAAAACAGTTTCATTACATTATTATGAAAAATCACTTCAAGCATCAACTTTTGAAACCATAAATAGAAGTGAATTAACTGTTGAACCAAATGGAGCCTGTAGTTGTTTAAGATTTAAAAACATCTTGAATATCTTACCCTTCCAATCATTGGATGATGATGGTGATGAGGTTGAGGAAACCCAACCAAAAGAAGCAAATGATAACATTTTTGACAAGAGTTTTATGATTGATATAAAAAGTTTAGATTCTAATCTTGGATCAGTTATAGATATGAAGTTTTTATATAATTATAGAGAACCAACTCTAGCTATACTTTCTAATAAAGCAAAAGCTTGGGCTGGTTTATTACCAAAAGTTAAAGATAATATAAGTTTTAATATTCTTTCAGTTGATTTATCTACAAGAAATTCAACAACTGTACTTAAAATTGATAATCTTCCTTTTGATATAGATAGACTTATTCCTTTACCACTGCCTTTAAATGGTAGTTTATTATTAGGTTGTAATGAGATTATTCATGTTGATAATGGTGGTATTGTTAGACGTGTTGCAGTAAATAAATATACTGAATCAATAACAAGTTCTATAAAGAATTACATAGATCAGACTGATTTAAATTTGAAGTTGGAGAATTGTTCAGTTATACCAATTCCAAATGATTATAAAGTCCTTTTGATTTTAAGTACTGGAGAGTTTTTCACTATTAATTTTGAAGTTGATGGTAAGACTATAAAGAGGTTTTCTTTAGAAAAAATGGATTTAATGTCTTTTGGAGATATCAAAATCAGTTTCCCTGGAGAAATTGCCACTTTAGATTCAAATCTATTATTTGTAGCAAATAAAAATGGTAATAGTCCTTTAATACAATATGAGTATAAGCTGAATACCACCAATACGGTTACAGATATTGAGATTGATAAAAAGGAAGACGATGATGATGATGATTTATATGAAGAAGATGAGATTAAAGAAAAAGTCTTATTAACAAAAGGTGCGTTATCCCTAATTAAACACGATGAACTTGTGAATAATGGACCGATATCTGATTTTACATTAGGTAGATATTCCATTGACAAATTTAAATCCAACTTGATAAATCCAAATTATGGTGAATTAGCAATTGTTAGTAATTCTGGATCTCATAATTCAACATCAATGAATATATTTACTCCAAGTATTCAACCGACAATCAAATTCTCTTTGACTTTTTCACAAATCAATAGAATGTGGACTTTGAATAATGAATTTCTAATTACATCTGATGATGTAGATTCAAAGTCAGAGATCTTTCAAATCAACAAATCTTTTGCAAGACTAAAAGCAAAAGATTTTATTAACAAAGAAATGACAATTGGAATGCATGAACTTGACTCTGGTAAATTTATATTACAAGTAACACCAAAAAGAATTCGAGTTTATAATGAAAAGTGGGAGAAAGTTATATCATTTAGAGATGAACTTAAACAATTTGGGAAAGATGATGTCATTATCCATAGTACTTTTAAAGATGAATTTTTAATGGTGTTCTTAGCTAGTGGTGAAGTTGCAATTTATTCTATAAATACCTATAATGAATCCATAACTAGAATTCCTATACCAAAGATTATGAAGGAAGCAATTGTAACAACTGGTTATATTACAAATTCAAGTTTATTAGGAGCAGTTCTGAAAGATGTAAGCTTGATTGTTAAAGGAGTGAAAAGAAAAAGAAGTGGTGGAATTGTTACTGATACCTCTATGGGTGGTGATATCAAACTGAAAACTTTTATACTTGTAACTGGTGATAATAGAATCATTGTATTTAATAGATTCCATAATGAAAAGTGTTATCAATTAAATAATGTTGATAAATTTACTGATTCTTTAGTTTTAGATTTTTTTGACCCAAAAGATTCGTATCCTGATCCATTTATCAAACAAGTGATTTTTGATGAATTGGGAGATCAAAACCACAAGGAAGAATATTTGACAATCTTGACAATTGGTGGTGAAATCTTGATTTATAAAATGTACTTTGATGGTGAAAATTACAAATTTAAAAAAGAAAAAGATCTTGCTATTACTGGTGCTCCTGAAAATGCTTATCCTCAAGGTACAACTTTAGAAAGAAGATTAGTATATTTCCCAAATTTAAATGGATATAGTAGTATATTAGTTACTGGTATTCTTCCATATTATATCACCAAACCACTTCATTCGATCCCAAGAATTTTCAAATTTGCAAAAATCCCAGCTGTTTCATTTGCTCCTTATTCAGATGAAAAATTGAAAAATGGAATTGTTGTACTTGATGATTCTAAAAACGCAAGGATATGTGAATTACCTATAGACTTCAATTACGAGAATAATTGGCCACTTAAAAAAGTTATACCATTTGAAAATGAAACCATAAAATCCATTGCATTTCATGAAACAACAAATACTTATATTGTTAGTACATATAAAGAAATTGAGTATGATTGTTTAGATGAAGAGAACGTTCCAATAGTTGGACTTGATAAAACCAAACCATCGGCATTATCATATAAAGGATCTATTAAACTTATATCACCTTTTAATTGGACAGTTATAGATTCATTTGATCTTGATGATAATGAAATTGGTATGAAGGTAAAGTCAATGGTGTTAGATGTTGGATTCTCCAATAAGAAATTCAAAAATAAAAAAGAGTTGATTGTTATTGGTAGTGGGAAATATCGTATGGAAGATTTAGGAGCAAATGGATCTTTTAAAATCTTTGAAGTTATTGATATTATCCCCGAACCTGGAAGACCAGAAACAAATCATAAATTTAAACAAGTTTTCAAAGAAGATACTAGAGGTGCTGCTACATCGATTTGTGAAGTAAGTGGTAGATTTCTAGTTTCTCAAGGTCAAAAAATCATAATCAGAGATCTTCAAGATGATGGGGTTGTACCAGTTGCATTTTTAGATACAGCAGTTTATGTTTCCGAAGCTAAAAGTTTTGGTAATCTTGTTCTTTTAGGTGATACACTTAAAAGTGTTTGGTTAGCAGGATTTGATGCTGAACCATTTAGAATGATATTATTGGGTAAAGATTTAAGAAGTATTGATGTTAGTTGTGCTGATTTCCTTGTTAAAGATGATGAAATCTTCATACTTATATGTGATAATCAAAATATCTTACATATAGTTCAATATGATCCTGATGATCCCAATTCGTCAAATGGACAAAAATTGATTCACAAAGCATCTTTTAAAATTACATCAACACCAACATGTGTTAGATCACTTGTTAAACATGAAGAGACTCATGATTATAATCCAGGTAATGAATGTTTCCAAACAATCGGTAGTACGATTGATGGTTCTTTTTTTACTGTATCTCCAATTAAAGAATCAACTTATAGAAGAATGTATATATTACAACAACAATTGATAGATAAAGAATTCCATTATTGTGGTCTTAACCCAAGATTAAATAGATTTGGAGGATTACATCTTTTAAGTAAGGAAACAAATTCAAAACCTATATTAGATTATGAAATCATAAGACAATTTACAAAGTTGAGTGATGAAAAGAGAAGAAATTATTCCAATAAAGTATCACAAAAGAATGTTGTGCAAGATTTATGGAAAGATATTATAGAGCTTGAGAATGTTTTGAAGCATTTATAAAGAGGGTGGCGGTTCTGTTGGTCTGATGGTTGAGTCTAACGGGTCTCGCGCAGAAAATAGATCAATAATTATATACACTCTTTAAATACATCAACACTCTACCTAAATCATTGTAGTTACTGTAATGCCACCTATACAAAGACTAAAACTAGAGAAGAAACGAGTTTCTTTCCAACATCATCAACCAGAAGAACCTCAACCTGATGTAAAACCGGAAACCAAGATTTCAAAGCTGATATCTTTAGTACCATTTCATTATCCAATAGTTTTATTTAGTATGTTTAAAAAAGAATTAACTACATCAACGATAAAATCATTAAGTTGGGGGATCATTAGTTTAATAATCATGCAAATTATTTATGCTTATTTAATACAATCTAATAACTCAATTAAGAAAGTAAGTCAAAAACCAGTTCAAAATGGTATTACAACCAATACAAAGATAACAAAGAAACAAGACAATTCATGGGTCTTAATTATTGGAGCTATATTAGTATCTTTATTGCTTTCTCTACCAATGTTTATACTCTTAATCTTATTTGGATGTCCATTAGCAAGTCATTTAAGAGAAACGTATTTACTAAGTATTCATTTATCATTACTAGTAACATTTCCAATTTTGATATCTTACAAATTTGAATTTGGAAAGTTTCTTAATCTATTTCTGATTGAAAACAAATTTTCATTAATATTACAAAATCAAATCTTACTAAGTAGTTTTACGGTATTATTAGGAGCTTGGTTAGGTGTATTACCAATACCGTTAGATTGGGATAGAGACTGGCAAACTTGGCCTATAACTTTATTATTTGGAGGTTATATGGGTGGATTTGCTGGAGGACTTGTGTGTTTGTTTTTCTAATGGGTTGGTGAGGATGATTTAGAATAATAGATAGACTTCAATAGATATTAAAATGATGTGATGATGTAGCTGTTGAAGCTGTTGAAGTTGCTGAAGTTGTTGATATTGTTGAAGCTGGTGAAACTGTATGTTCGGTGTAGTAATACGATCAGAGGCATTGTGTTAACTTAGAGATTCTACAAGGTCTTAGTGTTTAGAGGTATCTTTGAGACCAGAAATTGACACAAGAGATTCGAATTAAACCCATTAACAAATTTCATTACTATCATTTCACTATGCGTATCATCCTCTCCCCATCCTCTCCCCATCTCTCCTCAACTTCTCGCGCAATGCTCAAACTATCGCGAACTCATCCTCTCAAATCGCGTTTACATACATCACAACATGATTGATGACGATGATGATTCGATTCATTTGAACTCTCATGTCAAACCAGCAAAACCTTTACCTAGAAGAGCCTCTAAAGATACTTCTACTCCTGGTCTAGATAAATATATCTTACTGGTTTTAAATTCTGATAATGATACTGATTCAATTGATATCTTCAAATCAGTAAATGAAAAATATGAATCCTATAAAAACACTGGAGAATTTGGTGATGATGATATAACCGATGTTGAGGATAACGTGATTTTTCCTCCAACTCGTACTCAAAGTGAGTCTTCACCCAAAAATGGGTACTTTCTTTACTTTGGTATTGCAATTTTTGTTTATCTTTTAGCTTTACCAGCTTTTTTAAAATTCAACATATCACCCAGTTCAACTTCGAACCCATCCATAATTTCAAAAATTGAATCTCTTGATGTCCTAACAAAAGAGATTGCTTTAAAACAACTAGCACTTGATGAAAATTACAATACATTAATGACAAAAGTATTTGATCAATTCAAAACTTTGAATTCAAAATTAAATACCGAATCCAATGAAATCCACAAATTAGACTCCATTAACTTCCAAATCGATGATTTAAAACAAAACCTAAGTCTCATTACAAATTCAACTTTATTAGAACGACTTAAACAATTAAACCAACAATCTCAAAATTTAGAAGTTATAGATTCTAATCAATTGCTTCAGTCTTTACAGAAATTCTTACCTATATATATTAAAGATAATAAGATCTATTACATTCCGGAATTTCAAAAATACCTCCAAAATTTCATTGAAAGCCATCAAAAGACCACTACATCAACTTATAACCAAACCTTGTTATGGAAAGATTTTGTTCGTGAAAACAGAGTCAATCTAAATAATTATATCTCATCAAATATCAATTCAAAATTGAAAAACATATCTTTTGATATGCTTGAATATAACCTTAATCAGAAGATAGAAAGAAATAATAAGCTTATTGAAGAGAAATTTAACAATGTTTTAGATTCTTTAAATCTAGAGAGTGTAGGAGGTAAGTTTACAATCACAAAATCAGATGGTATTCTTTATAATGATCTATTGAATGCAGCAGAAAAAAGCTCTAATAAACAGAATTATGCTGATTATAATTTAGGAGCAAGAATTTTAGGTTTCTTGACATCTTCCTCTGGATCAAATCACCGTTCGATCCTAGGAAAAGTAATATTTGGATGGTATGATTATCTTGTTAAAAACTCCATAAAGACACCAGAAAATTGGAAATTTAATGCAAATAATCTATTAATTGAAAATGACAACTCATGGTATTGTCAATCAGATTTTTGTTCTGTTGGTATAAGATTATATAATTCTGTCATAATAACTGATCTTGTTATAAAGACTGATAACGAAGATAAAGAATCTCAAATTCAAGTATCAGTCTATCTTAAACCAAAAAATCAAAGTCAGAGAAATCAAGTATTTGATTATATAAATGATTTAAAGGTTTCTAATCCAACTTCATCAAACAAGTATTTGAAAAAATTCATCAAAATCAAACAAACAACCTTGAATCCTTCGGAACAGATTCATCATATAAAGCTACCGGTTAGTTTTATAAATATGAAAATCCCAGTGAAAGATATTTATATAGAAATTTCACAAGGTAGTGACCTTTGGAAATTTTCAAATATCAATATTTATGGGGTTGATGAACTAAACTCATATAAATATTCAAAAAAGTTTGATACTTTGTTAAGCAAATTAGGTCAAGAAGAAGATGATGAACTGATGTATTACGAAGATCTTACTGATGAATTAGGTAGTGATACCCTTGTATAAAGAAAAAAAACATTGTATATTACTTTTTGATTAGAATTTTATATGTGGCTACTTCAAAACCTTGTAATTCAACACCAAAGGAACCATCAACAACTTCAATAGATTCAATTTCTTTTTCTAAAGCATTGACTTTCCAAACCTTGTCAACTTTAATAAACGACTTGTCAACTCTAATAATACCCTTTGAACCACTACCACCCAAGGATTCATAAATTCTAATGATGATAGATTTCCCTTTATTCTTTGGTAGATTCTCATACTGACTAACATCTTTATCAGCTTCAGCTCTTTTAATATGAGATAAAATCAAACTTTCTGAACCTTCAAGGACAATACTTCCAATCAAATCATTAGTAACACTACTCTTTGTCAAATCATGAGTACCATAATTAAATTCATAACCCAATTGAACAGATTTTGCTCCTAATGGTTTTGAATGAGGATAGATCCCATATTCAAAATCATGTTCACCCATATCAGCTTTTTCATCTGGAGCTTTAGCTGATCTTAAAAGTGAAAGTCGAATTAAATTACCATGAATTGAAGCACCATACTTACCATTATTTAATATAGTAACACCATAATTATGATCAGATAAATCCATAAATTTATGATGACAAACTTCAAATTTAGCAACATCCCAAGTTGTATTGAAATGAGTTGGTCTTTGTGTTATACCAAATTGAGTTTCATAATTTGCAATTGGAGCAGTATGAATTGTAGTTGGAAATTCGACTTTTAAGAATTTGTATGTCTCATGCCATTTAACGTGATTTTGAACTCTAACAAAAGGAACTTCATCATCAAAAATACCATCTAATGAAATTGTGGTTTCAATACTTGATTTGGATGAAATTTCGGTTTCAATTACAATGGAACTTCTTAAACTAGAATTGTTGATACTTTTGATTTTACCATTGACAAGAGGTTTGATTTTTTCCCATGAATACAACTCTGTATCCCAATTTGGGAAATTCAATGGTTCATCATCAAAAATAACGAATCGACTACCTGTACCTTCAAAGAATTCATGTCCATCGGTTTTGACAGATTGGATAATACCAAATTTATCGATTTTAACATGGAGAATTCCATTTGTAAGTAAATAATGATCTTCCATATGTTGAATTGAAGCATGATGTTTCAAGTTGTTTAATAAATTGATATCACCATATTGATTAACAGAAACAATCACATCATCATTAGTTTTTGTAAACATGTTCTCATCTAAAGTTTTGATTATTTCATGACCAGCATTTAATGACAAAACTTGACTCCTCTTCCATGGTAAGTAATTTACAAATCTAGCTTTCATATCAGCTTTGAGAAATTCAAGAGCTTTCTTTGTAAGCTCTTTCAGTTTTTTCAAAGTCTTATGTAAAATAGGATAAACCTCATCATAGTAAACTTCCCCAATACAACTTCCAGGTAAAATATCGTGAAATTGGCAAAGAAGAACATCTTCCCAAATACTTTGAAGTTCTTTTGCTGGATACTTATAATCTGTATCATAAACAGATAACAAACTGGCAACTTTTTCTAAATTATGTAAGTAGATTTCATTCAACCTCATCAATTTCTTTATACCAGCATGAGTAGTATAAGTACCTCTATGGAATTCTAAATATAACTCACCATTCCAGCTGGGTAAACTCTTTCCATCTTTTGAATGTAATAAAACTTCATCAAAGAAATCTTCAACTGTATTACCTAATTTAACTGTTGGAATTAATCCTTGAGTATTAGCAACCCCTCTACATCTTCTTAATTTTTCAATCATTTCTTCTGTAGGACCTCCACCTCCATCACCATGTCCATATAAAAGTAAACTTAATGGTACATCCCTCAAATTATGATGTTGCAGTTGTGATCTTACAACATCGCCAAAATTCGCACTAGCAGTATATGTATTAGCTGGTGGCATATGAACCAAAACTTGTGAACCATCAATACCAATCCAATTAAAAGTGTTTAATGGGAATGTATTGATATTGTTCCATGAAAGCTTTTGAGTTAAAAATTTGTCAATACCAACCAAACGACAAATTTGTGGTAATTGAGATGAATATCCAAATGTATCAGGTAACCAAAATACTGATGCTTTAATACCAAATTCATTTTGTTGGAATTGTTGGCCAAGTACAAATTGTCTAATCAAAGATTCTCCATTTGGTAAATTAGTATCATTTTCAACCCAACTTCCACCAATTGGTAAAAATTGGTTTAACTTGAATTTATCCTTAACCTCTGATAAAATCTCTGGATGGTATTGTTTAAGCCATTTGAACTGTTGCATTTGAGAAGCAACGAATATATATTCTGGATATTTCTCGATAATTCTTAATTGAGTAGTCCATGATCTTACAATTTTACGTTTTGTTTCTGCCAAGGGCCATAACCAAGCAGTATCAATATGACAATTACCAACAGCATAAATATCGACTTTTTTATCAGTATCAAAAACTTCATTTGAATCAACATCGTTACCTAAGTATTTAGCTGCAATTTTTCTACCTTCAAGTATACTTGATTCATCTTCTGGATCAAATGCATTCATAATTTCATTTGCAATAGAATTAGCTTGATATTTATGAGGGAACCCACCAGGAAACTCTCTTGCAGAATCTCCAATAATCCAAAAATCCCAATATAACTTTCTAGCATCTAAATTTGGTAAAACTAAATCACAATTATTTAAACGGAAATAACGATTTGGATCAGGATTTCCTTGATCTCCTACACCAAACATTCCATTACAAGCCATTTCTACATAGAAAGTTTGTTCTTTTGTATTTTTGAATTCATCAGGTATAACATAAAACATACGCTCACCTCCAGTAAATGCTTGTAAAGGTTTACCTTCTTTTGTGTAAATGAATGCTTCACTTGAAGAATCCCAATAAAGTTCAATTGTATCTTTCAATGACCAGTTTTCAGGATATGTCCAAGTTACTTTAAACCAAAATGTCTTCCAAGAAGGACCAAAAGACTGACCTTTTTCAGCATCTTCCCATTCAACACTAGAAAAATCTATATCTTTGAAAAGAGGTCTTTGTGTCTTGCCGTCAAAATCTGGAACTTTAAAGACTTTTATATTGACATACTTCCCATTTGTATCTACAGAATCTCTTTGGTAAAACTTTGGAAGGTTCAAATTATGATATTGACCTCCTCTATCAGTAAATTGACGGAGTCTCTGTTCATAAATACCATCAATTGGTTTGAATTTAGGTTGAAGATTGTACCTATCATACATAGTAATCTACAAGTGAAGAGTAAAGAGTAAAGATGAAATTTAGATAAAGAAGGATTATGGTTATAAAGTAGTATATGTAGGATTGTGGAGAATGGCCCGATAAGGAAATGTAATTAGAATGCTGGGGTAGCCGAGAATAAAGAGGTGGGAGAAAAATTAGTGAAGTGGTGGAGATCATTAGGGGGCAGACATCGGGGTTTAAGGGTGGTTTGTATCACGAGAAACGTGGATGATACGGTAAAACTAAAAAGTAGAGTACACTACGATTATGCACTCTTTATAAATGTATGATCTACGTATATTATAAATACATCTATATCATTTTCCTCAACTGCTTAATCTCTCTATTGAGTATGAACTTCTTTATCTTCTTCAATTGTAGCAACATGATCATGATCACCAATAGCACTTGAATGAATTTCAGGTAATTTACATGAAAATCCCTTGATTAAAGAAAATTCATCAGTAACGCTTCCGCCAACTTCTGATACTTTCAGTTTTAATCCTGATATATCAGAATCAGATGCGGAATCTTTGATAGTTACAATATAATGTTTTAATGACATGGTGAGGAAATCAAGGAGCAATCCTTTCAGTTTATATAGTATTACAACCTCCTGCAGACAACAAAATTGTGATTGCGACTGATAAACCTAACCACTGTATGCCTCGTAGACGTCTTACATTGAATATGATCTATTCAACTCCAATTGATAGGTTTTTAAACCTTTTTAGAAGAAGGGGGTTTTTATTATATAGTGGTATAATTGCACTATCAACAATTTATGCAATGTACGCATTATCTCATTTACCTAATTTAAAGGAGATTGAAAAAAAGAGAGTTAAAGACTTGGAGAAGAAGAGGGAGGATCAGAGGAAGGAGGAAAAGATTAAGGAGCTGAAGAAGGTTGAAAAGAAAGAGTCGGTGAAGCCCAAAGAAACTTTTGAAAATAGGGGCGAAATTGAACTTGAAGATTTCAAAAATCATCATGATGAGATTGATAATTGGAGTAAAAGAAAATTATATCAAGTTCTTTCTGAATATCAAATTTATCCTAGTATTGATGAAGATATTGAATTTGCAAAAGACCGTGTTAGGAAGTTACAGAATCAAAATAAACAAGGATTCTTAATTAGAAATCCATTTGGTACTTTAGTTGAAGGAGAAGAAGCATGAAGATAGTTAATGAGATTTGGATATGTTCTAATGAAGTATTCACAGAAAGTATGTATTTCTTTAGTGATTATAGATTTAGATTATTTATTGGAATGAACGACGTTATGAAGAGAAGTTAACCATGGAACTTTGAGTTTTTCTGAAATTTTGCAATTTTACAGAAAAAAGAGCAATGTGTAGAGAATTGAGTCTTAAGTTGTATTAAAAGGTAGTTGAAAATGCACAGTAAACAAAATTTAAGGTATTTTAAATTACAACGTTTTTCAAGTATGCATCCAAACAATCTCATATCTGCACGTTTAACACTGAACCTCTGTAATTTTAGTCCTTGTCATGTGATTACATAACTACTATCAAAAACTACTTTAGTAGTCATGGCAGAGAATATTTAAGAAATTGAATATATAGCAATTATCGAAAGTTCTATACAAAAACAACCAATTGAATATATATTTATTGAATACAAACTTGAATTGGTTGCAAAACTATTAGTTTTAGTATTGGAATGAGCTCCGAGAATGAAGCACGCTGATTGGAGCAACTGTGTTAGTAATCCCACAACTATTTAAACCGGCGAAAATTCGGAATCCTTAATTTATACGTCTTTATATCATAATGGTCAAAGCAAGTAAGTATATGAAAGACAGGTGTCATAAACTCAATTGGTGATATAAACTCATTTGATAAACTCAATTAGTTGAGATGAGCAATTATTTGATAAATTGAGTAAAATTGGGGTGATTTATAAACTAACCTTTAGTCGCAGTTTTAAGAGGAGACTCAAAAGTTTCAGGTGTTGTTACCTTTGAACAATCTAGTGAATCTGAACCAACTACAATTTCATGGGAACTTGAAGGACATGATCCAAATGCCCTTCGTGGATTCCACATTCATCAATTTGGTGATAATACAAATGGTTGTACATCAGCTGGTCCTCATTTCAATCCATTTTCAAAAACTCATGGTGCTCCAGAAGATGATACTAGACATGTTGGTGATTTAGGTAATATTACTACTGATTCAAATGGTAAGGCTCAAGGTACCAAACAAGATTTATTAGTCAAATTAATTGGTGAACATTCAGTCATTGGTAGAACTGTTGTTACCCATTCTGGTACTGATGATTTAGGTAAAGGTGGTAATGATGAATCATTGAAAACTGGTAATGCCGGTACAAGACCAGCTTGTGGTGTTATTGGACTTGCAAATTAAAATTATGTACTTTATGTATATATTTTTGTTTATATGAATGACATGAAACTTATTTGTATGTTGCTTCAAAGTAGGATTTATTCTTGTCATCTAGTAGATAAACTCTTTTGTCTTGTTTTACTAATTTTAAAGGTGTTCTTACATAACAAACATTTGTGTTTTTGTATTTAATCAGATCAACTTTTTCATTTAGAGAAGCCAACCAACTTAAAACGATACTAACCATGAATGGACCTTGAATTACAATATTAGGTAGTTTTTCAACTGTTTGACAATATTGTAGATCATAATGTATCTTATGAGTATTAAAGGTGAGATAATTATACTTGAGAACATCCATTTCGTCTATTTGAAGACATTGCTGTACTTCCCAAGGGCCATCGATTGGCTTGAAATTCTCCTGATTTGAATATAATTTGTTTGTGTAAATCAAACATCTTTGTTCTGTTAAAAACTCAAATTCTCTTCGTATAGATACAAATGCATTATCACCAATTTTTCTTTGATTTATAAATTCAGTACAAGTAGACTCAGTACCAATTTCCATTTGTTTATGAAAATCAATTTGTCCTTTTACCCACATTCTTCTTTTGAATTTAAAATTGGATGGAACTTGATAATTGTCATAACCATCATCACCAAGTATATTACCAGGAGGATTATTAAATAAAAAATGATATCCCAAGATTTGTTGAGGTTGAGGTTTTGAAAAGACTTTAGTAAGGAGATTGTTTAGTCTAAATATTGGTCCTATTGATATATGATCATGAAATATCCAAGGTCCTCTCATCTTTGTATCATATACCGAACCAAAATTTTGAGATGAGATGAGAAGTAAAACTACATAGCTTATACTAACAAAATGAGTAGTAGTGAAGCTCTAAAGAAGATAAAGAATAAACAACAAAGACAGAAACTATTTGCTGATTTGAAACATGAAAAGAATAAAGATCGTCATACTAAAAGAAAAGAAAGAGCAAAAGAAGAACGTAATAATCCAGAATTAAAAGATGAAAGATTAGCCACAAATATACCAGATACAATAGAAAATAAAAGAGTTTTCGATGAGACCATTTCAACTACAGGGGATTTTGAAGGTGATGATGAATTTTTACAATACTTTTCCGATTTGAATCAAGAACCAAAGATATTGTTAACAACAAATGCAAGTGCAAGAAAAGTAGCATATGAATTTGCAGATTTATTAGTAGAAATTTTACCAAATGTTACTTTTATAAAGAGAACAAAGACACCAGAATATACAATGAAAGAAATGGCAAAATTTGCAAAAAATAGAGACTATACTGATCTTATAGTTATAAATGAAGATAAGAAAAAAGTTAATGGACTTACATTTATACATTTACCAGAAGGACCAAGTTTCTATTTTTCAGTAACGTCATTAACTGAAGGTAAAAGAATTGAAGGTCATGGTAGAGCTACTGATCATATTCCAGAACTTGTATTAAATAATTTTAATACAAGATTAGGTAAAACAGTTGGTAGATTATTTCAGAGTTTATTTCCACATAAACCTGAAATACAAGGTAGACAAGTTGTTACTTTACATAATCAAAGAGATTATATATTTTTCAGAAGACATAGATATGTATTTAGAAATGAAGAAAAAGTTGGATTACAAGAATTAGGACCACAATTCACATTAAAACTTAGAAGATTACAAAAGGGTATCAAAGATGAAGTTGAATGGGAACATAGACCTGATATGGAAAGAGATAAAAGAAAGTTTTATTTATAGGAATTTACGACTTTGTCAGACTTTGTCAGACGCTCTCTCTCTCTCTCTCACGCTCTCTCACACGCTCTCACGCTCCTATTCTCAGACGCAACCTCATGCTCCTTCACACTACCTATACTTCATACTGAGAACATAAAGTCAATTGATTGTACCATAATCACAAAAACATACAAAACCAATTTTTATAGACAATAATAAACCCCTTCATCAAGACCAATTCTTAAAATTAGCTTAAAGCTTTTAGTTAAATATGTCTGAAGAATTTAAACAAATTCTTGATGCTTTAGAAATCATATATAATCCAAAAAGTCATAATAATGATAGGCGAGATGCCCAAATGTTTTTAGAATCTGTTAAACAAAACGACGAGTCTCCTTATTGGGGATACCAATTATCATTACCAACCTCAGATCAAAATAATTCAATTGTAAGACATTATGGATTATCATTACTTCAAGATTCCATAAATTTCAAGTTTCAATCATTTACACCAGAAAAAATCTTATCAATACGTTTATGGGTTATAGAATTAGCCAATAAGACTCAAGAATCTGATCCTCATCATTTGAAAGAAAAATTGGCGTTTTTGTGGGTATCAATTGCAAAGAAGATATGGGGGAATTATCTAATTAAAACTTTGGATGATACAGATCAAAAATTTACAGAAGTAGAATTATCAAATGGTTGGTCATCAATGGATGCTGATCTTTGGGAATTATGGAATAAAAATTATCCATGTCGTGAATTATCTTTAATAATCATTAGGACATTATTTGAAGATATATATCTTTTAGATGATATTGTAGCATCAACAAGAAATGCCATATTAAATCAACTAAGTGTACTAATAACAACCTCAAATACTATTTTAGATTCCATGTATGAATCAAATGAAAATCTTTCAGTGTGTAAGTATTCAACGGATGGATGGTTTGTTACCTGGAAATCATTTTTACTGGAATTGTTGGAAAATAAAGATCAAAATCTAGATGGTGATTTATACATTGCAAAGATCTTATCTACATTTAAATCATGTTTACACTGGATAAATCCAATTGTATTGAGAAGTGAAAATATCATACCAATATTAATGAGATTATTAACTGTACAAAGTATCAAGCTTAAAACTTTGACGGTAGACTGTTTACATATTTTATTTACAAGACAATATAATAATCATGATGATTTCAACTTCTTTATTGGGAGTGTTTTCACCACTGAAGGTATAAGACAACTTTCCCAATTTTATGAGTCTTTTGAAATTGATCCTGATGACATAGATGAACAATTATATTCACTTCTTAAAAAGACAGTTGAGATGATTGTTTCTTTGAGTGAGTACTTGAATTTCTCATTACCTTCAAAGAATAAAGTATCATGGGAAAATTCTGATATAGATGGATATTTAAATTTGGTACTTCGAACAACAAATCATCCTAGTTTGCTTGTATCAGGGTTATCATTACAAATGTGGGTTTCAATATTAAGATTTGATGAATTAAGTTCAAAAGAACAAATCGTTACCATCTTGATAGATTTATTAGAAACCGCTGCTAATAGAACTTTGAATTACAATTCACTTAGTGATGATCATATATCTAAAAAATTCATATGGGTTGATTTTGATACTCCGTCTGATGCAACTTCTTTCTTTACAAACTATAAGAAATTTAGTGAAGATATTGTAAGAATAGCGGTATGTAAACAACCTGAAAGAGGTTTATCATGGTTAGAAAATCGATTACAAAATTTCTTTTGTTCTGATATTGGACATGAATGTATAAATAATTATAAACTTGATGAAAAATCCGATGGGTTAAATTATGGTAATTCACAATTTACAATCATTGAAAATGCTATACGAGGAATTTCAAGATGGAGAATTTGGTATATTGGTAATGATTTAGGAAGTATTAAAGACAAACTTAACAAATTAGTTGAAAGTTTGGGTGAAAGATTATTAGCCATGAATTTAGCATCACCATTATTAATTAGAAAACAAGTACAAACAATGGTTCAATTTGCTCCTTTACTTAAAGATGTTAGTCCATTAATGCTTAAAGTACTTGAAAAGATATTAGCAACTGCAACATTTGAATATCCTGAAAATATTAATGATGATGAAAAGGAACTCATACGTGATTTAAGAACAAGTTGTGGTACAGAATTAAATCGATTGGCTTATATAATGCCAGAATCACTTAAAAAGATATTTGATGATTTGGAAAATGTTGTTGCTAATATACTTTCATCTAAAAAAGTGAGTGATCATGAAAATGTTGCATTTAAATCATTTCTACTAGTTATAGCATCAAGATCATCGATAACAGAAAAAGATGATCTTTTCGCTAAAATCGTTGATCCTGAATTATCAGCATGGTCAGCACCAGAAACAGAAAAGGGATTAATGGATCTTCATTGGTTTATGGAACGTATGGGTATTGTTGAAATTGCAAAATATTTCCAATCAAGAGGTATTACTCCGGGGACAAATTTGCTTGAAACTCCAATGGATGATGAAGGTAGAACTTTGAAAAACAAATTAAAAGATCACTGGTCAACTATTTTCCCTATAAGAGCAACCAGAATCTTTATACAATATAGTATAGAGAAATTGAATCATGATTCACCAGAATATTTAAATCTTTTGAAATTATGGAAACCAAGATTACAACCTATCATACCTCATATCTTACAATTATTAACCCAAATTCAAGCATATCACAATCCAGAGAATTGGAAAGGATTACCTGATGCAGTTCAAGCATTTGTAAATTATAGTTGTATGGAGAGATTTTGGCAACAAGGAGTTTCAATTCAAACCAAAGAAACATTTATAGAGGAAAATGTAAAAGCAGCATTAACATTAAGAGATTTTGCAGATTCTGTTGGTCATTTAGTTAGATATACAAGAGAATATGCATTTTTAACAATTGGTTCGCTTTCACAATTGGAAGAAACGCTTTATGAAATCCCTGATATGGCAAATTTAATTTGGAGAGCAATGGCAAGTGAAACAGTTGGTATTACATTACATGGATGGAAACATATGATTAATAGTTGTTTAAGGAGTGTTGTTAGAAATTGTCCAACAAAGTATGTAGATCCATTTATGACTGAATTATTACCAAAAGCTTTTATAACCCTTGATAAATTATTAGTATCAAGATGGGAGAAAGTATACATGAGTGGATTACAACTTCAAGGTAAAGAAGATGATGAAACATTATCTGAAGAAATGATGGAAGAACATATGTTAAGACAACTTACTGCAACAGTTGTTAGGCTTTTAATGGATGTTGCTGGTCAATTAAATTCAAAAAATGTTACCGATACTCAACATGCTTGTAAAAATTTGATACTTGAAAACAAGGATGTTATGGCACCTTTTTTACAGATTTGTAATCATATAATCAATTTTAAAGATACAAAGTGTTCTTTTA
The DNA here is from genome assembly GCA_030572295.1 of Glucitozyma multigemmis. Taxonomy (NCBI): domain Eukaryota; kingdom Fungi; phylum Ascomycota; class Pichiomycetes; order Serinales; family Debaryomycetaceae; genus Glucitozyma; species Glucitozyma multigemmis. The sequence goes on from JAJLZT010000007.1 coordinate 54,947, forward strand.
ATACGATATTAGTATTGAGAAATGTCTTTGGAGATATACTACTTAAAGATGAAGAGGTTGATAAATATGTTTGTGAAAATTTAATCAAATCATTACTTCAAGTTTTATTGGATGAATACTTTGTTGAAACTCATTCAGAAGCTGCTATTGCACTTACAACTATATATTGTCAGTTAAGGTCAAAAAATGATCTTCCAGCAATTGTTTTATTACAAAATTTACCAAATATAACAGCACAAAATATCAGTAATTTTGAAACACTTTTAGTTAGTTCAAAATCATTAAAACATCAAAGATCAGCATTATTAGAACTTGTTAGAATTTCCAAAGATCATAAGAATAAAGGATATGGAGAAAATGAAATGAAAGAAAGGAAAAAACAACTTGAAGCAGTAATGGCAAGGAAAAAGAAACATCAAAATATGGATGTTATGAATGATCCATTTACAGAAAACGGTGCATTAAACAGTTTGTTTGGAGATGAAACGATATGAGTTTTATGATAGTGATAGTAACAACAACATAACCAACAATCCAATTGATGGGGATAAATCTGATCCTATAGATTTTACATTTCTACCAAAATGAACCCCACATTCATAAATATCTAAAGCTGATGATTCATCGAATTTGTTTACATAAAAGTAACCATTACTGCAATTGAAGAGCATTTCTGGTTGGGTTGATTCAAAAGATATGGATAATATACGCTTTTAAATGTATAAATCACGAGCGTAGCGAGAGAGTCTAATTAGTATTCTTTATTGTTCCCACGAGCGAAGCGAGTGAGTCTCTTAAGCTACACGCTCATGAGTCTCTTTTCTATCTTAAGCTGCACAATCATGAGTCTCTATTCATCTATAGCTACACACTCATGAGTCGTGAGTTCGATCATCTCTTCTTTAGAATCAAAATGGGGTTAAAATCAAGCTTTTTTAATTAGAGTAGGGGTAGAGTGGAAAGCTTAAGTAAAGACAAGGGAATGAGACTCACGAGCGTAGTGAATGAGTTTCCTGAGCATTTGTTTTACTTTTTCATCCACTCACGAGCGAGGAGACTCACGAGCGTAGCGAGTGAGTTGTGAGTCCATTCGATTTTGAGTCTCTGCGCTGGCGAGTCTCTTGAGCATTTGTTTTACTTTTTCATCCAGTTACAAGCGTAGCGAGTGAGTTGTGAGTCTCTTCGCTTTTGAGTCTCTGCGCTGGCGAGTCTCTTGAGCATATGTTTAACTTACTCACCACTCACTCGCTACGCTTGTGAGTCTCTGGTGAGTCTTTTGAGCATATCCTTTACTTTTCACCCACTTGAGTCTCTTGAGCATATCTTTTACTCACTCGCTACGCTCGTGAGGAGGCTCGTGAGGAGGCTCGTACGCTGAGTTCGATCTTCCACTACCTCTTGGAACTGACAACGAGCACACGTAAAACCACTATCACACATCAACAACACCATCAATTGCCTATAAAACCAATTGTAAAAACTCCTCAAACTCCTCAAAATGCCAATTAAATCACTAGAATCATACCTATTCGAAAGAAAACTCGTCAACACATCATCAATTGAATTACTTCAAAATGCAACAATTGGTATTGATGTTGATCACTACTTATCCCGTATCTATACATTTAAAAAAGAACAATATCTAGCTGGAATTGGAGGTATTCCAGCTTCATTAAAAGATTATATAAAATCAGATTTACAAGTTTTCAAAGAATTTAATATAAAACCAATATTCGTTATATCAGGATTACTTACTCAATTACAAAGAACCCAATATAAAACAAATGAACTAACACCATCAGAACAACAAATTGAAAACACTTGGAAAAAATTAAGTTCTAGAATCAACAATGGTAATGTTGGTGGTAATAATTCAACATTAGAAAGTTTTAGATTATTTACTGATCCATTAGCTTTAAGACCAATAATCAATGACCTTATCAAACTCTTTATCGAAATCGATATTGATTATATGATTGCTCCTTATGATGCTACATTCCAACTTTCTTATTTATATCATAATCATCTCATTGATTCCATTTATGGATCAACAGATTTATTGTTAACAAAGACAGACAAGTTTATTTTAGGAATGGAATTCCAATCTAAAGATTTTAGATTTATTGACAAGGCCAAAGTCTTGAATGAATTGAACTTGACTGAAAAACAATTTTTAGATTTAAGTATAATGGTTGGTTGTAATATCCAGCCAAAAACATTTCCAAATTTCCCTCCATTACCAAAACCTAATCCAGTACAACCATATCCTCAATTGAGCTATTTCAAATTAGGATTGGATTTACTTTATCAAATCAATTCATTCTCAGGAAATGGTAATAATGATTTACAAGGATATATTGCAAGTCTTAATAATCCTTCTTTATTAGAATTATTTGAAAAAGGTTATTCTGGTATTAAATATGTTCCAGTTTTAAATAGAGAAGGATATGTTGAATTATATGTTGTCGAAATGGCAAAATTAGGATTAGTTGATAAAGAAGATTTAGAAGACGAAAAGCAATCAAAGACTGAAACCGAAGAATCAAAGCCAATAGTGAAAACACCAAATGATGTTCATGAAATCGTATCTCAAAGATTACCACCAGAATTTTACTTTTATCAATCTATCGGTCTTTTACCATTATCAATTTTGGATGCAATTACACTTGGAGAACTTGATATTAGACCACCCCTTGAAAGCAGTTTAACTAGTAGTTTTAGAAGTTTGATAACCTCTCCAAATTTCATAAAGAACCTTGATCAACAATTCAACTTGATAACTCAATTATTAGCAAGATATTATCAAGTGAAGAAGATAAAGGTTAGTTATTGGTTTAAAGATGAAGTTATTGAGATCAATAATAGAATCTTACCACCAATCTTTAAACAGATTGAACATCTTTATATTAAAGATACTACTCAATCAGATTTCAGTTTGAACGGATTTTTCAAACATTTGAATATTGATTTTCTGTCTTTGAAAACTACAAAGTTTGAAGGTGAACTAGTTACAAGAAATGATATAGTATCAACTTCTTTATTAAGAGTTTTTTACTTGTTGGACTTGATTGATGTCAAAACAAATAAATTAGGATCATATGGTCAAATTTTGAAAAAATTCTGTAATGAAGTTGAAGTTGATGAGAATGAGTTACAAGAGTTGATGTTGTTGTTATTGTTATTTAAAACAAAGACTCTTAAACTTCAAGAATCAAATAGAGAGTTCAATAACATCTTGAAGCTTTATAAAAAGATCGATCCAGAATTTGATGCCAAGATCGAAAATGAAGAATTAGATAGAATCACTTTGATATCAAGGGTATTCTCGCTTCATAGATTTAATATTGCACCTATAAATTATCAAGGTCCAATCTCACGTAACTTACTTAACTTTAGAAGCCATATCAAATTTGTTCAAAACAACTTGATTACAAATATTCAGACTGTATTAGTTGATTTGATTATACACCAAGGAAATAACAACTTGAGGACTTTGTATAAGAGTAAGACTGACTGGTATGGATTAGTTGATCTGCTTCCTTTTTATAAAGATATCAATAATACTTTATTAGGGGTATTAGGAGAACTTCATTTTGAACATTCTTTGAAACTTTCGAAATCAACTGATTTGAGTAAAGAGGATAGGTTAAAGAGTACTAGAGATTATCTCTTGAATTCTATATATCAAGTTAATAACTCTTCGTTTAATATCAATGTTCATGGTGTTAATAGTCTTACAGCACTGCAATTAGTTAAAGATTTGGATCAAGGGTTGAAATTCTGGAAAAAGTTTATCAAGTTGGCAAAGATTGTTAATCTGGTTGATTCTAGTATTATCGATGATAACAGTTTGAAGTTTTATGTTGATACTGATGAATGGATAAAGGAGTTTGTTTGAGGTTTGAGAAGAGTGGATCCAGAGTTATGGTTTATAGCAGAAATTGAATGATTCTTGGACATTGTTGTGTCTTTTGTAGTTGTACGGTGGCCTTTCTATTTGATATGCAAAGCATCTGCTCAGCATTACTACCAGCATTTCCAATGTAGGATTTCCCTGGCCGTCTCAATTACAAATGGTAAGCCCTCTTCCACCTCTCGTCTACTCTTCTCTTTCGCAACCAATATACTGCAGGACTCTTGATATTAACACATAAATGCTTCTAACAAAACAACCAATTCGCTTGCTTCTCCCCTTTCGTCATCTACTTCATAGATACTCAATCTCCATAAATAATTTACCTACTGGAACTGGAGCTGGTCCTTTTATAGAATTACCAAAATTCAACCATTTAGGTAAATTAGTCAACATTACGATCCCACAAGCTGGTAAATTAGATATAAGTAATAATTTATCTATAACAGGTATAAATGGTGATATAGGTGAATTAGGACTATTGAAAATCGACAATACACTTGATGGGTTCCATAAAATTACAAGTACTGAAGGAGTTTCATTAATAGTTGGAAGTACCAATCATCGTCAACATTTTCAAGTTTTAGAAATTAAAGATAAATTGCAAAATTGGATTATTCAAGACAAAGAGAACTTGGTTGCATGGACTGGATATGATTTCAAAGTAGAAAAATCAGATTCAGGGTATCAAACAAAAGGTAAAGGATTCTTATTACTAAATGATACCAAAAAATTATACAACTTAGTAATTGAAGAAGGAGAAGTTGTTCATATTCCAATAGATAAAATAGTTGGTTTCACTGGAGAGTATGAAAAAGTATGGGATATTGGTAATGATTATTTAAATGTCATAGGTAAAAGTATTCGTACTATAGGACAAAGACTTGGTATAAGAATACCTCAATTTAAAAATGAAAAATTAGAATATTTGAAATTCGGAAAGAGTGAGTTAATACTTAGAGATTGACGAATTGTTATCATGAACAACTCTGTATATACTATAATGATTGCAAAGTGCGACCATGAGAAATGAGGTTCATGACTTATAACAACACAGTAATACTAAGATTAGGATTGATAGTATGAATATATAAAGCGGAATAGAAAAATATACACTCTCTTCTCCTCTAATATACCAACCAAATGATATTCTTGAAAATCTTTGATGTCGCCTTACGCTTACATAATCAAATCCCCTTTCAAATAAAAGTTTTTTAGCTTTCAAGACTTGTACCTGAGATTAAACAAACGTACCTGAAGCTTTATTATTGAGCTAATACCGGATTTGATTTGATTTATTGTTTATAACTTTGTCCATTACAAAGTACAAAACTTAACACTAAGCTGTAGCTTTCAGCAATTGCTTTAGTAAAATTCAAGTCATCATCACATCAACACTTTTATATGGAAATTTCAAAAGTAACATTGCCAAAAGAATGGGCATACTTTGCAAAAGGAAATGCAAATCTTCTATTTAAATATATTGGTCAAAATGATTATCTTAAGGATAAATTACTTAGAGTTCGATTATCAAAAGATGAAGCAGAATACATATCAACTTGTGAACTTTATGATTTTATAGAATTAAAGTGTAAGCCATTATTCCCACAGCAAATTATTGATATTCAGCTAGTTGTATTAACAACTGATTTTGTAAACAAATTAGATTCAAAAGGAAATCTGTTGATGATTAAAGAAAGGTATGGACTTTTGATACCAAATATCTTAAATAAAGATTATGAAAAGTATGAAATGTCTAAAAACGGTACTCTTTATGTTCATACCGATCAAAAGACAAAGTCTATCAATTCTGCTATATTTGAAATCAAACCAAAATGGCTTTATGATAATCGTAGTTGTAATTATTGTCGTACTTGTCTGTATAACCAATTACGTAATTTTAAAAGACATTATTGTCCTTTGGATTTCTTATATCAAGAGACTATAGATGAAGGTTTATCTGATTTGTTTAAATTAATACCAAAGGATTTACTAACTCAGTTTAATAACGATGATTTTCCTATAAAACAACTTTTCAAAACATTCTTATCAAATCCTTCAAATGTGTTTTTAAAATTAAAACAATATCAAAAGATCAATAACAAGAATGATCTCATTAAAAATTTAACATCAGAAAAAGATGTTTCACAAAATTTATCCCTTGTAATGACATTACGTGATGTTGGTCTTTTCATCAAATTTGAAAAATATGAAAAATTTAACAATACTCACAACTCTCACAACAACATCAACAACTTGGTAAAGATTGATAAAGGTGGTAGATTCCTTATAACTTGTAATATTTATGATTTAGATTTAAAATCAACTCTCAAGTATAAACATTGGCTTGATGTTGAGGCAAAATTACAACCAATTTATACTTCATCAAATGAAAATTGGAAACATTGTACAAGAGTAAATGAAGATAATGATGTTGAACATCATCAATTGGAGACGTAACTTAAGAATATATACACAAATACAAGAAGAATAAAACTTAGTAGTTAATTTTTTATTACCCTATTTCACCATACATCTTCTTGATATCTATTTTGGGTTTTCAATGATCTAACAATTTCAGCTGCTCTTTCATCAGTTACATTTTGTTCTTGACTTATAATTTTAACAATTGCAGATTGGACATCTCTTGCCATTTTAGAAGCATCACCACAGACATAGATAAATGCCTTTTCACTTTCAACCAATTGATTAATACTTTTTGAATTCTCTAATAATTTATGTTGAACATAATCCTTCTTGTTAGGATCCTTTCTTGAAAAAGCTGTAATCATTTCAAAAGAATTACCCAATTGTTTTGAATATTCTGGCCATTCTTCTTTATAAAGAAAATCTTCTTCTTCATTTCTACATCCATAATAAAGTATACATTTACCTAGTTTTGTACCACCATTCTTTAAAGTTGCAATTCTTTCTCTTACAAAACCTCTAAATGGTGCAACACCAGTACCAGGACCAATACATATAATTGGAGTTTGAGGATTTGAAGGTAATTTAAAAGTTGATCTTCTAACATGAATTGGTAATTTAGATCCATTGAAAAGATTTCTAGGTCCTTTCAAATCATAACTAACAACTGGTTTCCTATTGGATTTGTTTTGTGAAACTTCAATATTTTGTAACAAGTTTGTTGCAACTCCAGTAACTAATTGACCATTATGTTTTTCAGATTCAACAACAGCGGTAATGTGTATAGTGGATTTTTCCAGTAATGATGATGATGAGATAGAATAATAACGTGGTTGTAAATGTCCAATAGATTCAATTAAAAATGTAAAAGGAACATCCCATGGATCTCCATGTGATATTTGTAATAAAGCATCCGCCAAGTTATAATATTTTGCTGTAATTTCTTTGGCAAACGCAACTTTATCATTTGCTAATGAAAGAATTTCAGATTTGGCAGATTCTGAAGGTGCAAATTGTGCAATTGACATGAAAAGTTGTCTTGAAACAGGTCCAGTAATTTCCAATTTATTTCTAATAACTGCATCATAAGTTGTTGGTGTATGAAATGGTAAATGTACAGTTGAATCCAATGCCTTTAATGTGAAAACAGTATCGGCTTTATCAACTATACCAAAGGCTTCATAGAATTTTTCAACATTTTCATTTGCATTTGCTGGCCATAAAGCTAAATGATCACCAGTTGAATATTTCAAATTTGAATTAGATATATCAAATTCTGTATGTATACATGATCTTTCTTTAGAATTAAATAATTCTCTTGAACTTGAAACTGGTGCAACTAAAGGATGTTGATGATCAAAAGGTCCCCTTGTTAAATCTACACCTGAATTAGGTAAGTATGATCTATTTGGTTCACCATTTGAAACTGATTTTTCACTTGGTGATAACTCATAAGTATCTTCAAGTTCAAAAGATGGCATATATTCCAGTTCTTTCTCTTCCAACAGTAAATTTTCCTTTAATGAAGAAAATACCGAATCTTTCCAAGTTAAATAATCTTCATCCATTGATCCAATACCATCATCACCTGATCCATACTCAGCAAATCTTTTGGCTCCTTTTAATTCTAAACTTGTATCTACTTTAATACCAATTGCATTGAAAAATTCATAAGTTGAATTACCTAAACCAAAAACAGTATATTGTAAATTTGAAAGATCTTCAGCTTGATCTGAAAGCCAAGAATCAAATTCAACTGAATTATCAGTTGGTTCACCTTCACCATAAGTTGCAAGAAGGAAAAAACACAAGATTTGATCATCCAATTCATTGATATTATCAAAATCATAATCAGCTAGATCAGCCAATAAAGTTTTAAGACCAAATTTAGAATGTAATTCTTTTGAAAGTTTTGATGCATAATCTTCAGCAGTACCAGTCTGTGAACCAAAGAATATAATTGCATTCTTATCGTTTTTGGAAACAGTTTCGACTAAATTTCTTGATGTACCATTACTTGATCCAATATTTGCAGTAAACCCAGCAGAGTTTGTTTCCTTTGCTGTAAATTGACCCTTGACAAAGTATGCTACCAAAGCAAGAGCAATGGCAACAAGTACAGAAATATCAAATAAATCAGTAGCCATTAAGTTGAGGATACAAATGGATTATGGCGGCGGTGAATATATGTGTGGAGGAGGTAAGTTACCCGGAACTAGATCCTGCGACATGTGATGTATCCCCCCTCTCAACTGATTTAGCACAATAGAAAGCACATGAGAGATTTAGATAGTGAAATCTGATTTCAATAGTGTATCTACAATCAAAAATGTTGTTTTAGTGACTTTTACGAAAAATGTTCACCCGCAAAAAGAGGTTTTTCCGAACCGGCTTTGACTAAATTTTATCTATACAATCTGTTGATACATAACAATAGATAAGCTACATCTACTTTACTACCGAAATGAAATAACCTAGTGATTTCTAGTCGAAATTTTAATTTAAAGTTATCAATTTCAAATTTTAAAGCGATAATAATCTAAATCTTTGACTGTTAAACCTAATTTGGAGTCTATAAAAATTAAATCAACTTTAAAAGGAAATTTAACTTACCGAATTTGGTATCTATTATCCGCAATTATCATCCGTCAAATCACAAAACAGTTTCATGTCACACCAGACCGTAAAACATACTTATTCCATTTCATCTTCCAATGTTTCGGGTGTTTCACTAACCGCTAAATTCTTTGATTGTTCCTCACCGTAAACTCTTTGCAATGTAACTAATAATTTTGCTTGTACCTGTGTAGTGAAAGCTTCACCATATATTTCTTTCAAACTTTCATAGATTCCGGTAGGAGATACTTCAGCAATAGCTCTACTACCTAAAACATAACTTGTAGTTTCTCCTTCTAATTTTTTAACTAAATATTTTTTTTTAACCATATCACCAAGTAATTCTGTTATTGACATATTGATACTACTATTACGTCGTATAGTATCTTGTATACCAAAAGATTCTAAATCTGTCATTAATTCTTTTTCACTTATATGTCTTTCAGATACAATCAATATAATTACAACCAAATATATAATCCCACTTTTCACAAGATCAATATTTGATTGAAGTGATTTAGTCTTTTTTTCCTTTTCTAAAAAGTATGCCTCTTCACCATTATAATTATTAGATTTCAAATCATCAAGCATCCAAATTTTGGAAAGAGCTTTAGAAACCTCGGTATCTTTAACTATTATATATTGTACTGCTTTTGATTGTTCCAATTCCACTAGTCTCATACCATAAATCGTTATCAAAACATTTTGGATATGATCAAATGCCAACTTTGAATTTATTCTTTTACCTTTTAATTGATCAGAATAACTTTGAACAATTGTTTCTTTTCTAATTGGTTGACCTCTAAGTTCTTTACTTAATATGACACGTATAGCTTGACGTTCAATTATTTGTAATTCAGTTTGATCCATATAGGAAGATAATAACAGACGCGATGATTGATATCAATTCTTTGAACTACACTATAAGTTTCATCTCGACTAGCTTTCTTGCTAGAAAGAGGTTGTATAGTGTAGTGGTTATCACTTTCGGTTCTGATCCGAACAACCCTGGTTCGAATCCTGGTACGACCTTTCTCTTTTTTGAACATTCACGAAATTATCCCCCGCAAATCAACCAAGATACTCTTATGGAATACTAAATGCCATTCAAATCATCTCCTATTAAAGAATTCCCAACTTCATATAACTTAACATCATCAGAACAACCTGATCTTCGAAATGTGAAATATAAAACCTCAATTGACCATTTGAGTTGTCCTATTTGTCAACAACCATTTATAGAACCATTGACAACTATTTGTGGTCATACCTTCTGTAAAGAATGTATAATTGAATGTCTTAAAATTCATAGATCTTCACCATCATGTCCATTAGATAGAACATCTATTGATCAAGATAATATCCATGATTTATTCCCAACTCCATTACTAATATCTAATTTATTAGATGAATTAAAAGTGTATTGTCTAAATCATGAACGAGGTTGTGATTGGTTAGGTTCAAGATGGGAAGTGAATCATCACGTATTACAAAACTGTGGTTATACTGGTGTATTATGTAATGGTAAAAGAGATGATGATGAAATTTGTACAGAATTAATAGAAAGAAGATTTATAGAAGAATCTTGTGTACATAAAGTTTTTGCTTGTGAATTTTGTCTGGAGGATATAACAAAAGTTGAATTAGACCAACATCAATCTAAGGATTGTGAAGAAAACTTTAAAACTTGTGAACAATGTCTAAATGATACTATACTAGAGAAAAATCTTGAAAAACATAAAAGTAATTGTTGTAAGATCAAAACTTTTAAATGTCCTGCTTCAAAGATTGGTTGTGATTGGCAAGGGAATAATGAAACATCACTAGAAATCCATTTAGAAACAAATTGTCAATTAAACAAATTTCTACCGTTTTATGAGACTATGCATACAAAAGTTGATACTTTGACAGAGGAAAACACTTTTTTACAACGTCAAATTAACAAGATTTTAAATCTGGTTACTCTGGGTAAAGTTACAAATCTAGGATATCATGAACCTTTGGAAGAAATTTCAAGATTCTCATCTGATTCTGCAACTCAAGATAAACTTGTATATTTGGATTATGAGCTTGATAGACTAAAATTTGAAGTTGAACAGAAAATCTTTCCATATATAAATCGTGATGCTACTGAAAGAGAATCTATAATTACTGGTTTAGTAAGTGATAATTTTATAATGAAAGATGATTTGAATTTACAAAAAGTACTTATTAATAGTCTAAGGAAACAATTACAGTTTTTATCATTTTCAAGAAATAGATTAACAAGTTATAATCATGAAGAACCAGAATTCTTTGAACTACCTTCAAGAAGTAGTTCAGAAGAAAGATTGAATTTGAAGTTATAGCCTATACTGCAAAATAATTTGGAATATCTGACCAATCACCATTTTGTCTTCTTTTCCAATAAGAGTTTTCACCTTTTGAAAATAGCCATTCACCGGTTTCTGGGAATTTAGAGTCACCACCATTTTGTTTAAAGAATAAAGGTTTATGATCGATATTTAAATCTTCCATTTGTTTTCTTCTTTCTCTTTGTTTTAATTCAAGGGTTGCTTTTAAATCTTCAGCATCATCAACATTATTCAGTTCATAAGTTTTCATATCAGGTCTTAATCTGGAATCATTTGGTGGTAATCTATCAGCTTCTAATTCTGTGATTTTATTTAAAGACCCAGCAAATTCGGTAAAACCAAATTTTGATTTTGCATCAGGTAATAAATCTCCAGCACTCCAGATCAATTTTTCGGTAGAATTTGTCCTTAAAATAAGAGATTCATTCCATTTCCCACTAACTGAATAAGGTAATTCATTCTTATTTGGATCATAAGCTTTTATAATTAAATCTTCTGATCTACCACTAAACATACCACCTTTTGCAAACTCAACAATTGCTCTATAACCTTTTGAAGATTTTACAATCATAGTACCAGAAGGTTCAGTATATTTCTCTCCAGCTATAATGTTCTTTAATAAAGTTGTTGCTGGGATCCAAGAAAACGTCTCACCAGTTGATTTTATAGTCAATTTACAAACCCCACCAGTATTAAATTCCATATGTTTACCCCAAAATTTTTGTGATGGTACAAAAGAATAATTTAAATTCCATTTAGATGATTCAGCAAATCCAGCAAATACTAAAGGTTTATGAGAAATCTTTTCACTAATCATTCTAAAACCTAAATCTTCTCTAACAAGTTCAAAAGTTTCACCTAATAAAGGATTAAATGGTTTCCTATTTGATCTTGTTTTATGTCTCATACTTGATAAGTACGTTATAGCAAATCCACTAACTCTAAGAATTAATTCACCCGTCAGTTCAACACTTTCAGAATTAATAGCATTATCAATCATATCACTATGTTCAAACATTTCGGCATATTTTTGTAAAGCAGATATTGGTTCATTCATATCAACTGACATTGGTATACTACTCATATCTTTACCAACATTTTTCCTAAGAAATGCAAGAATACTTGAAGGTTGATGAGTACAATGAGGTATATCAACATTACGTTTTATTGGTGAATATGGTAATGGATATAAATCATCATCATCAGTCTCTCCAGTAAGAGAATCATAGATTGGAGAATTATCATCTGATTCTGATTCTGATGATTCTTGTCCACTTTCAACAATTTCTTCATCTGATTGTTGTGGAGAATCTATCAAAACAACTCTTGAACTAAGTGCATCAGAATATTCCTTTGCATCAAAATAATCTAAACTAAGGATTGAATTATTATCACTAGTCGGTTTAAATCTCTTCATTTGTCTTAATACCAAATCCATTTTTAATGATAACTCTTGTAATTCACCCGAAAGATTGGTACATTTACCCAAGTCAACATCATTTTTCAACCGTTCTAATTGCGTTTTCATCGACTCTGCCTCATTAAAAATATCTATTTCTTTACTTGGTACATCAAAATATCGATTTTTAACATCGTTAAAAGCATCAACCCAGATTTCAAAATCTTTATCATTCAAAGTTTTCAAATCCCATGCTTCAACTCCAGAATCAATTATGATTTCTTTTTTACTTGAATTTGCACAGATAAGTGCATGTTTTATAGGCATTTGACCTCGAAGTTTATTATCGTTACATCTAAAATATGATAAAGTACCATACTTAAAATCTAGAACGAAAAATCGTTTGGTAAACCCTTGTAATCTTTTCCTTCTCTTCTTTAAAAGGATCGATTGGAGTAATTCATTATTTGGTTTTCTCAGTTGTTCTGGTGTTAATGTTTGGACTTTTGTATACTCAATTTTAGAACTAAACATAACTTTTTTACTTATAGTCTTTGAAAATGAATTATCAAATACAAAAGCATAAGTACCAGCTTTATCAACTTCAAATTTACCATGAACCAATTCTCCTCCTAATAACTTTTTATAATCTTTTACCAACTCTAAGTCATTTGAATTCACCAAACTATTTGAAAAGGTTGAACTTCTTGTCTTTGTCTTATACATATTACCATTTGTAAGTTGATTTACACTTGCAATTGAATTTGAACGATTTCTACTTGGGAAAGAAGGAAGTGCTAAAGTTGAAAGATCTTCAATTGTTTCATCAATTGTACTCTCCTCTTTTTTTTCAAAAATAAGGAAATTGATTGACTTTTTATTTGGTTTAACTTGCCAATCAATTATTGAATTTTCTGGAGCTTGAACCCATTTGATAAGAAAATCTTTAGCATGAATTTCAAGAGTTTCCATTAGATGTTAAAAGTTTTATGATCTGGTCACTTGACGTTGAAACCTTAAAGTATTTATATATGTATGTATGATTTTGACACGAGTAGCTGGAAGATTGTATGAGAATGAATTGAGAAACTAGAGCATGTGTCGGAGTTCACCCGCGGTTATCGTAAAGATGAAAATTGAGATTTACGCGGGGAGGTGGTAGGGAAGTGTTGTGGGAGAAATGAAAGTATACAGTTCTAGTTGCGAAAAGTGGAGGGAGAGAAATAGATCTCGTGAGAAATAGACCTCGTGATTATTTAAGCGACATTCCTCAAATGCCCAAAAGCTTGCAAATTACAGTTGAAATTATGTATTGTGTCTAGCTTAATTTAGAGAAATGTTTTCTTAAGAGAAAGTGGGGGACAAGGTGAAGAGAAGTATGAGGAAAAAGGTATACGGTCTTGCTCTTTTTAAAAACGGGAGTTTGAGAACAAGAAGACATTTGCGACTTGAAGTCATTTGCAACCTTCAAATACTTTTTCTTTATATATTTTTATATAAACCCTCTTGATAAAATACCAATATCAAACCCAAGAATTTTTCTAATCTTATTACAGCGTCTCCCACCTCTCCTTCTTACCTAATCCTCATAGTATTGTTCAATTATTAATCGTTGCAACATATACGAATCGCTGCAACATACTACAACTATTTATATACAAGAACGGAACACTAATCTCAATATCGCACGGAAAAACTTGATTCAATCCCAGATAATTCATTATAGAAGAACTCAGTATTACCATCATCAAGGGGAATTGTAGCTATCGCTTAATTAAATAATGAAATTGTTGTTTTCAAACCCATTTCCACTTTCAAATCCATTTTCCTTTCAATTCCTTTTTCTTCTATTTCCACAATTCGTGTCTATTCCGCTTATCTACATCGCGCAATCTATACTACTCTTTCAGATTTCGAATTTTCACCCTATATGATTCACCCAAATTCAATTGAAGACCCTTCAACTGAGGTTGAAGGTATAATCGCTGGTGAATTAGCTGCTCAAGAAGGAATTTTACAATCAGAACCATCAAATTATGGCTCAATTCAAAATGATAACAAAATCAAAACTCTTTCTAAACAAAAATTAATCCTCAGTTTAGCTGGTTTATATTCAGCTTCATTTTTAGCTGCTCTTGATACAACTGTTGTAACAACTTTACTTACTTTAATTGCATCGGATTTAAAAGCAGTATCAGGTATCTCTTGGATTGCAACTGGTTATTTATTAAGTTGTGCTGCTTTCCAACCTTTATTTGGTAAACTTTCTGATATCTTTGGTAGAAAAATCTTACTTTTAATCTGCTGTGGGTTTTTTTCACTTGGGTGTGGTTTATGTGTAACTGATTCTTGGAAAATGTTAGTATTTGGTAGATTTGTAACTGGATGTGGTGGTTCAGGTTTAACTACTTTAGGTTCAATTACAATGTCTGATCTTATCCCACTTCGTGAAAGAGGTTTGTATCAAGGAATTGCAAATGTCTTTTTTGGTTTGGGTACTGCTTCGGGTGGTTTAATTGGTGGATTAATTGCTGACTCCTTAGGTTGGAAATATGTTTTCATACTTCAAATTCCACTTGGTTTAATTGTTGGTTTTGTATTATGGTGGAATTTAGATTTTCCTGAAGGTTCACCTGGTCTTGGATCAAGTTCAGATTTTAAAACAAAATTACAACGTGTTGATTTTATTGGTGCATTTTTCTTAGTATCATCATTAATTACAATTTTATTAACTGCTTCTTTAGGAGGTGTTAGTATCAAATATTCTTCAAAAACTTTCTTGTTTTTATGTATCCTATCAGGTGTTTTACTATTTACATTCATATATGTTGAAATCTATATATCAAATGAACCAATTGTACCAATGAATTTAATGACAAATAGAACTATTTTATCATCATCCTTGACAAATTGGTTCTTTACTATGGGAGTATTTGCTTATATGTACTATATACCAATTTTTTATTCATCAGTTATGTATATGTCAGCTTCAGATGTTGGACTTAGAACTGTACCAAATTTCTTTTCTGTTGCATTTGGTTCAGTTGCTGCTGGGATTTATATGAAAAAAACTGGGAAATATTATAAATTGACAGTAATATCAGGTGTAATTGCAATTTTAGGTAGTTTAAGAGTTGCAGGTTTAAATCCTGATATATCAACTTTTTCACAATTTACTTTGATGTTACTACCAGGGATTGCTTATTCTTCAATTCTTACAATTACTTTATTATCATTAATATCTGCTGCTCCACAAAAATATCAAGCTCAAACAACTTCAATTCAATATACTTTCCGTTCAACTGGTTCTACATTAGGTGTATCTATTGCATCTGCTATATTTCAAAATATCCTTAGAGTTAAATTAACAAGTTATATATATGAGTTGATTCCAAATGATCCTGAAAAAGCTGAATTTATTATCAACAAAGCTTTACAAGATACAAAGTATTCAAAATCAGCACCAGAATTTGTCCAAAGTGCAATTAGATTAGCTTATGAAAATTCATGTAGTGGTGCTTTATTATTTAGTTTTTTCGTTATACTTATTGGTGTTATTTCAAGTTTGTTTATGAGGGAGCATGTTTTACATTCAAGTATGGATAGAGATTAGGATAGAGAATAATATATATATTAATCTTCGGACAACTCCTTAATATAATAATGATGATTTTTACCACCATAAACCAATATACTCTGGATTGATTCTGTATCTTCCATTTCAGGATCTAATTGAAGTTTTGATATTGTTGTTATTAATGGTTGCATTTCACTACCATTAAACAAAGGGGTTTTGAATATAGATTTGATTTCTTGTTTGATATTTGGAGATTTTGAATCTATTAATGGTGATAATATTGGTGATAACGCTTCATTTCTCTCTATGGCAATTTCTAAAGCATCATCTATAACGTTATCAATAAATTCTGCTTCTGCTGATCCATTTATACTAATTAAAACTATTGATGTCAAGATACTAATAACACCTAAGAAGTAGAGTAAATCATGAGATTTTTTACCTCCAGTCATATATATTATAACATAATCAACAAACATTGCACATGGTATACCTGATGTTAATGACAATGAAGTGACTAAAGGACTCGTTAAAAGTGATGCTAATATAGTTGTATAATCTGATAATACTGAACAAATCCCACCAAATAATAACACACTATAATAATATGAACTGGGTGGTAGTTCAAACTTTTCAATATTTAAAACATGAACTATCAATAAGATTACAGGTCCACAAATAAACATGACTAAACCAACAAATCCAAATAATCTTCTTTCATTCGTTGATTTACCTTGTTTTGTTTTTAAATTCATGGAAAGTAAATAAAGTGAATAGAAAAATGCTCCTATCAATGCTAATGTGTTACCTAAAGCAGGATTTTTCGGTTGGAATTGACTATCACGATCTTGACTTGATTTGGATTCACTATAATTTATCATAAATACACCTGACATCGTTACGAATGTACAGAATATCTTTGTCACTGAAAGTTTATCAATTTTTAATAAAACACTTAAAAAGAGAGTATAAATAGAACAGGTTGTACCTAAAACAGTTTGATTTGATGGTGTTGTAAACTGCAAGCTAAATGCCATTAAGACATTATAAGCATAATATATAAATGCTATTTGAATTGAAAGTATCATTAATTCATATGATGTCATTTCTGATTCATGTTTTGGTTTTGACGATTTCTTTGTTTTGAAAACATCAGGTATAAAGTTGAAAAGAAAACAACTTCCGGTTATATAAGAGATTAAAAATGGCTTTACGTATGTATTTTGTTTAACAATAACATTAATACATTCTAATCCTATAATCCATGTTGCAACTGCAAATATTATCATAAGAAGACCAAGTTTATAATTTCTAGTTTCATTTTTTTGTATAACTGATCTGATTTGATCTGGTGATGTTAGTTCGTTAATGGAGTTCATTTCAGGTTGTTTGGGAAGTAATGTAGATCAAATCAATGATGATGTTGATCTCTATAGATAGTGATTATGTAATATAATACGCGAATCAGGAAAGTGGAATTCTTATCTGAAATCTGGGGATGAGTAATAAAATTCTCGAGAGTTAACCAAAAGACAATATTAAGCTATATTACCTCTTTATTTAAGTACTCTTATCGTTACTGGATTCAAGTCAAAATCTCTCAAATCTTCAAAATCGCTCAAAGCAAACGCGGAATTTATTCAACATGTAAATCTATAAAATGGCTTATATAATAGGTTGTTGCCTTTTCTTCTAATAATTATAAGTTGCTGCTAATCTCTTCATTAAATGTTCTTTTGCTGTTATCAAATTATCTGAATTTGCACCTCGAATTCTATCTCTTGTCTTTTTACTTGGTACTGGTTCAAGTAAAGTATCATCATTTGGATGACTAAAGAAAACGATAGAATATCTATCTTTACCTGTTTCTTGTGCTTCTTTTGGGAACTTAACTCTATGTATAGTTGATTTTAATAAACCTCCAGTCCAATAACTTAATTGATCTCCAATATTGACAACTATAGGGGCAGAAGCTTTTGGGAATTTGTCTTCATTATTTGGAACATAAGGTACTTGTTCCCATTTTTTACTTACTGGGGAATAAATCTCCAAACCTTCTTGATTTTCTTGTTGAAATAAAAGTGTTACTGATCCATAATCAGTATGAGCACCAGCTCTAATTTCTGCTTCTGGATTAAGCAGTTTTTGTCCAGGATAATGTAATAATCTAAAAGTTGTTCCTGATGGTTTTTCAGGTTTAAATCTAGAACTAAACCATTCTAAACCTTTTTCAATCTCTGAATCTTCAATTTCTAAACCTAATGCCATAAGGTTAAGTAATCTTACTGATAAATTATATAATTTTTTTATAGCAGATTGGATAATTGGTAATCTCTTATCATCTTTAAACCAACTATGAATATCTCTTCTTGATAATCCAGTGATAAAATCTAAATCACAAAAATTCATAGCTTCTTTGGGATCACCAGATTTTTGTGTACTTGGATCCAAATTTTCACCACCATAATTTGTATATCCATGATTCGATTCGTCTATAGGGAATTCTAATTTTTCTTTTGCTTCTAACTCGAAAAACTCTTTTGAAAGTTCAAATAATAGAGCAACTTCAGCTTCTGTAAAATCATGTCCTTCTACAAATAAAAAACCTTGAGTAGCAGCAGCGTCTAATAATTTATCTCCAGTAGCTGAATCTACTTTAGAAATATCAACAACTTGAAGAGGATTTGACATTATGGTTTTTTGAAGCGATGTTCAGTGTTTATATCAATTTTGATAGCGCGGAGGTTCCGTTTGGTTTGCAACATCTTGATAAATTTTGAATTGTATGTAGTCTTATTCGCGCTTAGTTTCCATCTAAGATCTTTTAATCTGGATTAGCTAATCAATCAGAGTCAAATTGTAATAAGCGAGAGATGGGAGAGGCTGAAAATAGAAAGATCTGGGGTACAGTGCTCATACTTTTTGGACTATATTACATAAAGTTTTTGAGATACAAAAAGTGATAGACTCATGCAAAAAGTCTAGAAACTAATTTTTGGACAGCATGGAAAACAACTACTCGACGGAAAGAGTGACTGAATAGCTATACTCAATCTTCTCTGCTTTTATTCTCATTTCTGTTATAATCTTTTCCATCAACACGACTAACGCGTCTCATCATTTCAACTTGTATTATCATGAATATAATAAACCTTGGTGAGACTCAAAACACTTCTGTCAGTATCCTTCCATGTAAAATTCTTTATGATGGACCAGCAAATACTAAACAATTTTTTGAACCAGCGAAATCTATTGAAAAATTAGGAGATGGGAAATCTTATGAAATTGCATACTTTAGAGGTTGTAAACTTGTAGGAGAAAAGATTTCTTTAAAGAATCACACAGGTTATATTGTAGAAGGGTCAGAGTCACTTGTTAAAGATGATTCTTTAGAGGGCTACAAAACAATCACAACTTATACTCCGATTGGTCAATTTAATGATTTTACATTATATGGTCATGATGCACCACTTGAACTGACAAGCCAATATAAACTTATTAATGAATGGGATGAAATATCTCAGATAATCAACGAGTAGGTGAAGAGAGTATCACTCTTGTTATGATGTCTTTGCAGAGCTTCTAATTTATATGGGTGTCTTGTTGCGACAATCTCAAAATCAAGAATACAAGATCTATATATGCTAGATGATTCAAATCTTTTTCTACAAGATGATCTGGATGATCTGGAAGAACTAGATTTTCTGAAGAATGACAATGTAGAGATAGAGACTGAGAATGGTAATCCTGAAATCCACTCCGATGATTCTGATTTTCTAGAATTTGAAGATGTTCCTTTTGATATACCAATTTCAATTGAAATACATAAAAACAACAGAGCAGATTTTGTAAAACAAAGACAAACCAGAAGAAGTATCCATTACTTGGGTCTAGTATCGTATATACTTCATCTACGTTTAAGAAACAATTGGTTGAATCACCCTCTAGTTCACAAGAAGTTAAAATCACTTCTTCCAAAATCTTTACTAAAACAGATAAAGTCATATAAAAAGTCACAAAAAGAAGAAGAATTAGTTTACATAATCAAGTATCTAATCAAATGGTTTCGAAAGAATTTCAAAGTGGATTCAAACGGTATACGAAATTTAGGTTACTTGAAAGATCTCGAGAATCCTTCGGAATATTTCCCCAAATCAATACCAATAAAAGACTTAAATGACTTTTTAATGTGCATAAAACTTTTTAGACATAATAGAGATACTGCTGGACAAATTTTCACTGCAATATTTAGAGCTATAGAATTTGAATCAAGGTTAGTTTTTGCCCTTCCTCTTTTACCATTAAGTAGTAAAACGACCCCACAACCAAAAATGGATTTTCAAAAATTAGATCGGAATAAAGATAATGATCTTTTAACTCCATATTTCTGGACTGAGTTGATTCATCCGTTTAAAACGGGAAAAATCTTTGTCCTTGAAATTGCTTGTTTTCATGATGAGAAGGAATGTTTTAGGGTGTTGGATAGAACAACTTTAGGAACAAATTACACAAACAAGTTTGATCCTTGTCTGAATCCATTGAGTCAGATGACTATGCATTATACAATAGCTATTGATTCAAGGAATTTGATCTTGGATGTAAGTCCAAGATATATGAAGAATATAAGTTATAGGTACTTTAAATCTTTAGATCTAAGAACTGAATCTGGAAGAGCATGTTTATTATTGCAAACTCTTTTAAGACTTTTGAATAAAACACATTTCTACACTTTATCTGATAATCTAGAACTAGATATACTACGAAATATTGCAATGACGAATAATGAAATACCAACAACTTATTCTTCTATGAAACGAAATCCAAATTTTGTAACTAAATCTACACTTAGATATAATGAGATAGTTCCAAAGCTGGCTAAGGTTATAGCAAAAGTAGGGTTTGAACAAATTAAAGAGAATGTATATTTCAAACATGATATTGTTCTGGGGAAATCAGAGCAACAATGGAAATATCTAGGAAGATCTATAAGATTAGAAGAGATTGACTCACCTCTTATTAAAACCAAACCACGCAGAACTTTAAAGAAAAGAAAGTTGATGGAAACACTTGATTTGTATTCTTTTAAACAAACTTGTGAATATAGAAAGTTACAGATCACTTATATAAATGGTCAATCCAAATTACCAAGAAATGAGTATGGCAATATAGAGATTTATAGAGAAAATATGATTCCAAATGGATGTACTTGGCTTCAATTATCTGATATTGAAATTATTTTGAATATTCATAAATCCAGTAAATTAGATTGTAATTTACCAAAAGTGCAATATGTATCGGTTGTTGTTGGATTTAATTTCAAGTCGAAATTGGTCCCTGTTATACCAATTAAAAAAGGAGTATTAGTGATGAATGATGAAGTAATTACAGCTAAAAAAATCTGGCTTTATGGTAAAATAGAACAACATAAAAGTCAAATTGAAAAGAGAAGAGAGAGGATATTGAGAACATGGAATCTAATACTAAGGAAATTACAAATTAAACTGGAGTTAGAATTTCGTTATCCCGATTGATTAGGACTTAATCTATGGACTATTTAAAGTCGGGTGGAGCCAGAGACACTTTCAACTGGATTTTCCTTTTCCCAGCTGAAAAACATAACTTACTACCACAAACTTCACCTTGAATAACATTAGAATCTATTTTGGAGAGTTGTTGTTTACTATAACCATAATCATCTTCTGGTAACCAAATTTTTGGAGTTTCAAATTTTAAACTTGGATGTACAAATAACATTTTATGATTCAGATAATATTCATTTACGGGCCTACTTTCTTTGGTATTTTGTTCCTTTACGGGCTCTACGGACCCACTTTCTTTGGTATTTTGTTTTTTTACGGGCTCTACGGACCCACTTTCTTTGGTATTTTGTTTTTTTACGGGCTCTACGGACCGACTTTCTTTGGTATTTTGTTTTTTTACGGGCTCTACGGACCCACTTCCTTTGGTATTTTGTTCCTTTACTTCAGTTTGACTCTCTAGAGTAACTTTGTCTGATAAAATTGGCAACATTGAAAAATGTTTAGAATATCTTCCATAGATCATTATATGACTAAAAACTGTCCCTAATAACAAAATACTCATACACCAACCTTGAAATTGCATTGGATGATTATTCTGTTCGTTTTTCAGTAAAAAGAATATCCCAATTAAACAACATTCTAAACAATAAATCCCAGTATATAAATGAAATAAAGCAGTTGGATATAATTGACCAAAAGTCTCTGATTCATTAGTCTGACTATAAATGTTTCTTAGAGCATATTTGTAATATAATAACACCAAAAACAATACCACTATAATGAAAAAAGAGATAAACGGTGATATAATACAATATGCTATACCAATAGAACCATAAACTGAATATACTGGATATATTGAACCCCATTTTAATTTGAGTAGATTCGTTTTACGTAAAAACTTTTGTCTTGGGGTTTTATCAAAAATTGGATAAATCAGACAACTTAATAGTAATTGTGGAATTCTTAAAAAGTTATTCCCACAAAATGCAAACACTTTTACCATTAAGAATTGGAAGAAGAAAGTTGCTGATTTGGGTAAGTTTAATGCTAAAAGAACTGGGATTGAAGTTGGTTGATCTACAACTTGTTTCAAAACAACTGTTATACTTGACAGAATTGTAACCACTAAAAATTGTTGTACAAATAAAAAAGCAAAATACCATTTTTGTAAATCTAATTCAAGACATGCTCCAGTGAAGTTACCTTTAAATGAAGTCAAGAATCTGAAAAAGATTACAAGAATTTCTGTTAATAAAAATAAAAGTAACGAAGGTAAAAAACTTGCCAAAACATGTCTTGCTTCTTCTGGTAAATCACTTATCCAACTTAGAAATGGAAGGATTTTGACTAATAATGGTAATTGCGATACAAGTCCAATAATAGAAACTGGTATAACATATAATAAGATTACACAAATTGAAATCACTGTAACAATATATTTTTCAAATATTGTGACAACATTATTTGTACGGGCTAGATTCTTCCACAAAACATCATCTGGATGTATCTCAACTAATGTCAGATCCAATTTACCTTGATGCTCTGAAAGTAAACATTGATGTGCCATATAAGTACTTGATTGTGAATCAAATTCTAAAAACAATGAATTGAATTTTTTAAGATCATCGTTTAGCATATTGATTTTCGTAATCTCTATTTGTTTCTTACAAATATCTAATTGTTGAATACACCAAGATATAAGTGGAGATTTAGATTGAAACATGAAAATTCTCAAAATTCCAGGTAAATTTACATTAAGGCTAAGACCAAATTTGTTGATATTGATAAAGATTGGAGGATAAAAATTGGGTATATCATCTTTGATTTGACTTCTCATTAAAGCTTTAATATGAGTTATCAATCCAATTTCTAAACAATTCAAAATCTTATTAGACTTGGAAACATATTCTTGAGTTGGATGGTAATCATAACACCACCAAACAGTCTTTATCCCTCCTGGTATAACTTCAAATATTTTATATAAGATATCAATATTCATAAGATATTCTGGAACATTTGATAGTAACATGACTCTTGAAAGAACCAGATCTTTATGTTTAGTCTTACTCAAATAAGCTTGACGGATTTTTATAAAACATTGTAATTCGTATAGAATAAGCCAATGGAACAAACCAATTGTTAATACACCTAATACAAAATGAGCATTTAATCTAGATACTTTTGCTGCTGAAATATTAGATAAACTAAACTTATCAATACCATGAGCTGAATATGATTCACTAGATCCACTATAATTAATTGGAATCAATATAAGCATATTGATAGATCCAATTACCAAGAAGAAATACAATAGAATGTTTGTAAATCGTATAAAGAAATAAGCATCAAGTCCTAAAGATAAATAATCACTAACACTATATTGTAAAGTTGGTAATATCCAACCAAGAAGACCTTTTGGTAATGGAGTCATTCTTTCATTTAGAGGTACAAAATAACATCTTGGTTGGTATAAGTGTTTGAATTTGAATCTGAATAAACAGAAAAATGTCAACTGAACAATACAAAGACTTGAAGATGCTAAAAGTGATTTTAACAAGTATTCAATCTCAATCCCAGAAGAGGTATGAGCAAAACCTGTTTGAGTAGTATTTAAGAATTTTTCAAACTTATCAGAGTTGAATATACTCATATAAGAATTTGTAAGTTCATTATAGTCAAAATTTGTATCTTCTATGATTAACAGCATGGTGTGTTTGTGGTGCGAGTGAGTAGAGAGCGAGTGAGTAGAGAGCGAGTGAGAAGAGAGCGAGGGAGAAGAGAGCGAGGGAGAAGAGATATTTAAAGTTTGTTATGGGAGGTGTATTTGTGGTATATAGTTGATTGGAGTTTGGAGTTGAGTTAGTCAAGGAGGATTGTTTGTAATGTTTGTTGATTGTCAATTGCGAGATTCAACCTCAGTAGTCAAAACACATTTGTTACCCTAGTTGTAGTAAGACCCGAGATGACACTCAAGCCAAACTTTACTTTATTTGATCTTCTTAAAAATTTTACCACAAACTCATTGACATACCTTCTATGTACATGTTGCAAAGCATTAACTAATTTTCCCCCCAGCTAAATACAAGCATCCTCTTCCTCTTCACCTCCTCTCCACTCACTTCTTGAATGCAACTTCATAAGGTAATTCAAACCTTACACAAAACATTGGTTTTGTTGGAGCAACTCTTCTAACTAAATGAAATTCAAATTTTTCAATTGGAACTTCAAAATCTATTATTCTAACTACTTTAGCATGAATACGCTTATGTAATTCTTCTAAGCTTGGTTCTTCCTCTGTTGGTGAAAATTTCTCAAAACAATGAACATTTATCATTGGAAGTTTGAAATTTGGAATTTCTTTAGTAACTTCTTCTATTTCAGTATAAAGTCCAATGAACTCATCCAAAAATGTCAAAGCTGAATCAGGTAAATTCATCACATAATTTGAAAAGTACTTTGGTATTTCTACTTTATCAATCTGTTCTTCTTTAAGAGTTATCTTTTCATTTGTCTTTGGATCAACTTTTCTTCTTTTTATGACTTTCTTCTTCTCGATACATTTTGTTGATTTGGACCAATCTAATAACAATTTTGCTGAATTTCTAATAAACTCTCTCCCATCTAAATTATAAGGTATAACAAAATCTGATACATTATTTAATTTTATATTCCCTTTTAAATAATTATAAGATTCTGGATTAAGATCATTTGCAAGAACTAAAACATTCTTCTTTCCAGCTGGTACTGCGAATGGACCAACACCGGCAAAGACATCACCAACGACTTCATTTGAATTGAATAAATCAACTAACCTTTCATGTTCTGAACTAAGTCTTGAATTCCAATATACCTTTGAGAAATCAAATCTAAATCTACATCCTGATTCACTTTGTTCAACATTCAAATCATCTTTACCTGCAAGTACTTTCATTTTAAAAGTACGGAATTTTGTATCTATAGTATCTAGCTTATCTACTACTGTCTCTATCTTTGAATTTTTATCAAGTATAACTCCACCTATTATTGAACCATATGGTTTAAATTCATCTCTCAAATTTAAATGAGCAACATGACCAGCTTGAGCAAATCCAGTTGGGATTTCTTCAAGTAAATTTTCTGGTAATATCGCTCTTAATATGTCATCAGCTTTCCAGAATTTATAATCCAATTTCATGGTATAAGGTTCGATTTCTAAATCCCATTCTTTTAT
The DNA here is from genome assembly GCA_030572295.1 of Glucitozyma multigemmis. NCBI lineage: Eukaryota > Fungi > Ascomycota > Pichiomycetes > Serinales > Debaryomycetaceae > Glucitozyma > Glucitozyma multigemmis. The sequence goes on from JAJLZT010000007.1 coordinate 80,983, forward strand.
TTTTGATTTTGTATATTCATCCAATTCTTCCTCAGATTGAAGATCTTGACGTAATAAAATTCCTTTCGAATTTCGTAATGATACAATGTGTTTTATGGATGGTAAGTATAAGATATCCTTCTTACATTCTTTAGCAAATTGTCCTAGGTATTTCGGTTCATTAAAATATGCTACAAATAATGGAATTTCTTTTTGAAAGAAATCTCGATCTAGAATTTTCATATTTCTATTAATAGGAGGTCCAAATTTATCTATCATCATTATTCTTCTATCTGTTTTATTTATATGATGAAATAATCGTATGAATGTGGTAATCATACTCGATGAGATCAATGTAATTAGATCGAATAGAGTCGTGTGTGGGTTATACGCATCGCTTCAAGAGATGATATAATCTAAATTCGATTCTTGAGTATGTCAGTCATTAGTATAACACAACCATCTATAAAAGATGTAGATCTAGATTTAAGTGATGATGAAAAAGAAGGAATTGTTACACCTGGTGAACTTGTTACTCAGGATCCAATTTGGATGAAAGGTCATGGTACTTATTTTCTTAATAATGATACTTATTCACTGGTTGCAGGTAATGTTAGTAGAGTAAATAGATTACTTTCAGTAATTCCTTTAAGAGGCAGATTCCAACCAGAAACTGGTGATCATGTAGTTGGAAGAATAACTGAAGTTGGTAATAAAAGGTGGAAAGTTGATATTGGAGCAAAACAAGATGCAATTTTGATGTTAGGTTCAGTAAATCTTCCAGGTGGAGTCCTTAGAAGAAAATCAGAAAGTGATGAGTTACAAATGAGAAGTTTCTTGAAAGAAGGTGATCTTTTAAATGCTGAGGTTCAAAGTATATTTAATAACGGAAGTGCATCTCTTCATACAAGATCTCTTAAATATGGTAAATTAAGAAATGGGATCTTTTTAAAAGTCCCTTCAAATCTTATTATAAAACTGAAAAATCATTCTTTTAATCTTCCTGGGAATGTTAGTGTTATACTTGGTGTGAATGGTTATATATGGTTAAGTAAAACAATTATAACCACAACAAATACATCAGGACCAAATAAAGCACAAGCTGCCATAGATTCAAAAGGTTCTTATGCTCCAGGACAAGCTTCAGTTGCAATTACAAGATTAGAAGAGGAAAGTTCATGGGAAATATATTCTGATAAAAATGATGTCATATCAAATTCAATTCGTTCAAATATAACAAGGTATACAAATGTTATAAAAGCTCTAGCTCATGGTGAACTTGGTATAACTGAACAACGTGTTGTAATGGGTTATGAAGCAAGTTTAGCATATTCAAATGTTGGAGATTTGATTGATAATGATACAATGGAAAGTATTTGTCAAGATTTGATAAATAATGAGAAAATGAGAGGAAATTAGAGAAGTATGTTACAATTATAGACATATATGTCATGAATTAGGAGTATATGAGTTTTCATATTGCGAGGTAGAAGATGTATAAGACAAACTCCTCTCACGTAAACGTATCATTTCAAATGTTTATACGTTTATCTATATTACGTTTGCTTTAACTTTTAAATGGCAGAAGAATTGAAATGTTTGCTGTCATAACTATAAGACATTTTGCCTCTTTAAATAGAATCTGAAATATAATAGTTGTAATATACCAATTAGACAAATTCCAATTATTAATGCGGTTGTACTTCGAGTATATCGAGTGAAAATGGACTCATTTACATCACGTAAACTACCCTCATTATCCATAAGATCTTTTAATAAAAGTTCTGAATTTTTTAGACTATGTACAACATCTTCAAGTTGAGATTTAAGATACAGAATTTCATCTTCAAAATCTTTTTCGGTAACACCTTCATTATTTTGAAATTTTTGGAAAAACTTTGAAAACGCCGTATAATTTGGTTCCTGGAATGCTTTCATCAGTTTGATTTCAACTTTCAAATCCACATCATGATGTTTTGGTTTAAAACTCCACAGTCTATCACTATAAATATTATCAAAACAAACATGAATAAAAGATTTACCTTTATCAGAATTTTTAATCTGTTGAATAATTTCACGGTCTTCGTCTGAATTTATACCCTGAGGGTTTTTAAACCTACTAAATAGACTTCTTTTTATAGAATTTTCATCATCATTTATTTGTCTTGGATTATTTAAATTTGTAAAAATTAGATCTAGTTCGTTAGAAATATCCGACTTATAGCGGATACGATTATTCTCAGAATCAAAGATATTAAGATTAAGTTTTTGGGATGAAATTTTATCACCAGAATCAATATGAAGCATTAAAAGATCATCTTGAATTGTTTGATAACTTATGCAATTTATTGTGTTTGATGCCAGCAGAAGGTGTTTGGCATCTCCAGCTAATACTGGTGGTACCAGTACTCCTATACCATAAGCTAATGTAGGAAGAAGAAAGTACTGGGGTTTCATAACGAATGTGTGGTGGTGGATTAAGAGAAGATTTAGTTTGATGATCTATACTTGATAATTGACACGACTGCATTTAACTTTGTAGTGCGACGATGTACAATTTTTTGAAAGAGTAAAAAAATCAACTAGATACGTACAGGAATATATACAAATGCATCAACTCGCTTAATTTCGCGATAACTGTGAGTGTTGGTGTGATTGAGTGGAGGTGACAAAAGGTTAGTTAGGTGTAGGTAAGATTATCCTAGCATCTTTCTCTATTAGCTCAGTATTTTTTTTCAAAAAAAAAGTTCAAATTTGCCAAGACCAACTTTATACTGTGTTTATTACATCAACTCTATTGTATACCAAATACGTTATTCTATTTCCTATTTGAACTGAAGTATGAAGACAAATTTCTCATTTACTTATTACGTAATTTAATTTCCGTCAATTGGTACCACTACTGAAGTACCACTACTTAGGTACCTACTTTCCTTTATCCCTTAATAAACAAGCTAATCTATCTTCAAATTCAAACTCTTCAACTTTATCTATAATATCTTGTAATTTATAACCTCCCATACATCCTTCTAAATCATGTAGACTAAATCCACATCTATGATCTGTAACACGATTTTGTGGATAATTATAAGTTCGAATTTTATCTGAACGATCAGTGGTTGTAACTTGGTCTGTTCTCATTTTCCTTTGTTCTATAATTTCCTTCTCTCTTTCTAATGCTGCTAATCTTGCTCTTAAGATTGAAAATGCTTTTGCTTTATTTTTTGGTTGTGATCTTTCATCTTGTTGCATGACTGTTATACCAGTTGGGATATGAGTTAATCTAACTGCAGAATCGGTTGTATTAACATGTTGTCCACCTTTACCACCTGCTCTCATTGTATCAATTCTTACTTCGCCACTACCAAATTGTCTTTCATCATCTTTTAATGTCAGTTCATTACCTTCTGATATTTTTGGTAACACAACAACTGCTGCGGTTGATGTATGAATACGACCTTTTGCTTCAGTAAATGGTATTCTTTGAACTCTATGTACTCCACTTTCATGTCTTAAATTATCATAAGCTCCAGGTGAATCAATGCTTAATATTGCTTCTGTCATAAATCCATTAGTACCTGAGCTTTGTGATATGATTTGATGTTTCCATTTCCGAAAATTTGCATAGTTTATATATAAGTCCAATAAATCTTTAGCAAATAAAGCTGCTTCATTCCCACCAACACCAGGTCTGATCTCAAGTATAGCAGGTTTGTCTGAATGTATAATTGGTGGAAGTAATCTTGATTGTAATATTGATGCTGTTTTTTTGATATTTGGTATTAAATTTTCAATTTCTAATTGGGCTTCTTTAACTAATTCTTCATCTGAATCTTTTAATAACTCACAAAGTTCAATTGCATTATCATAATCTTGTGTATATAGATTATAATTCTCTAGAATCTTTGAAATATTTGAAAATTGAACATTAGTCTCTTGATCAAAAGAACCACCAGCAATTTTTGATTCTAAAGTTTTGAATTCAATTTTCATATTTTCAGCTCTTTGAATCAAAAGAGGATGAATTGTAGGAACATGATATCTTCTATAAAACCTTTGAAGTATAGAATGTCGAAGCATGGTTGATGAGGTTGTGCGTATAACAATTGATATATCTATAAATTCCTCACGTGAGTCTAATGAAGATATCAAATGTCATCAGAATCATCACCAATTGATATCAATGAATTTATTCTTGCTATAAAAGATCTATCAGATGAAAATCTTGAAGGTTTAAGAATACAATTAGAGAGATCATTGAAAAATTTAAATGAAACAAATACATTTCTAAAAGCTGAACTTGAAAAATTAGCAATACAGCTTAAAGAGAAAGATGACGATACTCTAAAACAAGATCAAAAGTTATATAAAGAAACGATTGAAGAGAACAAAGTTGTCATACAAAATCAAACTCATCGATTAGATGTTCTTGATTCGGAAATACATAAACGAGGTGGTGGTGTATATCTTTAATATTTACAATGATATTTTGATGTTCTAATTCTTTTTAATCTTTTGAACATCTGTACCAAATAGCTTGTTCATAAATGGTTTTTCTTCAATTCTGATTGGATCTTCTGGACGTTTACATACTAATAACCAAGTAGTACCTAAATGAACTCTTTTCTCATATGTAATATCTAAACCAGATTCTTCAATCAAATCTCCTATATCTAAATTCCATCTACATGCCCAAGTCTTCATTCTTTTATCAGCTTTAAAATCTAAATGAGTATTTATGAAATCATAATTACCTCTACCATGTTCTAACAAAATTATTCTGCCACCAGGTTTAAGTAACTTTGCCATGTTTTTCAATGCTAGGACTGGATCTTGATGAGCACATAATCCAAATGCTTCCACTATAGTATCATATTTTAATTTATCATTTCCTTTTGTCAAATCAACCAAATCTTCTGCTTTACCAACTGTAAAAGCAGCTTTTTGATATTGTGGATATTTATCTCTAAATTGCTTTTGAGTTAACTCCATCATATCTTTTGAAGAGTCCAAATACGTAATTGAATCTATTTGTGTTACATCAAGATATGGAATATTACGACCCGTACCACACGCCACTTCAAGTACATCGCCTTCTAATTGTTTCATAAGCCATTTACGACGTTTTCCCATGAAAATTGCACGTTCTTCCCATTTAACTTCATCATCATACTCTTTAGCTTTTTGATTATAAAATTCAGTTGTATCTTCACCAGGTACTATATATTTATTGGGTTGTGTAACTTCTTCTACGGGGATTTTTTTAACTTCTACTCTTGCTTGTTGATTATACCAATTTTCTAAATCTTGAGGTGTTGGATCAAACATCATTTTAGAATCGAAAATGTGTTTTCTTCTCCATTCTTTCCTCATCATTTGATATATTCTATACTTCTTTTCTTCACTAGGTTTAAACTTATCCGAAGAAAGAGCTTTTAGTTTAAGATATTCATATTCAGTTAACGAACTAGCATCTTTACTATACTTTTGTCTGATATGTTTAAGTTGAATATCTTCATAATATCTATCTCTCATATAATAATAGAAAGTTATGAGAGTAACACCAAAAGCTGCCAAATAATAAACTGTCATTGATCTTTTGAATTCATTACTTTTAACATATATAGCTAATTGTTTCCATTTAGGTAATGCTTCTAATTTTTTCTTCTTTTTTAATTCAGCATCATTGAGAGGAAAAGATTCTTTGGAATATGGACGGAGAATGAGGCATGTAATTGGGGAGTATGAAGAGCGTAGATATTGATATGACACTCGAGATCGAGTTATTGATCTGGTTTTATGTAGAATTGAAAGCATATAGAGAGATGAGGTTGTGAGTTGAAAAGATGTAGGGGCCGGGTAATGCACCTTGAACATAGCGAAAGGTGTGAGTTGGAGGAAAACATACTCTGATACCTGAGCTTAGCAATAGGTTTATCGAAAAGAGACTTCCTCGAAGGAATACCACGGCCACAAAGGAGTTCCCATCCACAATCATTTTGAGCAAAGCGAAATGTATTTTGAAACAGCTAGTCCTACTAACTATTACTAAAAGAAACTGCCCTTTTAGCAGAAAACAAAGAACATCATAATCAAACTAATATTCAGACTTCCTCCTTTAAATTAAAATCCATAACTTGTACTTTTAAAAAAGGATACTGTAATACAATTCAACCTCTCTTAACTCCTCTGACTCCTGACTAGAATCCACCTCATTCAATCATTTGATTTCATATTAACAAACAAATCCTTATCATTTCCATGACCCTGATTCTAGTCGACTTTTGAAATTTCCTTTTGATTCTGATTTCTGTTGCAAGACTGGAGCTCAACTATGGCCCTAATGTCCACTCTTCAATTCTAATAAAATGAAACTCCTTGTAATTCCTAAATTAAATCTCAACCTATGCTCAGTTCTTATGGCAATAACAACAAATATGGCTCCTGATCAATCAACCTAATCAACTATAGCTCCACCTATCTTATATTGGCCCTCTATTTTGCAATCAAAACGTCGTGTACCATCCATATCCAAAAGGCAAATCCAAATCAACAAACCGCCACCATGACATTACAAGAAGCTAGAAGTGCAAGAGATTCTGAAGATTTAAACCAAGCCGAAATCAAATACAAAGAAGTAGTCTTCCATGACTATGAGAATAAATCTGCACATTTAAACGAACAAGAATCAGCACTTTTTGAATTAGGATCAATTTATAAACTGACATCACGTCCAGAAGCATTATCTGAATTAATAGAAGAATCTCGTAATGCTTTAGGTAACTTTGCCAAATCTAAAACTGCCAAAATTGTTAGATCACTTATTGATCTTTTCGAAGGAATCCCAAATTCAATTGATATACAAATATCATCAATTAGATCATCAATCAATTGGGCAATAGAGAATAAATTGGGATTTTTAAGACAAACCCTTCAATTGAAATTAGCTGAATCATTATATAAAAAACTGCTTTTCCATGAAGCTATAACTATTATAAGTGATTTACTCTCGGAATATAAAAAACTAGATGATAAATCATCACTTGTTGAAGTGCAATTATTAGAATCTAAAATATATCATGGGTTAAGGAATATTGCAAAGTCTCGTGCTTCACTTACAAGTGCAAGAACATCAGCCAATTCAATTTTTTGTCCTACATTATTACAAGCAGAATTAGATACCCAATCAGGGATTTTAAATGCTGAGGATACAGACTACAAAACAGCATTTTCTTACTTTTATGAAGCATTTGAAGGATTTGATTCACAAAATGATAAACGTTCAATTGTAGTTTTAAAGTATATGTTATTAACAAAGATTATGTTAAATTTAATTGATGATGTCAATACAATTTTAAATCATAAGAATGTTGTTAAATACCAATCAAAGGATATAGATGCAATGAAATCAATGGCTACAGCTTATTCAAATAGATCATTAAAAGAATTTGAATCATCATTATTGACATATTCACCCCAATTAAAATCAGATCCAATTATCAAATACCATTTCAATGCTTTATATGATAACTTATTAGAACAGAATCTTTTAAAAATTATAGAATCATATTCTGTTGTTGAATTAGAACATATCTCAAAAACCATTGGATTAAACTTACAACAAGTTGAAGGGAAATTATCACAAATGATTTTAGATAAAGTATTTTATGGTGTATTAGATCAAGGTAATGGTTGGCTAATTATATATGATGAACCAACTAAAGATGCTGCTTATGATTCATCTTTAAATTTAATGAAGAATTTATCTGGAGTAGTTGATCTTTTATATGAAAAGGCATCAGCATTGAATTAAGTTGTCTATAAATACATATATATATATACATTGTCTATTCAAATACACCCACCAAACCTCTTTCGCAAGCAACAGCAGAAAGATCACCAACTCTTGTCAAAAATTCTTCTAACCTATCACAAAATAGAAAACTCTGTAAGAAATCATTACCTTGATCATTAGCAACAAGGTTAACAAGATTTAAACCTTGTCTCAAATACTTCCAATCATTCAATCTTGAATATTCATATATAGATAACAATTCCATAATCAAGTATGGTATATATGTTGATCTGATCTCTTTTAATATTTCATGATCTTTTGCATTCTTAACAAGTCCATCAAGCCATTCAAATAACAACTTGGTAATATACTTTGTTACTTTCTCTATTGATTTATTGATATCGAGTGATTTCCAATTTATACCACCATCAAATTGGATTTTAAGTAGATTCTTCCATGAATCTATCATATATAAACCATCAACAAATAGTCCATATTCTAATAATTCCTCCTTTTGTTCATCAAGTATACTTATCTTTTCTCCAGAAAGATATTTGGCTTGAGATTCAAAATCATAATCTTTGATAAGTTGCTTTAAGTTCTTTCCAAACAAGAATTTTTTCAACAGTACTAACTTGCCATTCAATAGGAATCTACGGATCAAAGTTAGACTAGCTTTTATAGAATCTTCATACATTTCATTCTCATAAAACCATTCTACCGAACGGTATACTTTATAATCAATTTCATCAATAACACTAGATTCTTCACTTTGTAATATCAAGTCTTTATTCAGATTATAATGATCTTCAGTTTCATCTAAAACTTTTTCGACTGTTCTTTTCAATACATTACAAAGACGATCTTCATTTTGATTAGATAGAAAAAATCGTTTTGAAGTTTGTAAAATAGATTCTCTTTCTAAAGGATCAACAACATTTGATAAATAATTTGAAAAACACTCTCTAGCATCAATTTCATCAGGTATCAAAGAAATATATATTGGTACAAGTTGTGAACAATTCTCTTTAATAAGCAATTCTGTATACTTATTTAGAACCTGATTTATATGTTTATCAGGTCCATACAAAATCATATTTATAATTGAAAGATGAGTAATTATTCTTACAAATGTGATATTGGTCATCAAATCATTCAGTTCATCTTGGAAAAGATTATGGATTAATGCTGGAATTTTGTTGATCATTATACTTCCTGTAACAACCCTCAATGGATTTTGACTTTCTATGGAAATCAGATTATCGGATTTCAGTAATATATTCAAAATACTCTCAATTGAATTTGCTGATGGTATTGGGGAAGAACTTAAAGGATTCTTTTCTACATTTTGAACTATGAAAACTTCAATATGATATAAGAAAAGTTGATTAAGATAAATCAATAATGCCTCTTCATAGTTATTATTTGCAACTTTTATATTCTCTGTTATATCACCTCCACTTAAAAAGTTATAAATTAACTTTTCATAATAATTTAGTTTGGGATGTTGTGATAATTGATATACTGTACTCTTCCAAAACAACTTGTGTTTTAAACCTGACAGTTTTTTCAACGAGTCAGTTACTAATTCCCTATCGATAATAGGATCGATATAATCTTGTATTGCTCCAACGAGTATTAGAGCTAAAGTAAAATTCCCTGTATTATTTGCATGGTCAATAGCAGATTGAAATTCATTTGATAAAACCAATTCATATATGAATTTGAAATTCTTAGTATCAATATCATTATCTTTATCATCTATTTTTATATCTTGTCTTAAAGTTGCATCCACATCCATATGAGTAATTTGATTGGTTGGTTTATCTACGAGAGTATTTAAATTTTGATTTTTGATTGAAAATTCAGTATTTGTCCATTTCCCAGTTGAATCTGGATTATCATAGTCTTTAGATTTTGAGTTTATTTGTAGCCATTGTATTATTAAGGAAAGTTCTCTAATTTTTGGTTGATTTCTTAGGTAATTTTCCAATTTTACACTTAAAGATGAATGTTCAGTTTCTGTAAGTAAAGGAGGAGGATTTGAAGATCTAAATTCACTTAAAATCTCAAATAAGTGCCATAGTTTTGTTTCTAGATCCCATTGAGAAAATTCAGGTGAATTTGGTTTATTTGAAGTATTGATTGCATTTGAAGCACAAATAGATTTGAAATTTGCAATTGCTTGTAGTGGAGAGAAGTCAGTCGGGTTTATTATATAATCTTGTATTATTTCAGCAAATTGAAGCTCTATACTGATTGTTGATGGAGCTGTTGAAGTATCATCAACAGTCATGTTGTTATTGTATGATTTTGAGGTTTATGATGTTTTGAGAAGGGTCGTGTAAGGGAGGTTTAGTAGATGATGCGATGGGTTGCGAAAGATGCGGAAGAGAGTCTGAGCTTGATGGGAATTAAATAAGGTGAGTATTTTACATTTGGACTTCTTAGTGAAGAATGTGAGTTGGTTGACGATTACTGAACTTCTCGATTTGAGACATCTCTAATCAAGTCAAATAGAGACAATTGTAGCTAAAACCCTGTTAAGCTTAGTATGAAACTATGTCAAGGCACCGAATACGCACCTACTTTCTGGTTTCCCTCTTGTCTTCCTTGCCTCCCCCTCCTTTGCCCTTACTACAAATCTCTGTGGGGCAAGTCACGATCCTATCTACCCCCCACATACACTCCCTATCAACTTGTCCTTAAAATCTCAAACCAGTTTTGCAGTAAAACATATATCTACAACTACACCACACAAACACACATAATATCATTTACATACTATGAACGATGATAAATCAAACACTATTTATGATGAAGACAACAATCCATTTTCTATACATGGAATTTCAAATGTAATACAAACACAAAAGGATGATGATGATAAATCTATTTTACTTTATCAATCGAGTTCAAATTTACCACAAACAAAACCAGTTTCAAAATCTGATACAAATCGGGTCACCTTACTTCTTAGAACAAATTCAAAAGTCCAAGTTGAAATAAATGAAGCAAATAATTCAAATGAAGGTTCAATGAATTCACTGAAGAAATATATAACCTATACAATCCAATTGATATCACAGGATGAAGAAATTAGTATTAGAAGAAGGTATAGTGATTTTGAAAGCTTGAGAGACATTTTATCAAAGATATACCCTTTATTAATTATACCACCAATACCATCAAAAAATTATTTGAATTTCAATATTTTAAATAGCTTTGTTGGATCAAGCAATTTGCCAACACCACCAAAAAAGGAGTCAAATGGTCAATTAAATAGCGAAATCTCAAATTATTCATATATAAATTCAAATCATTTGAATAAAAATCGTCTAATTGAACATAGGAAAAGATTACTATCGAATTTTCTAAATGGATGTCTTGAAATCCCCCAATTACGCAACTTGGAATGTTTTGCAAAATTCTTAGATCCAACAGCAAATTGGTCTGACGAAGTAAATCTAATAACAAATCAATTACCAAAATCAATATATTTTTCTAATCCAGAAAATGGTTTGAAAACTGATCCTATTTATTCAAACTTACCTTATCCCAATCTGAAACCACTAAGTATATTCAAAAAGCTTGCTACTAAACAACCAGAAGAAGAAATTTCAAATTCAATTCATGAAGATGATAATGATAAAGAGAAATATATTATAAATACTTCAAGTTTAGATCATATAAATAAGAAGATAATGGATAGTTTTATCGGATTATCTATTGATTATACTGATCTTGGAACTATACTAAATTCTTTTTCACTAGTAATGACAGATTCACCAAATTTAAGAGTTAAAAAGAGTGATGATATTGCAAAATTAAATATCATATTTGATAAAATCGGTCAAGTTTTTGATAGATCTTTTATTACAATTAATGTACTATTACAAGATTTAGAGACGAAATTCTCTGAACCTTTAGGTGAAGCTGTTCAATATACAAATATATTAAATGGTATAAATAAATTTCAACAAGCTAAAATTAGACAAAATGAATATTTAATAGAGGAAGTAGCAGAAAAGAAAGCTTCATTAAAAGAGCTTGAGAAAAATAATTCTAATGAACCAATTAATGGAACTTCACATTCGGGTACAACTGGTAAAATTACAAAACTTTTCTCCTTGAAGAAATTTTCCAAGTACGTTATTGATATAGTTGATCAAAATCCAGAAGAAACTAAAAAGCAAAAAATTTTATCATTACAACATAAATTGAAAATTTTAGAAAAATGTCAACAGATCATGTTATCGGATATAACATATATAGCAGATGAAATGGATAAGAATTTTACAAATTTCTATTCAAAGCAATTACAGTCTATATATGAGATTCTTCTTTGTTATAATCGATTTTTAATTAGCTGGGCTAAAAAAAATCAAGACATTTGGGAAGAAATTAAAGAAGAAATTTTAAAAGTTTAAGAAGATAAATATTGTATAACAGGTGGCCCCCATTCATTTGATCTTTTATATTCAGCAATATCAGGTGGGAAACCTTTGATAGCACCAATTAACCTTTCCCTTACTTCAATATCATCTTCTTTAATATCTTTCATTGGATATAAATAAGTTCTAATTGTAAATATAATTGCACCAGTTTCAGGTAATTTTGTCAAGGTTTGTCTTTCACTTCTATAAAAAACCGAATTTTCAAAATCCATTTGTTCATATGGTATAGCAGTTTGTTCTTTTGGCCCAATATGACCTTTATTTGCATCATCAACATAAAATTTATTATGAGTTTGAACCGAAAAATTAGATCTAGTAACAAATTGTCCAGGTACTAATCTATTAAAATATCTATTCATTGAAAGTTGGAGTTTCTCCTTATATCCTGGTATTGGATGATGTATGAATGATAATGGAGTATCAAAACGATCTCTTGGATCAAATCCTGCAGCAAATGCAAATATTCCTGCTTTAAAGTAATATTCAGTACCATTCTCTTCATGCTCTCTGGTAGGGTCTTTTAAGAGTATAATGAAATCTTCTTCTATATTTCTCAGTAAATATAAAAGAAGATTATTTGGATCTTCATTACTGGCATATCTTGGTATAAAATCATTTGTTATAGTGTTATGAACTTTTTCACCAGAAATTACAAAGTACTTTGGATATTTTTCACATAAATACTTTATAGTCATATTATAAAATTCTTTAACAGCTGGGATAGCTTCTGGTTTACAAAATTTTGTACTTGAAGCAAGATCTTTATCAGGTGGATAGCTTGGATGATTATTTGTAACTATCTTTGTCTTTTCGGTAATTCTATTCAAATAAGAATTTTCAATGAGTAACCAATCTTGATATGGTAAATTTCTTATACCCATAGTAAGTCTATAAGGAGCATCTCTAAATATATGTTGTTTTAATGGCAGTTCTTTATCCCATTGAAATGATTCATCTGGTATTAATTCTGGTAATTCTTTCGGTAAGTCTTTTGATGATGATGATGGAGTTGATTTCTCCGATTTCGATAATTTATGTTTGAAAAAAAGTGGACCTAGAAGTAGTACCAATATAGTTATACCAAGTATCAAACTCATGAATGTAGAAGTGGATCACTTGGGTCTCTTTTTCGATCTTATTTAAATATTCGTGTACTGTGGTGAAAAATTAATCTATACTCGGGTTCAACTGTCCGTTCAACACGCAATTTTTCCGATATTCGTAAAAGGACAAGGCGAAGAAATGGTTTCCTTAGAAAGTTAGTGGAAGTGGGATCCAGAAATTGAATTGAAGTCAACTTAGTGTATAAACGTAAATGGGTATACAATCCTCAGGTGAATCTACCTAGGTATTTTAGAGATTTCATCTTGTTATACGACAGATTTACGAGATCCCACAAATCACTTCATATCATGAAAAACAAATCAGAAACTAATCTAAACTAAGCTTGAGATCATTCAAACTCCAAATACTCTGAAAATCCCTTTGTCTATGGTTTTTTTTCAACCTCTTCTATCATCAATAACTTATGTAAATCACTTATCTGTATATACAATTAATTTAAGATAAGAAAATCATGTGATTCAAATCACATGATATACTCTTCTCAAGATCTCATCATTGCAAAACGCAACCTAAAGATGTCAGCACTTTCAAAAGTTGCACACTTTCTAACGAAAGAGCAACAGTTTGAGGTGGCTCTTCTGTTTTCCAAAGATTTATCAATACAAGAACATGTTGAAGGATTTTCTGAATTAACAAAATTTGTTCAAGTTGATACTACAATTTTCAATAATGTACTTCAATATTCTAATAAAGTCATAAACAATCCGATAGAAAAGGACTTTCAAAGCATAATTCAACTTATTGATAGTGTTCCAAATCTATCTGACAATTTACTTTCAACTATTCAATCCACTTTACAACTATTTGCAAATGAAAAATCCAATTTTGCTCCAGAATTCAAAAAGCATTTAAATAATTCGTCTTCAAATTCAAGCCTGTCCGATATATCTTTAATATTACATCAGCTCCATTTTTTAGAACTTCTCTTCCAAACTCAAAGCATAGAAACCCCAAAATTAGATAGACTAATTTGTATTTATACTGGTACTTTAAATAATGACATCATCACCATTATATTCAAGATTTTACGTTGGAAAATTGATGGAATAGTACAAAACGTTGATACAAATTTTATATGGGATATCATTACAACTCTCATCAAAATAGATCCTTCGCATGGTTATATATTCTGGTTAAGATTTTTAAATACACCAAATAATTTGAAACAAAACACAACTTTCCAAGCAATTCTAAAAAAGGATTCATACTGGAATCAGATCCAGACTGGTTTGACTAGTCCTTCTCATGAGATTAGAAAATTTTGTTTATCCATTCTAAAATTGACAATAAAACAAATAGGTGAAGATTTGAGCTGTAAGCTTTTTAGTTGGAATAATGACACCTCGAAAAAGACTTTAGATGATTGGGAAAGATTTTCTACTCTTTATGAAATCTTAGCAATTGATACATCAGTTAACCAAGCAGAAGCTGCTGTAGGAGATCTAATCCAATTATTATCACCTAAATCCTCAATTCATTCTTCATGGGGATTTTGTTTATTATCAACTGGATTTAAAGCAGCAATGGATTCGGTAAGGAAATTCTCCTTAAAGCTTTTGTATTCAATTCCTCCTGAAAATTTACATCTTTTGATACAAGGTCAAAGTTTTTTAGAACATGTTTTTTTACCTTATGCTATGCAAGGATCTCATTTTGCAGTGAGACTAGTTCATGGAGAAGAAAGATGCGAATACGGAGAAAACTTGATAAACTTTGTATCTTGTATATTTTCAGGATTAAGCTCAAAAGACTCGAATTATATGGCAATTTTGTTTTTACGTGTTCTTGAAAAACATAAAGATTCTTATGATCCAGCAAGAATATATGTAACTTTAGGTTTAGTCAATGGGTTAAAAGGCAAACAAGTTATCTCTTCCGAAGCTGATAGTTCTTTATTGACATTATTTGAGTCTGAATGTGAAGGTGATTTGTTCGAGACCACAGCTCAAACATTATATTTGAAGCTACTTTTATGTTCTAAATTTGTTTCTCTAGATCATTTTTTGATGCTACTTAACAAGTTTTTTGTTTTCAATGGGAGTGATATTGTTAATACATTCCTGGGTCTAATTGTTGAATATTTAAAATCTAATGATATTGAGTTTGTGAAGATTAGAGAGTCGGTAAATACTGTTGATTTACTGATAAGACATACAGCTGTTGCAGTTACTCTGTATTATGATAAAGTATCAGTTGAAGGTGATACAGAATTTTATTTGAAACTTTATGGTTTAAATGTTTTTGCAACTACTCAAGCGGTATTTCAAACCATTTTGAGGTCAGCTTTGAACGGAGAGATGAGTAAATCTAATTATGGATTGCTTGCTAAAATCAATTTTCTGTTTTGTCTTGATTTTCTACCAGAGACTATTGATCTCAATGTTCTTTTCAAAATTATTAAAGATGATATACAATCTTCCGATCCTGAAAGTTTGACTGATGTTGTACATAAGTTGAAAGTCTTGAAAAATCTTTACTCCTGTTATGAAAACAGCAAAATCATTGGTAATGAAAATTTGTCTATTGACTCTTTGTTAGAATTACGTCAATATTTCTTTTGTAATGCCCAAACTGCAAACAAGCTTATGGAATTTTATAAGATCAGTGATGAGGCATTTGGTCAGTATTACGGTTTGATTTTAAGATCCATTAGCTTTCAAGATATCCAAACTTCTATAGAATCAGATGATCAACTAGCATTAAAACTCATAGATACACTCAATTTTGGCTCTTTCAACTTTGAAGCTAATTTAGCATTAGTTAATATAATGCTGAGACTATTGGAATTGAATACTTGTACAAGTATTCCACTGATTGGTTCTTTTTTAATTTCAATGTGGGAGAATTTGATCAGTTCTCGCTTACAACTAAATCAAAAGAAGTTACATGTAAAACTCATCACAACACTTTTTTCAAGTAAAATCCTAAAGGCATCAATACATAATACTTGTTTGGATTCTGGTGACACATTACAAGAAAAGTTGATAGAGGTTGGTAAATCTATAATTGAAAACTCAAAGGGAAGAAGAGGATTATTGCCAGCTTTAACTAAATCTATTCTCGAAACTCAAACAGAAGATTCGGATGCTTTTGAGGAATCTCACTTCTTGATCGAACTTATCGTAAGATGTTTCATATCAAATCAGCTTACAAACAACAACTTTAAATTAGAACATATCATTGGGAAATTGTATGATACAAGATGTGTTGATAAGTATTCAGATATATATAATGTTATCTATGGACCTGAGGAAGTCAGTGCAAAGGTGAATTTATTAATGATATTGTCATCGATACAAAGTTCCAGCTATAGTATCAAAGTTTGGGAACATATTTTTGAAAATGAAGATGAGTATCATTTAACCAAGGTTGTCAAAAGTAATGATGGTCATGAAGAACAAACAAGAGTTCAACTTTTCATGATCTTGACATGTTTGATGAATAAGATAGATGGGTGTTATATTATCAAAAATTACTTCAAGACTCTACTCAACCTCATAGAAACTGATCCAAGTCCCTTAGCAAGAGTATATATAGAATGGATCATAGCTTTATGTTTATTAGAGAATCATAGTCATGCTCTTCTTATGCTTGAACGATTACAGGAGCTTATTGAAAGTGGATATAAACCAATGATTATCATTTGTTATGAAAGAATTTTGTACCTTTATCTTATGAAATTGACAGAGAAGGAAAAATCAGAGTTTCTTACTAAATTTGTTGCTGTTGTTGTTCCCTCTGCAACTTCAAATAGAGCTATCTTGAGACATTTTGCTGTATCGTTATTCTGTTCTATATATCCGGAAATTCAAAGAAAACAACTATCATTGAATTCACTGTTGACTAATATGTTACAAAGTGTCTATTATACTGCTGTTAATGCAGATTCTATTGGTCAATATAGAAGTGGTGATTCTGTTATTTGGGATATAGAGAAGGATTTTAATCTAGGTGGTATATCAGGTGGAGTATTACTAAAAGTTAGTGAAAGGGAAATTAATTATATACCCCTAGAAAAATTTGAAAAGTACTTAACTAGTGATGATAAACTGCTTTCAAGTATACCAATTGGAGGTAGTTATCAAAAGTCATGGCTAAAAGAAAGAAGAATTGTTGGTATTAAAAAGGCAATGAATTCTTTTGAAAATTCATTAACTCTGCCATTACAAACCAAAAGTGGTGTTTGGAATCAAATCATGGATGTAGATGAAGCTTCAAAAGCAAGTAATTTGATCCGTAGTGATCTTATTGTTATGGCATCATTAGTCGATAAACCACCAAATTTAGGTGGGATTTGTAGACTTTGTGATGTCTTAGGAGCTGGAATATTAACCCTACATGATATTCAAATCAAAAATCATCCTCAATTTAAAAATGTTGCTGTTACTGCTGATCATTGGATGCCAATGACGGAGGTGAAAATTGAAAACATTATTGAATATATGAAATCTAAAAAGGAAGATGGTTATTCTTTAATTGGTTTAGAGCAAACTGATAAGTCGGTTCAACTTGATAAGCAAATGAAATTCCCTGAAAAGTCTTTGATCTTATTAGGAAAAGAAGCAGAGGGCATACCAGGTGATTTGTTAGCTGAATTAGATTGGTGTGTTGAGATAAAACAAGTTGGTATAATTAGATCTATGAATATTCAAACTGCTGCTGCTATTGTTGTTCAAGCTTATTCTTCACAACATTGTTAGTAGATTTATATTTATGAACTTGAATGTATATTCGACGTCTATTATATATACAATGAGTAGCCGTAGCCTGTGTTAACAAATATATATTATCTACAACCACATTAAAATAATGAACCACCTTCATCTTTTTCAATCACAGTATCTAAAGCATTAACTAAAGCATTACCATTCTCATTTGCTAATCTAAGACTCTTTAGTATCACATTTTGTGTTAAACCTTTATAGTTTGTATTATTTGAATCTGTTGCCAAATTTAAATTGAATATTGGAGTTATAACATTATTATTATACCAACCCACAACAACACCATTTTCTAAAACTTGCTCTTCTTCAACCGAAGGATCAAATATCAAATTCTCAGCTATAACACCCATTGTAATATATATAGGGGGTTGAAAGTTTTTCTGGCCAAAAACTGTTGCAAGAGTATTTGCTTGCTCCCAGTCATCTGAGAAGGTTGGTTGTTCTTCAATATCAACATCATTGACTTCAGAAATCAATTTTGGAAGTCTGGTATTTTTCAATGCTAAATAACATGCTAAGGATATAAAACTTAATGGATTCGAGGAATGACTTATAACAATACAATCTATGAAAAGCTTGAAG
Organism: Glucitozyma multigemmis; assembly: GCA_030572295.1. Lineage (NCBI taxonomy): Eukaryota > Fungi > Ascomycota > Pichiomycetes > Serinales > Debaryomycetaceae > Glucitozyma > Glucitozyma multigemmis. The sequence goes on from JAJLZT010000007.1 coordinate 99,645, forward strand.
GCGTATTTAGAAGTCAATTTCAATTTCTCTGTAGGGAAGTTTCTCTGAAGTAAATTGACCATGTTAAATTTCAATAATTCCACGAAATTAGAATCATCCCTATGACCTGAAATATCTATATCACATTCAATTAAGGATGGTTCTTGGGAGATAATAACAACTTTTGATTTGACACTTACAATACATTCAGATCCATCATTTAATCTCAATCTTGCAGAACCATTTGAATTATCTAAAATTTCAGTTTTTGCTTCTAATGGACGATATTGATTTATATTACGTGAGTCGGGTCTTGTTAATTGACTTCCACTTAAAGAATCATATAGGTATGACCTTTCAGCTGGAGATAGAAGCATTACTGATATACTTTGAGATTGAAGAGATGAGGTTTTGAGAAGTACAGGAGGAATGATATGAAGGTTGAAAATTACAAGTTCACAAGTTACTTGGGCGGTTGGTGTAGTGGCTAACATTTCTGCCTTCCAAGCAGGAGACAGGGGTTCGATTCCCCTACCGCTCAATTTTTTAGAATTATTTTCAACTTGAATTTTTTTCAAGCTCATATGTAACATGAAGTCTTGATAGCTCATAAAGCATTTCAAGTTTAAGCCACTTTTCGATCCCACTTCTTTTTCTTACTTCTCAATCCCACTTCTTTCCACTCTTGCTCTCATCCTCGCTCTTTTCCTCGCGAACTCAATCTTCTCATCTCACCAATACACCCACAAATATTACAACAACAACCTTCATGAGTCTCTACCAACAACAAGAGTCACAAACAGGTTGGTTAAACAATGCAAGAAGAAGAACAATACCAAATCATTTAGTGCCTAAAAAGAAAGTTGGATTCCAGTTTACAGCAAATAAAAAAGACGACAAAAAAACTCAAACTGATAATTCAAATCAATTCAACCTTCTTTCATTCGGTAACAATCAACGTAAACCTTTAATAGAACCATTATACGATACACTTACTGATGCCAATGATACTATATCTGAAATTGGAGAAGAACCACCATTTTTCAATGATGATGTTCCACCTTCAAGATCTATATATGACTTGAATGATGATGTTTTAGTTTCTTTAACTAAACCAACTCAAAAAATAGATTCCTTTTTGAATAAAGACCCAAAAAACTATAACAATGTGTTTTCTAGAGATACGCCAATCAAAGAGATACCGAAAAATTTTGAAGATTCTGAAACAAAGCTGGCAGTTTTAGTATTTGGATACCCAGAAACTATGGTAAACCAAGTTATTGCCCATTTCCAAGATTATGGAACTATATTGGAGAATTTCGAAGTCAAAAAGACAAAAAGTAATGATATTGTTCCTATATTTAGTGGAGAGTCATGGGTTAAAATTACATATGATAAACCTCAAGCAGCTATAGATGCTCTTCAAGATAATGGGACAGTATTTAATGGTATTTTATTGGGTGTTATCCCCTACACAAAGTCTTCAATTGAAAAATTACAAAAGAGAACATTATCAGATAAAGAAGATATTGGTGGAGGTATAGACTTCAAGTCTTTACAAAACAACAAAGAACCAGCTTCAACAATGGATGAAACATTCATGAAAAATATAGAAGTAAAAGATGGATCGTTTTTATTCATGACAAACAATTCAACAAATCAAAAAGTTGAAAAGAAGGATGAAAAATTGGGTATAATAGGTTCAATCTCAAAATACTTGTTTGGATTGCATGAATTGTGAATTAGATTAAATAGAGTTATAAATGTTTTTTTTCTCACCTACTCCAAGGTTTATTTGGACTTGGAGATCTTTCATGTCTTGAAGATCTTTCAAATTTATTTGGACTTGGTGTTCTATCATATCTTGATCTATCAAATTTATTTGGACTCTGAGGTCTTGAAAGTCTATAAGGAGATCGTTCTATTCTTGAAGGTGATATACTACTTCTTCTACTTTCTGGTCTTGGAGGTCTTACTGAATTTAATCTTGATTCTGTTCGTATTGGAGATTGTACTTTTGATAATATAGGTGTTCTTTGTAATTTCATTGATCTTGGTGAACGAGTCAAATCAATGTTTTCGTTTGTAGAAAGATTTCTTCTAAAAGGAGATTGGATTGGATCGGGTCTACGACCATTTTTAATGAAAGGAGTTGAAGAAGTAACCCAAGATCTATCATATATATCTGCATCTTCAGAATCACTTTCAAAACGACGTGTCAGATCAACTTCAAGAAAATTTCTATATCGAAGTCTTTTTGGAGTTGCTTCTTTTACCAATTGTTTAACTTCTTTCCCGGTAGAATCATGAGTAATGAAAACTTTTGATCTCAGAGGTAAATGAGCTATATAATCTGCTTCAATTGTTGAATAATAAGGACCAGCAGTTGAATCTATAGCAACATCCTTCTTTAAAATTGATGTTTTAGGAGTAACAAATTTGAGATTATATTCTTGAAACATTTCTTGATATAAAATTTGCTTATCATTTATAAGATTAAAGAAGAATTCAACAGCGATTAGATAAAAGAATAGATTGATAATTATTACCACTAATATCAATTTCCATATAGATAACTCTTGATTACAAAAGTAAGTGAATAATATTGAAACTGGTGAAAAACATGAAAATACACAACATTGAAATTTTGAAGGATTCCAAACTTTTAGTTCCCAAACTTCTTTATGGATAATTGACGGTTCATCATCTGTAGAATCATCTGAATCTGAATCTGAGTCACTATCGAACCAATCTAACCATCCAGTTGTAGCATCACTCTTAACTGAATGCCTTTTAACATGAGGAGAATTTGGTTTTGAAGTAGAATATAGAAGATTATAGTTTTTGTACGAGCCAACTAATAGCACAAAAGCATTTGTAATTGAAGAAATGAATATGAGAAGGCAAATTGATTTTGTAAACCATAATAATAAACTGGAAGGTGATTCAGTTGATCTTGTTTCTTGACCTAGAGCACGTAGTCTTACATTTTCATACTTGTAGGTTTTGAATAGGGCACCTTGAGACTTTTGAGCCATTGAAGTATAATAGTTTGATAATTTGGATAGGAGTATATAGATTAGATTTAAAATGTTACCTAAAGGTAGAGCTAATTGATAGCAATATTCATCCCAATCAATAGAAAGTCTCCATTCATTTAGGGAAAGGAAAGTATCTAAAGGATATGTTTTGATTTTTTTGTATAATGACCTAGCCATTACAACGAGATTTGGTTAGATGAAGCAGGTTCAGATTATCTGAGTTTATGATATCTGTTTGGGTCGTGTACTGAACCAAACAATACGCGACTGATTTTGTAAATCTAGAGATTTGTATCAGTTTGAGATGGATGATACATTGAATGAGTTAAGGTCAAAGAATACGTTTCTACGAAATTCTATTAAAGATTTTTTAGAAGAAGATAAAGAGAATCATATATCGACGAATTATGGAAAGTTAAAACGTCAAGTTGAAGAGATAAAGAATACAAAATATGAATTACCAGAGAGAAGAGATTATGGAATTGAGGGACTAAGAAAGCAATGGGAAGAACAAAAAGAGAAAGTTTATGAACCAAAAGAGAAAGTCTATGAATCAAAAGATGAATCAAGAGAATATAGATCAAATCAATCAGAGACACCGAAATCAAATTTAAAATATGATACAACTCAACAATCGAAATCATCTATATCTAATCATTTATCACCACAATCTAATTATATACCTATAAGTCAGGACTCTTTTATTTCATCAACACAATCTCATGAAGACATCACATATAACAAATTAATACGACAAAATTCAAAGATAGAACAACTTGAAAACGAACTAAAAGTTCTAAAAGTAGAAAATCAAGTTTTAATAGAAAAATCAAAAGAAGTCAAACAAGTCAACCAACATCTAACAAAAGAAATACAATCCAAATCAACAAATCAATATTATCAAAATCAAAAATTACAATCCACCATACAGAATTATAAAAATATAATTGAAGAATATAAATCAAAAGATCAGATTAGTAGAGATTTAGTAATTAAAATGAAGGAACAACTTCGGTTCATGACATTAAAAATTCTTAATTATAGGAATGAATTAAACAAATCAAATGAAAGGAATGAAGATTTGATATTTATAAATAGGTTTATTCAAAGTAGAATTGAAAATCATTTTGTACAGCCTCAAGTCATTGATAAAGATTCAACCGAATATTTACTTTTTGGAGAAAAAGACGATTCAACAACTCAATTACTATTAAAAGATTACGAGGGCAAGGAATTTTCAGTAACAAAGTTTTTGACAGGATATGCTGAAAATAATGCAAGACGTAGCTTTAAAAGCTATGCTAAAGCAATATTGTTTTTGGTAAGATTGAGGCGAATATCGGAAGAACTGAAAAGGTTAAATAGATTTTCAGGTGAAAGGGTTTATGAATGACTTGAATAAAGCGCTTATGATTATGGTTATATATATAAAATGGTAATGAATAGCCTAGTTGATACGCGTTGTATGATTTGTTCCTTATATAAATGTATGAGATCGCTTATCCTGCAGAATTATGTAATAGAACTTAAATAGTATGGAGAGACACGGCCGTAATTGATAAGGTTTGTAAAGAAGGTATTGAAAAATAATTGAGATAATGATGATGACAAGAGTTTCAATTGTGTGTTTTTTCTTTTATAAAAATAAACCAGGCTCTTTATTCTATAGACTCTTTGTCTTCCCATAGCCTCTAGACGAACATCACGAGATTAAATCACTCGAGTGCTCATAACCCAAAATAGGTATAGAAGTTCTAGACCAAATTTTTTAAAATTAAAATTACGTCATACTTAAATTTAAAGATGCGGTTTAAAGTTATTTAGGCTATCAACGCCTTTATATATAGTTTGACATTCCAGCTTTATGAGGATTTCAAAAATACATCGAAGATCGACAAGTCGATCAAGAAGTAGCTCCAAGTATATATATCATGTCAACAATGTCAGCAAAACCAAAAGTACCATCATCAAATTTACAAAATCTAATAAATCTACAACCAAGTGAACTCAATTCAAATCTATGGAATGCAAGTGGTGGAGGTGGCGTTGGTGGGAATGGTATGGGGAATGGATTAAAATCTCCAATTTCTCCAACAAGCAAAATTCATTTTGGTGATCTACCTTCAAAAGTCGAAAAAGTTGATGATATAGATTTATATATGACACAAATTGATCAACCACCAATAATTTTTGACATTCGGCCATTCAACCTATATTCAAAATCTCATGTTAAGGATTCTATCAATGTCTGTGTACCTACAACTTTACTCAAAAGACCAAAATTCTCTTTAAATCAAATCCTAAACACTTGTAGTATACCCACTGATATCAAAAACCAGTTATTAACAGAAAATCAAAACCAAGTACCTATTTTATTTTATGATAGTGATAGTCATGATGGTGTTATTTCATTACAATTACATCAAACTATCTTAAAATTCGATCCAAATATATATAAGGTAGGATATATTGAACATGGTTTCAATGGCATTAAATCATCAAAACATTTTGAAATTGTTGAAGAAAAATCAAACACTGATACAAAAAGAATTGGGGTGGATAACTTATCTGGGTTTTCATTACCTTCATCTGCACCATACCAACAAAAACTACTTTCATCTATAAAAAGAAATACCTTACCAAAATTGAATATTTCTTTAGTAAACAAAGATGAACAAAGTTATAAATATGATTTTAATTTCCCTACAAGACTTCAAGATTCAACCTTACCCGAATGGCTCGATTTTACGAAAAATTTAGAGAATAATGAACTTGTTAATATTTTGAGTGATAAATTTGATAGAATTGAAAAAGCTGAACAATTTCGACTCAAGTCAGCAATTACAAATAAGATAAATGATCATAACTCAGCAATCTGTTCACCAAGTGCTTTGTGTCCAAGTTGTGATACAATTCACTACAAGATTCCAAAAGGAATTGAATATGGTTTTAAAAATAGATTTAATAATATTTGGCCTTATGAACATTCAAGAGTAAAGATTATCAAGACACCACAAGGTGAATCTAATCAGTATTTTGATAATGAATCAGATGATTATTTTAATGCAAATCATATCCACTTTGAAAAATTGTCTTCAAATAAATACATTGCAACTCAAAGTCCGTTGCCGGCAACTTTTAGTGACTTTTGGCAATCTATTTGGCATTATAACATAAAAATTATTGTTTGTTTAAACAAACAAATTGCATTACATGATAAAGATATCAAATATTTTGATGATCAAGATATTGGGAATTTAAAAATTAGAAATGATGAATTAGTTGATAAGGGGAGTTTTATACTTCGAAAGATTAATCTTACCAAGAATGATGGTATTCCAAAACAAATTTATCATTTAGAGTATAGAGAATGGCCAGATTTTGGTGTACCACAATCTTATGAATCAATATTATCATTAATCAAACAAAAAAATCAATTAGTTCAAGATTCAAATAATGAAATCCTTGTTCATTGTACAGCAGGTTGTGGAAGAACTGGTAGTTTTATTACATTAGATATGATTGTAGATGATTTTATCAAGTATGGGGAAAATCCAAAAGAAAAATTTGATCCTTGGGGTAAAGATGACTTGATATATAAAGCAGTCCAATTCCAAAGAATGCAAAGAATTCTGATGGTTCAAAATCTTGACCAATTTATTGTTTGTTATGAGATCATATTACATTATTTAAGTGAGAAGGGAGAGGAGAAAGATAGTTTATAGGTTAGCTAAGTAATCCTAAATGCATTAACGAAAATAATAGGTGTAGGGACATAGTGGCAAGGTTTTACGAAAGAGGGGAGGTTTGGTAGATCTGGGAAGGCAAATGATAGCAAGTCATTTTGTTGATGATTGCTTGCTAGGTTATCTTTAGTATCTTTTTGGCTAGGCTTTGACAAGGAGTACTTTTGCATCTACTATGGTATTGGTATTTTCCAATACCTCTCCTGGGCCGTTTTATAGGCACTTACGTTATCTACTGATGGTGACGATGGTGACTATGTCAGTAGTATATACGATACAATATACCTGCAAAGTACATTAGCTATACAATTACTACAATAGGTTACTGCGCATATGACTACTCCCTCTTTAACTGTATCAATAACTCCTCGCTCAAACAGCTGGTTCACTTGTTCCTCTGAGATGTCGCACATCATACTACCAGACAATTCGCACCATCAAGACCTAAAGTCGATGCAACCAAGTCTTATATAAAGAATCAAATCATCTTATTGTAATATCCAAATTAAGTAACCAACTTGAAGTCTTCTAACATAAATGTCAAAGCAATCTGAAAAAGTGTCTTACCTACTAAATCTACTAGGTAAGAAAAGATTTGTCAGTATGAGTCAAGATGGTAAAGAAGTCGTTGGTTTAAATATCTATGATACTTTAAATTTGATGCTTTCAAATCCACCAATTGCAAATGATGAATATGACTCCTCGACAGTAAAATCACAACTAGAAGTTGAAGATGAAATCAAATCTATTTATCAACAAAAATTAAACTCTAGATTAAATGGTAAGGTTTATAATGAAGATCTTTATTACTCCTTACATGAGTCGTTTTTATTAAAATCACTTAAAATTCCATTCCCAGCTCCATTTTGTGCTTATGATCATAGTCAAAATTGGTTGGTATTTTGGATTGTAAATTCTTTAAATATTTTAGATTTTGATAATATACAAGAGTTGATACCTTCGATAAATAACAAGATATTGGGTTGTATCATTGAAGATGGTTATGGTGGGATATCAGGTGGTCCAAATCAAATTGGTCATATCGCATCAACATATGCTGCAATATTAACATTAGTATCACTAAAGCAATATGATATTTTGAAGAAGATTCGTCCTGGGTTATATAGCTGGTTACTAAGTTTGAAAAAGCCAAATGGTGGGTTTTATATGCATATAAATGGAGAAAGTGATACTAGAGCTACTTATTGTGCTTTGGTGATAATGTCATTATTAAATCTAAATTCAGAAGAATTAACAAAAGATATCATACCTTGGCTATCTAAATGTCAAACTCATGAAGGTGGGTTTTCAAATATCCCTGGAACTGAAGCACATGGTGGTTATTCATTTTGTGCTTTAGCATGTTTCTTTATTTTATTTGATACAAGTTTAAAGTCACAACTTTCATCTCATATTGATTTTGAAAATTTGTTATATTGGACAGTACAAAGACAATTACAAATAGAAGGTGGGTTAACTGGTAGAACCAATAAATTAGTTGATGCTTGTTATAGTTTTTGGATTGGTGGGATGCTTTCAATGCTAGAAGTGGTTATAGGAAAAAATTTATTTAATAGAGAAGCTTTAAAATCATATATTTTGAATTGTTCACAATCTAAAGAAGGAGGTTTTAGAGATAAACCAGGCAAAAAGGTTGATTTTTATCATTCATGTTATGCATTATCTGGACTTAGTATTTGTGAGCATACAGCGAGGTATGAAGAAAATGAGTTTAAAGAAGCAGCATATAAATTTAGATATAATTCTGTACTTGAAATCTCAGATACAAATCCTATCAATCCAGTTTTTTCAATACCAGAGGGTTTAGCTGAAGATTGCAAGAGACATTTTGTTAGTATTGAGTAATATAGATTGAGATATAGTAAATTTTGTAAATTTTGAAAAAAATGAGAGGGGTTGGAGGAGGTGAGTAGAGGGAGGTCTTTAAAAAGAAGTGAGTAGATGAGGTGAGAAGAGGAGGTGCAACTGTGTTTGGCCAGAATGGATCTTTACATACTTGAAATGAATTTTGAATAATGTCTAAATAAAAAAAATGCGATTTCTGTGGATCGAACACAGGACCTTCAGATTAACTGGACTGAAGTTAACTTCAGTCTGACGCTCTCCCAACTGAGCTAAAACCGCATTAGAACCCACGGCGGGAGTCGAACCCGCAATCTTTTGATTAGAAGTCAAACGCGTTAACCATTACGCTACGCAGGCGATTGTTATTTAGTCATCACCTAAATAATTTAAGTCAAATTTGTAGATTTCACAACTATTCACGACTTTCTACATCACCATACAATCAGTTATCATGGAGAATTTCAGAAATACCTTAAATAGATTAATTGGGAGAAATCAGAATCAAAATGTACTTGGTAGCTCTCCACTGGTAGCAAATGTAATGCCTGGTACATTTCTAGAAGATCAAGGAACACAATATGAAAATCATACAAGTTTTAATACTGATACATTACAACATTATTTAAGTACAATTGTTAATATTTTAACTCTTGTAATCTTCAAACCATTAGTTATGACTGTTGTGATTGGAGCTAGAATCTTTGAAGCTTTAGCAAAACTTTTATACTTTCATAAGAATCCATGGTTAACAGGGGCAAATAATGATCCTATTGATAAAGTAAATAAATTTGTAAGAGATTTAGAAGATAATTTATCACTTGATCAACAATTAATACCGAAGAAACTACCTCCGTTCTTTCAAGGGAGTTATACTCAAGCACTTTATATGGCAACAAACCGTGCCAAATTCTTATTTGTCTTTTTAACAAATCCACAAAATGAATATTCCACTATAATGTTTAACAAAGTTATTACAGATCCTGATTTCATATCTCTCTTTGATAATCCAAATGTAATCATATGGGGTGGAGATTTAACTAATCCTGAAGCTTATCAATTAGCAAATAGTTTACATGTTACAAAATTCCCCTTCTTGGGATTATTATGTCTTACAAGAGTATCATCAATGACCCCAAGAGGACCTGTTAAAACTCCAACCAAAATTTCATTAATACTGAAAATCCAAGGTTCAATTGGTACAAATGATATACTAACAAGATTTGTTCGTAAAATGAATAAGTATGAGCCGGAACTCAAACTTATTGCAAATGAACTCTCAGATAAATTTATGAGTCAAGTTTTAGTAAAACAACAAGATTTGCTATATCAAAGTACTTTAGCACAAGATAAAAAGAAGAAAGAAGAAAAGACATATAATACTAAAAAAAAGCAATATTTAATACTGAAGGCAAATTATTTTGAAAATGATGAACATTTATCAGGACCAAAAGCCAGAGTAGCTTTTAAACTACCTAATGGAGAAAGAATCACCCATCAATTCCCTGCTGAAAGTAAAGTAGCTGATGTCTTTTTATATGTTGAGTTATATCGAGGAGGATATCTTAATGGCAAAATTACACTGAAAAGTACCAAAGTTGAAGATTTTGATTTGAAATTTGAATTCAAATTGAGTTCAACAATGCCACCAAGAGTACTCAATGAATTTATGGATCAGGTTATAAAAGATGTTGATTGCATTTATCCAAATGGATTATTAATTTATGAAGAATTAAGTTGATAGAATATACATTGATTATATAAGATACTCCACTACTTTGAAACTTTTGATTTCTTACTCTTTTTCGACTTTTTCTTTAAACCTACAAAACCTGATTTTATCACCTGTGAATACTCAGACCAAAACGAATCTAGATTTTCAGACTCAACAACAGTTGAAATCTTCTTCTTTGACTTTTTATCACCATTTGTATTTGTAGCTACTCTTATTAATATTGGATATGTTGATAAATTTTTTTCAAATGGTGTTGATATTACATTTGATGGTAAATCATTGATTTCTTTTGAAGTATCAAGATCTGAAGTAAGACGTTTTTGTGTAAAGTACACCGAGGATTTACCTTCATTAGATTGTAGAGTATTTGATAATGATATCAAGAATTCTTTATTATCTAATCTACCCATGATGGAGAGTCTTGATGTTAAGTTAGTGTCGCGGATGATATGAAGATCAACGACATTAGTGCGATGGGGAGAGTGGGTGCGAACAAAGAAGTGAGTATTGGAATACAACAAAGAAATCCAACAAAGAAATACAGCAAGAAAACGCAGTAGTAAAAAACAAGTAAGCTCTTGAATATGACTACCTTCTCTCTCAATGACAAGACCGGTGTCTTTAATTGCAACTTTTAGTCCTGTATATTCCCTAAAATCGTTGTAAGAATAGACTTGCAGAGAGATCGTCTTTAGACTCAGTACATCACTATACAATTACAATAAACGCTGGTTGAACCTAAAATTTAACAAAACAGTCTTGATTAAGCGAATAAACTTTGTTAAGATCAGTAAATGGTTTTGTTAGTGATAGTCTAATTTCGATTGCGAATAAGTATTTAAATCATTGTTACTAGTATCGCTGGTAAATTACCAAACTTCAGCCAGTATATCTAGACAATAAGTCCATAGTTGATTCAGCAATCAGTTTTGAATATGTCTTGAGGGATCATACCTATATATATGAAGACAACATCATCAACAATTACATCAATTAATGATTTTCAAGATTACAATCCTTCTTACACTCCTTCTCACTATAAATGCAATCAACCTTCCAAGAAGACTTGATCCACATGGAATATTTACACTAAATTTCAATATTAAAAAAGTCCATCGAAATCACTCTTCAAGATCACATTGTTTTGAATCAAATATGAAAAGAGGTTATCTTCCATTTTCAGTTCAAAATGCTGTTTTAGAATATTTTGCAAAACTTTCAATTGGGTCAAATGGTCAAGAAGTTGAGGTTTTACTTGATACTGGATCATCTGATTTATGGGTTCGTAATTGTGGAACTGGAACTTCAACTTGTCCTGCTTCGGGATCTTTTAATCCAAAATCTTCAACAAGTTGGAAAGAAATAGGTCAAAACTTTAGTATTGGTTACGCAAGTGGATCAAGTTATAATGGGAAATATGGTACTGATACAGTTGCATTTGGTGGTCATGAATTTAAAAATTTGACTTTTGCTTATGCTTCAAATTTGACTTCACCTTCGGGAATCTTTGGTATTGGTTTTACACTGGGTGAAGCTACAGGTTATAAATATTCTAATTTCCCACAATATTTAAAGGATAATGGATTTATATCTAAAAATGCTTATTCATTATATCTTAATTCGGCTGAAGCTGGTGATGGAACAATTTTATTTGGAGGTATTGATTTGGCAAAAATTAATGGATCACTTTATCCTGTTAATATGACTTCAGATAGCAGTGTAAGTGCAGAATTAAAATCTATCAAAATTGGTGATCACAGAGTTGAGGTTGGTATTTCAACTCCATTAGATTCTGGTACTTCAATTATCTATTTACCATCCACTATAATTGATAATATAGGTAAATCAGTCAATGGGACTTGGGATAAGACTAAATCAGAATATATAGTTCCTTGTGATTCAACTATAAATTTTGCATTTGAATTCCATGGTGCCACTATAAATGCACCAATTCAAACTCTTATTTCAAAAGATAAAGATAATTCAGGGAATATTGTATGTCATCTTGCAATTAATAATAATGCTGAAGCTTCAGGATATAATCTTTTAGGTGATACATTTTTAAGAAATGCCTACCTTTTATATGATTTGGATGAAAAGACTATATCAATGGGGGACGCCATTTATACTTCAGATACTAACATTAAAACACTATGAATAAAGTGTTTAAGAATAGCTGTGGCGTGAAAGACGATGCAGCGCGAGAGACAATGCAATGTCGCGGTCTTATCAATTTAAATAGACTTTAATTGTAATGGCACATTGCATTTAACACGCCTACTCCACACTCGCTATCAGTAAAGTATCAACGATAATTAGCCTTTAGCTTGGTAGGTTGCTTTGACTTTGAACACGCCTACTCTACACTCCCTATCAGTGGATTACCTACACTCCATAATCATTTAATAGATAAACAAGTAATTTATTCTGATACTAGATATCACTTTGGATGTCTCGTTACACCTCACTTGCTCTTAGTGTAGTTATTTGTCTTGCAGCTGGTACACCTTATTTATATGGGATTTACTCTCCACAATTAGTTAAACATGTTGGATTAACTGCTTCCGATTCTGCAACAATATCTCTTGCTACAAATCTTGGTTCAGGTTTTGGTGGGTTACCTGCTGGTGTTATTATTGACAAATTTGGTCCACAAGCTGCTATTTTACTTGGATCTTTTTGTATATTTGGAGGTTATTATGCTATTTATGAGATTTACTTTCATAAATTTGGTCATCTTTCAGCAATTTGTATTTGTATGATATTTGTTGGATTTGGTTCGATTATTTCATATTTTGCATCAATGAAGGCATCCCAAGCAAATTTCCCCAAAAATAGAGGTGTAGCTGGAGCATTCCCAGTTTCAGCATTTGGACTTTCTGCTACAGTGTTTTCAATTATATCTGCTTCATTTTTTTCTACAGAAACTGGGAATTTTTTGAAATTTCTTTCTTTAACTTGTGGATTTTTGACATTTGCTGGTTCTTGGTTTATTCAACTTTATCCTCAAGATAAAGTAATATCAGATTCTGAATCTATAAGTAATCTATCAAGAAAACCATCACTTACTGGTTCTTTTGTATTTTGGGGTATCGGTAAAAGATCTAAAGGTGATATAACACCTTCAGAACTGTCATCTTTATTAAGACAACCAAATGGATCTTCTTTAGATATGTCTAGAACAAATTCTTTCTCATCACTTTCAGCACAAGCAATACCAGATCCTATACCATTTCATGATGTTCCTTCAAATACTCCTCATGAAACTATAAGATATCTTTTGACAAATAAACTATACTTAATCCACTTTATAACTGTTGCCTTAGCAAGTGGAATTGGTCAAATGTATATTTATTCAGTTGGGTTTGTTGTTACTTCACAATTTAATTATAAGGATGGGATTGACTTGTTATCACTGAAACCCACTGTTGCATCTATGCAAGCATTACAAGTCTCTATAATTTCAATAGGTTCATTCTTTGGAAGACTATCCGCTGGTTTCATATCAGATTATATTTATAAACAATATCATATTCAACGACTTTGGATTGTCTTTATCACAGTTCATGTATTAGCAGCAGGTCAATATATTTCAATTACGAATGTTGGAAATTTTCATCTTTTAAATTTAGCATCGGCTATGATTGGCGGTAGTTATGGTCTTGTTTTTGGTACTTATCCTGCTGTAATTGCAGATAAATTTGGTACAAAAGTATTTTCAACTGCTTGGGGGTTGGTATGTACTGGTCCTTTAGTAGTACTTTTTGCTTTAAATAAATATTTTGGTAGAATTTATGATCTTAATACTGATAAAGAAGCTGGAGTTTGTTTAAAAGGTAATGAATGTTATAAAGGGGCGTTTGAGTTGAGTTTTACCTTGTGTTTTGTATTATTAGGAACAACAAGTGTTTTGTTGTATTTACAGAGAAATCATTAGAATGAAAAGGAGAGAAGTTGTAAAAGACAACAAGTGAGAAAATAGTGGTAGTCAGTAACAGGCATGGTGAATTAGCCGTTTGGCTAAATCGTAATCGTGACAATTCATATATATAACTATTTACAAGATCAAAACTTTAATTCAATCGACAATATTTAAACTCTCTAAATCAATTTCATCAACAAGACTCTTTTGAAACTGAACTTGTGATAACAAATTATGAAAGTATCCATAACTTACATCAGCTGTCTTTATCTCTTTTTCTAATCTTTCCTTCTCAATAGCTCTTTTATCAATAGAAGATTGGAAATTATTCATAACTTGACGAGCTGGATAACTTAACACTAATCTACATTCTTTAGATATCCTATCAGCGTTAACATGTGGATAATCTAATTGATGGATTTGTTTTTTAATTTTTCTTGCTTGCTTTCTTGGGAAAGCATTTGGCATGTCATTAATCAAATAGAATATGGCAAACCCACCTATCCCTAGAATGACAGGTCCAGCTACTTTCCGTATCATACTTGGAGTTATATAATTCGAGAGAGTATAAGCTTTTCTCAAAACTGCCCCAGTTGTGAAAAGTTTGGTTGAAGAATATAAAGTCTGTAATGTAAGTTGAGATGAAAACAGATCTTTAAAAGCTTGAGTAGATGATGGAATACTTGAAATATAACTAGAAGGACTTATAGCCAAAAAGGTATTTGTAAAATCTTTTGGTATTCCTAACCATAAATAAAAAGATTCCCAAGATGGGTCAAAGAAATCACTAATTTCAATCAGATTATCTAATTGTTTCTTTATTGTATCACGTTTTCTTGTAAACATCAAATCAGATTTGAACTTTTTATCAGTTAAAAAGTCATCTCCAAGTGTATCTTTACCAAGTTGTATAACTTCCAGAACTTTTGTACTTGTCATTATTTTAGCATGATCTTCACAACTTGTAATTACAGATAGTACCGTATCTATCATAACTCTTTGAGTTTCTCTTGCATATTCATACAAGAATTGTAAACCTTGGAATGGAACAACTTGTTCATCACCAAATTGATTAATAGTAGTTAAAATTTCATTTTTGGTATAATTATATGATTCCGATACTGCTTTCTCTATTAATCTATTGATTGTTTCGGTTACTTTTGAAGTTTTGTTAACAATCTCATTGAAATGAGGACCAACTTGTCCTTTAAGTTCCTTTTCTTTATCTGCTTTTTCAAGTAAATATATTCTTTCATTAATATGAGAGAGCTTATCAAGATCATTAAGAAGATTTGAAAGGTAATCTTTAGCTGGTAATAACTTTGATATTGCTCTTTTCTCCAAAACAAATTTTCTTAATGAAGCCTCTAATTCATCGAAATCATCATTCTTTTTAGGATTATTATTATTATCATCATCTCCATCATCGCCATCATCACCTGGACTTCCATTTTCTAGAACTTCAGAAGAACTAACAAAATGTATAAATTCTTTTGCACTTTTGTAAGTATCTGGTGATAACAGTTTGACTTGTTCCAAGATTCTATTTTGACATTTGACCTTATCTCTAATGTTATCAAATTTGTTAACAACAATAAATACATATCTCTTTTCAGCTGCAGCACTTGCTATAAATTCTTTGGCTGATAATGTAAAATGATTTTCTGAATTCACGACAAATACCACTAAATCTATTTCTTCTTGTCTTGAGAAAACTTGAGTAGTTTGATAACTATCCATATTAAGACCCGGTGCATCTATTAACTTGATGTCAATAACTCCATTGTGTAAAAGACTTTGTGCTCTTTGTTCAAGTACATATATCTTTAATAAGCTATAATTATCACATTCATACACTAAATTTTCTAATGCATCGATCAGATGAATCTCATATGTTGATTCATCATGAATCTCATAATTAGATCCAATACGAATTGCATGGACTTCTTCTACTCCATTATTAACATGGGCATCAATAACTTCACAAAATACTGATGTACACGGTTGTTGATCTTCAGGAAGAATTTTTTTTCTTAATAAGGCATTACAAAATGTTGATTTCCCTGCGTTTAAGTCACCAGTAACAAATACTTTTGATGAAGTATCATCAACTCTATCTTTAAGATTCAAGAGATATTTTACTTGTTGACTTAGTTTCTGATCTAAAAGTGCAGCAATAGCTTTCTTATCAAGTGTTGCAGCTAAATTGCTTGTCTCTTTTCTTCCTATGTTGACATTCAACTTTAAAACTTTGAAATCAGGTATTTCTTCCTCATCAACCATTTTATGTTTAGAAATAGCTTTTACGCTTTGATTACGTACAAGTGCTATATGAGCTCTACTAGAATTTAGTAATACATTGTCATCTTCGATTTCAGTCGGATAAAATACTGGTCTTTCTTTATTCTCTGTTGAAAGATCATTTATCAATTCAATAGTTGAGTTGATAAGTCTATCAAGAGTAATTTTGTTTTCATTATACTTGAGCTGTGCAAGTGATACATCTAAATTCTTTTTGTCTTTAAGTTTGGACTTTTTAGATGAACCTTCTCCCATTGAATTTTCAAAAAGTGTCTTTGAATCAAACCCTTCATCAGGTATATAAACTACACTTGAAGGGTTATCACCTATAAGTGTTGATCCGTCATCTTCATGAACTATAAAATCATCGGTATTCATATCTAGGAATCCAGATAGTTTCTTTTGTTGTGAATCATCTGTCATGACGGTGATTTGTATTGCTAAGATTGTGATTTTTGCCTATATGAATCGGTGTGGGCACGACAAAAAACAGAAATTTCAGTCTAGGTTAAGCCAGAGTTGACATAAAGAGATGGGACCAAATGGTTTACACTTGTTATAAAGCTTCAAGTTATATTATTCAGACTATGAATCAATATTTTTTCGTTATTTTTGACTTTATCTTCTTATCTCGCATATCACCGAAACACGTGACCAATTCAACAACATCGTATCGTTAGGACTCGCTTTGCTACTTCACCATTACATGCCATTAAAAACATATCAAATAGAACATAAATTGCCTATAAAGGCGAAAAAACTTACACCAGAATCATTTTCACCATTTGGTGGGATAATTAGTGCTGATGATCAAATTAAAACCTCGAATAATTCATCAGCAAATTATGGTACTGCTATTAAACTCCATAAAGTTGCACCAATAACCAACAACTTTCTGGAATGTCCAAGTCAAAAACCACCAACCGCAAATTGGAATATATTTAGATGTAAAGCCCCCACTCATTTAATATCGAATTCTAATACTTATACTGCAAAAGTACTTGAAAGACATCCATTTTCAACCCAAACATTTGTACCAATGGGACAAGAAGCTAAAAAGAAATCTTATTTAGTTATAGTAGCAAAATCTGGTCCCGATTCTTTACCTATACCCTCATCATTAGAAGCATTTATTTGTAATGGAAATCAATCTATAACTTATGGAGCTGGTATATGGCATGCACCAATGGTTGTTGTAGATGAGCTGATACCATATATTGATTTTGCAGTTTTTATACATGAAAATGGAGTTGAAGATGAAGATTGTCAAGAGTGTTATTTTGAGCCAGGTTACAGTGTAAAGTATTCTTTAGATACACCAAATTTATAGACACTAATATCATATAAAATCAAGAATTTCGGATATCATTTTTTCAGCCATTTCTTCTCTTTTGGAACCTTCGACATTTTTCAAATGATCTTTATCTAATCGTAGTTTATCTATGATTTTACTTAAATCTTGATATTCTTCATTTAATAGACCTTGAGTCATTTCTTTTGATTTTGAATTCTTACTCTTGGTATAATCTTCTTTGTTGATTTCGATTTCTTTCCAGTCATGACATTGAACTAGTTCTTTAAGTCTATCAATACCAATACAATCTCTATATTCATTTTTTCCTGATGTTTCTAAATTAATATACTCAAATCCAGATTGGATAGCCAAATCTTCAATTTCTGGTGGTGAATCAAAATCACAAATAGCAGAGAAGATATCACCACATGACTCCCGAATTTCATCAAAATATTTAATAGATTCTTCTGGAGATAAGCTTCCAATACAAAAGAGAATTCCTTGGATAACATCTCGTAATTCAATTGTATCATCGGATTTGAATTCAGAAATCCATTCTTGTAATTCTTCCAATGATTTATACTCATCGATTAAAATAGTGTAATTTACTTTTGTGTATTTTGTTTCAAAGCTAGATTTGTATATTAACCCACTGTGATCATCATCAACTTTATCATCTATACCAAGAGCTCTTAAACATCGAATTTTACCCGAATTTGGACCTCCAATGATTAAGATATGGTTCATTGGTAGTGTATTTAATCCATAGTATATTTATGTGTGGGAGTACACTACCATCAACAGATATATATTTACAGCACGCTTAACTTCACTCAGCAATACCTTTATGATAACTACACAAACCAATGGTCATAAACCAATTGAAACACCAATACTAAATACAATACAATTGGAATCTTTATTATTAAGAGACGATCCATCTTCCGAGGAATATCTTGAGAGTTTAGCACCAATTATAAAAGATGCTTTAAAATCAAATGGATTATCAAGTCTTATAACAAAACTAAATGAAATTGTAGAAGCTAAAGATACTGAACTTGGAGAGCTTTCCCTTGATTCTGCCAAAGATATCAACTCATGTATTGATTCTATAGATAAAATTCATGAAGATTCATATGATTTAAATATGTCATTACAAAAAATATCACAAGTTTTAAACAAATCAGTCTATGAACTTATAGCACGTAAGAAGAAATTTATAAAATCAAAAGAAGTAACCTCAAAAATCACAGAGATTATCGTGGTATTAAAATTATGTATACAAGTATTAGAAATCACAAATAAGATCCATGATCTTATAAAACAACATAAATACTTTAGTGCATTGAAATTAATTGAAGATCTTAAAAGTATTCATCTACCTCAAGTTGAATCGTTTTCGTTTTCACGGAAAATCTATGATTCAATACCTTTACTAACAAAAATGATTGAAGAAGATTCATTTGAAAATTTATCAAAATGGCTATCTATAAACTTGGAACGTAAGCTTTTAGTTATAGGGGATTCATTATTTGATAACTTGTTTGAATTACAAAACAATTGGGCAAGATTGAAATCAAGTAAAGAGTTTGCAGGTTCTTTAAAACATGTCAAATTAAATTCTCCAATAGAACGTTCAATGAGAGATCCTTCAACAAATTATAAAATCTTTAGAAATAAAGAACTACAAATCAATCTTACCACTGTTTATGATGCGGTTTTAGTCTATCAAACATTAAAACAACCGGAAATTCTATGTAAAACTTATAATAAAGAATGGTTAAAGAAATATAACCGTATAATATATCCAATTACATCATCAACAAGTACAACCTCAATTGCAGAATTTATAGATTTGAATGCTTTAGATGAATATTTGAGAAAAATGTCAGCATTATTCATCATGGATAAACAGATCAATCTTGCAACTAAATTTCAATTAAGAAGTAACGAAATGTCAAATGATTTATGGGATTCATTTGTTATCAAATTAAAACCAGTTTTACTCCATTATTTATCTAAAAAACGTTTAAATGATAAGGACTTGATTGAATTTAAAGATTTGATTGGTGGGTTTATACAACTAATGGAAAACAATGGATACAAGATTTCAACACTTTACGATATTATGAAAACACTATTTAAAGATCATTTTGCTGTTAGTCTTGTTCAAAACTTTAGACAAAATTTCGTGGCATCAATGCAATCTGATCATTATATGCCAATAGTTGTTTATAATAAAGAAGATTATGAGAACATTATGAAAATTTGTTGGTTTAAAAAGGATTCAGCTTTTATGAATGCAACTTCATTACCTATAAGTTTCCCTTTTAGTGAAGATTATGTCCATTTTTGTTTAGGGATACGAACTTTATTAAATGATGTATTACAATTTGTGGATTCTCATTATAGTTATGATATTAATGAATTGAATAATCTAATAGTCAATGATGTCTTTGAAAAAGTCTTGGGGAATGAACCTGGTAAAGGTATAAGTAAAGATATAAAAGAATTTATTGAAAAGAACTCTCAGAATAAAGAAATTGTTGCACAAAGTTATTCAAACTTGGAATATTATGTCTTTAGTCTTTATGAAATAGGAAAACTTATAAATTTCAAATTACGATCTCATAATGGTGTTGGAGTTTATAATATTGATGCTAATGGTACTTTTACCCTTAAAGCTGTTGGATTATTTACAACAGTTAGAAAATTTGCTGAGGATTCCATCTTTAAGATGGTTGATATGAAGATTAAAGATTTGTTATATATGGTTGAATATGATGATTGGTTACCAACAAAATCAAATACTCAACCAAATTTCTTTATTAAAGATTTTACAATGTTTTTAGAAAATTTGTTTACATCTATATTTTCAAATCTCCCACTGTCAATAAGAACTTTAGGTTTATTTAGAAGTTATGATTTCATTTCGGAATACTTTCTTGAAATTTTGAAAAATGCTGAAGTATACAACAAAATTGCAATTGAAAACTTTGATTTAGATGTTAAACATTTAGAAGAATCAATGTATAATGTTCAAAAAACCCAATCCAAAAATGAAGGTAATGTTGCTTTGGAATCAACATTTGTTGAATTAAGACAATCAATTGATTTGTTAAAGATGGAAAGTTTTGATGAATACTTACAAAATCCTTCATTTAGACTGAGAAAGTTTGATAGAATAAAACATGAAAATGGTATAAAACTTATTAACAAAATGAATACTGGTGATGACGATGATGATGATGATATACTGATAAGTAATACTAGTATGAACACAACTGTTACGGATACTTCAAATACTTTTGCAAAATTTAGTAGTAGATTTAGAAAAGAATAAGTAATTAGTTAAACCACCACCAACTTTTAGATTTCTGTTCGACTACTCTGTGTATTTTTGTTTCTAGCAAGTTAGCTTTAGTATTTAGTTGAATTTCACGATTTGTAAATGAAAGTGAAGTCCATACCAAGTGTAAAGAAAGATACGTTGTAGCAGTTATAAGAAAACAATGATATAATGGGATCTTAAACTGACCTAACGTTGGTTTAGACATGTTTATAAATTTTACAGCAGTTGCAAGGTTTATATATGATTTCGCGTTAGTCCCTACACGACCTGGAGTATTTTCCAACCTAGAGATTTTTTGCCTTCAGCAAATACTCATATGTTTAGAAACAATTACGATAACGATTCAGTAACGTATTCTCCAACAGGACGATTATTTCAAGTTGAATATGCTTTAGAAGCAATCAAACAAGGTTCTGCAGCCGTTGGACTTGCATCAAAACAACATGTTGTTTTAGTAGCACTTAAACGTAATGCAGAAGAACTTGGATCATATCAAAAGAAAATTATAAAAGTTGATAGTCATATGGGAATTGCGCTTGCAGGGTTAGCGCCAGATGCTCGAGTATTATCAAATTATTTACGTAAACAAGCAATTGAATCGAGAATGATTTTTAATAGACCATTACTGACAGCCAAGGCAATGTATTCAATTGCTGATAAAGCACAA
Organism: Glucitozyma multigemmis; assembly: GCA_030572295.1. NCBI lineage: Eukaryota > Fungi > Ascomycota > Pichiomycetes > Serinales > Debaryomycetaceae > Glucitozyma > Glucitozyma multigemmis. The sequence continues at coordinate 121,545 of JAJLZT010000007.1, forward strand.
GAAAATACTCAATCATATGGTTCAAGACCTTACGGTGTAGGTCTATTAGTTAGTGGATATGATCAATCGGGTCCTCATTTATACGAATTTCAACCAAGTGGTTCAGTACTTGAATATTATGGTGCCGCAATTGGTGCTCGTTCACAAGCTGCAAGAACATACTTGGAAAGGAACTTGAATGAGATTAGAGACTCAGCCACTCCAGAAGAATTAATTGTACATGCTTTGAATGCTTTAAGAGATACTTTAGCCCAAGATATTGAACTTACTATGAAAAACACTTCAGTTAGTGTTGTTGGGAAAGATGTAGAATTCACTCAATATGAAGATGAAGATGTTAAACAATGGTTAGATAAATTAGATTCACTTTCAAATGCTAGAAATAATCAAGATGATGATGAAGAAGATAAAGGAGAAGAACAAGCACCAATGGAAACAGATAATTAAACTACATACCCATTTAATAGATATATCCATATCACCCACGAGTCAATATACAACAGATGACCCACTATTTACACTTACTTTCTTTGCTTACTAGCAACTTTTTTTATAGCCTCAAGACAAACTTTTTGTATAGCTTCCACCTCGTTATTAATCTCACTCTCTTCATAAGTCTTTTTATACAGCCTTATCTCATCAATTTTAACTCTAAGACCCTTAACCATCTTTTGAATTTGATCTCTTTCATTGTTTTCCATCAACTCTCCAAATTGATTTAAAGCATTCTCCGTATCCATACAAATGATATCTGCTCTTGTAGCATTTTCAACTTTTCTCTTCATTGCAGCATCTTCTTTGGAATTACTTACACTATCTAATATCATTTGGTTAATCTCTTGTTCAGATAATCCAGTTACTCCTGAAACTTGAATTGAAACAGAATTTTCTTTATGTTTATATTCCAGATCATCAGGATATGGTGTTTGATCAGTAGCAGATACTTTGATTATTCCATCAGCATCAATATCAAATGAAACTGCAATTTGTGGTGTTCCTTTAGGTCCAAATGGAATATTTGATAATTTGAAATTTCCTATTAATTTGTTATCCTTAACCAAGGTTCTTTCACCTTGATATACTCTAATTTCAACTCCAGTTTGTCCATCTACAGCAGTTGAAAATAATTGCTTTTTTTTGATTGGAACAGCCGAATTACGTGGTATCAAAGGACTAAAGATCCCTCCATAAGTCTCAATTCCAAGAGAAAGTGGTGTAACATCTAATAATACAATATCACTTATATCACCAGATAAAACAGCACCTTGAACAGCGGCTCCAATTGCAACAGCTTCATCTGGATTAATAGCTGTACTTGGTTTTTTTTGAAAAAGATCTTCAACAAGTTTTCTTAAACGAGGCATTCTTGTCATACCACCAACAAGGATCACTTCATCTATTTCTTTGATTGTTAAATGAGCATCTCTTATACATTTTTTAACTGGTTCAATAGTTTTTTCAAGAAGGGATAAAGTCATTGAATCTAATTCATCTTCGGTGATTGTCATTTGTAAATGTTTATCATCTATCAAAAATGGAATATCTATCTTTGTTGATTTTACATGAGAAAGTTCAATTTTTGCCTTTTCTGCTGCTTCACGTAGTCTTTGAACAGCTAAGCCATTTTCCAGAGGATCAATACCATGAGTTTCCTTAAAGTTCTTGATTATATGATTCAATAATACAATATCAAAATCTTCGCCACCTAAATGAGTATTCCCATTTGTTGCTCTGACTTCGAAAACACCATCCTCAATATCTAAAATAGAAATATCAAAAGTTCCACCACCAAGGTCGAAAACAGCAATAATCCCATCCTTTTTTTTATCTAAACCATATGCTAAAGCAGCAGCAGTTGGTTCATTAACTACACGTAAAATATCTAATCCTATGATTTTTCCAGCATCTTTAGTAGCCTGACGTTGAGAATCATTAAAATATGCTGGTACAGTTACAACAGCATGATTGATTTTGGTTTGTAAGTAATCTTCAGAAATTGCTTTAATTTTATGAAGAATAAGACCCAGGATTTGAGATGGTGACATGCTTTTTCCATACGATGTACGAAGCCAAGCGTCTCCATTAACATGAGGAATTATACCATAAGGAGTATTTGCCAAATCTTTTTGAACTTCTAAATCATCGAATTTTCTACCAATTAGTCTTTTTGTAGCAAAGAAGGTATTCAGAGGATTTATAGCAGCTTGCCTTTTAGCAGGTAATCCAACTAGTATTTTTTCTTCATTCAATTCTTTTTGAAATGATACTATTGAAGGTATTGTTCTACCACCTTCTTCATTTTCAATAATTTCGACTTTTTCATTTGTTGCAATTGCGACAGCAGAATTGGTTGTACCTAGATCAATTCCAACAACTGAATGTAGTCTTCTTATAAACGGGACTCTAAGGTGTTGGATCGTTCTTATCATGTAGTGGAGTCTTTGGATCGAGTGCAGGGAAGTGTTGCAGGGAGTATGGAGGAGTCGCGAGGGTAGTGGTAGGGAGTAGTGGTAGGGAGTAGTGGTAGGGAGTAAAAAATCGCAGATATAGCTGGGAAGTAGTCGCAAGTTGCTTCTTCCAAACCCTTGCTTCAATAGAATTCACCTATAATTACATGTATTAAATACTACAAAAGTTATTTATCCTCAAATCTCAATATCTCCAACTACGTCATTCTCATTATTTTGTTCTTCCATATAATCATCCTCATCTTCATCTTCTTCGGTATTCCTATTCTCTTCTCTTCTCCTATTAACTTGTGAATAATGTACATGATTTATAGCCATTAGATAGATAAAAGCAACTCTTTTCCTCTTCTTATTATAAATAAACCAATAATTTGACCACATTGTTTGATATGGATGATTTAGATCTTCTAATATAGAATCATCACTTGGTTGAAATTCATAAATTTGACAGTTTTCAAACGTTGTTGGTGATATTGCACCCAGTTCACCAGGTGATTTAGATACACTATTTTGTCTACATTTTGTAATTGGTATAAAGTCCATATAGACATTTATCGTATCCCATATCCAATTGAGTAATTCTTCCTTTTTACCTAATGATACCATTAGATTATTAACTCTATACATTAGTTCTTCAGGATTATTTAGTTTATGGAAATTTTCTGTTGATGGTTGTAAATTACTAAAATCATGATCAGGAAATGTGGAATTTAGGATTGCTACAAGATATGCAAAAGTTTTTCTAGTTCTTACATTTCTTAAAGGTCCAAAAGGGGATTCATCGATTTCACCTTCATTTAAAGTTTTTGATAAATTGAAATCTACTGAATTCATCAGTGACAGACTTCCTCTTCTTTCTGAAAAACTTGTTCTTTTAATTTCATTTGTCTCATTTTTATCATGAGTTGTTGATGTTAAAATTCCATTTTGAGTTGGTGGTGATGCGCTACTTCCAAATAAAGAAATAATTGAATGTTGCCGTTCTCTTTCAATAGAGTGAGACATTTGATTATCTTCTAAAATTTGATCTAAATGCTTATCAATCGTTTTAAATAGCTTTCTATCTGTATTTATAGGTTTTGTTGTAAATAAGTCACATCCACCTTTTATTACAAGATTATTATCTTGTGAAAAGAAATTTAGTTCTTTATTTACAAGTTCTATATCTACTTCATCCATGAACTATGGTTAGTATGACTGCCATAACCGTGTATTGTAAATACGAGAGTTTCCCGATTACCTCCGTAAACACAATCAAAAGTCTATTCTTTAAACGCCTATAGTCTTCATTACTTACCTTCATTATGTTATGCTGGTTATCTCTTAGTTAATTAGGTCAACGAGGTATATTGACATAAATACACGACTATCACCTTATCGTACATGACATCAACAAAAACGCGAATGGGTGCAAATTACACTTGCAACATCTAATCAACACTCACAACTCCCAGCTTTGTTATTTCAAATTCAATTTTGGTAAGATTTTGATTTAAAGATCTATTACAGTTTTCTAAACAATCAAATGATGATCCAACAACTTTAACAAACCTTTGAACTTTAAATCCATCAACTAATGATGAAATGGGTATTTGATATAACTTCCGTTTTTTACTTTCATTCTCTTCATTTTCACCCAAAAGTGTATTCATGGTAAGACCAGAATCAGGGTCTATAATATCTTCTTTTTCTTTGATCTTTGGTTTATATGTCTTCATTAGTAGTAAGCGACATTGTATATTCTTCGTCCATTGATAACCTAAAGCAGGGACGTGTCTTTTAGTTTCACAATTTGTGAGTTGATGTAACTTGTTCAATAGCTCCTTCTGATTCTTATACATCAATCTTGGATCTAATTGATTTCTAGATTGTAAAGTTCTTTCAAGTTCATATAATGTCATTTCTGAATCTGAATGATTTAGAGTAATATCCTTAACTCCTTGATACTCAAATATGGTTTTATTATCCCATCCACACATCATTCCAATCTGATAATTGAAACTTAAAGGATCATCATCTTCATATGAATCAGGATGATCACTAATCTGATTTGCAAGTACAATTGCTATATTATGTTTTTTAGCTAAATTTTGTAAATGACGATATAAAAGCTTCAAATAATGAGCTTTTTGTAATCTTTCTCTATATCTCTTACTGGATTTTAACTTTGGTTGTTGAATTGGTATAGTTGTTATTTTTTGTAATTCGATTTCTTGTTGTTTAATTTTGCCCTCCAAAAATTTTGCACTACAAACAACATCTTCTCTTCTAAGATGATGTCCAATACTATCAATAATTAACAATTTAACTCCTGAATCTTCTAATAATATCGGAAGTTGAGTATATAAAATATGATCCTGACTTTCTAAATCATGACAATAAGTATATTGAATTCTTTCCATATTCTCAATTGAACCCATATCAGCTAATCTTCTTGATTCCAACAAGCATTCTGTAGATATATAAATACATTTTGAATCATCTTTGACACTTTCCATACTTAATTGTAAAAGTAATTGAGTTTTACCACAACCACTTGCACCATATATTTCACTTATCATACCTCTTGCAATACCTCCATTCAATTGTTGATCTAAAGAAGAAATACCAGTACTTATGTATTTAACTTGTTTAATTTCATCTTGTTCAAATTGTATTTCTTTAAGAACTTCATTCTTGTATTCTTCAACTTCTTTTATAGATCTTCCTAATCTTTTTGCCATTTGAATAAGACCAGAAGAATTTAATGATATGATATCAATTGTAGTGATACCATTGATTTCGATAGAGGCAGTTAAAGCATTGAATCTATTAGAAATATCATTACCTACTTGTTTAAATATATCCATGTAGAAGTTGATCGCGATTGAGAAGATGTTTCATATTGGTAGCGCCGGTGAACCAAGACATGCGATGCGCGAAGCGCGATGCCTTCTTCATGTTCATTTCAGCCTACCCATCTATATCTACCTATCCTAACATTCCCTTACCTCTTGATATTCCATAATCTCTTGATTTTTGCCAAGCAACTAAAAAACTTGGAACTGACCATCCATATATTTTACCCACACCTGAATTCTTTGATATTGGTACAAGATAAGTTTGACCTATAACTTTATACTCTTTAGGTTTTATATCCAAATTTAAAACTTCTCTTCTTAAAGTTGATTCTAAAACTCCTCTTTGTACATATTCAATATCAACAATGGATCCAATTCCAATTGATGTAATATCACCAATTGCAAATACATTTGGACTTACTTTCAAACATTTATCAGTTTTAACATAACCCTTTTCATCTAGTATAGATTTTGGTAAAAAATCAGAATTTGGTATCAAACCACTAGTATTAATTATAACATCAAACATCTTTTCAGTACCATCAACAAATTTGACTTTATTCTCATCTACTTCGGTAAATCTCAAGTTATTAATAACATCAACACCAAAAGATTTCAATTTATCCTCAACAAACCTTGAAGACTTTTCACCAAAATTCAACAACGGACCTTTATCACCAGTATAAAACTCAACATTGTTGAAATTTGAACCAATTTCACCAGCAATTTCAACACCAGTAACTCCACCACCAAGTATAGCAATTGATTTTGCAGCTTTGATCTCTTTACTTAATTTATGGATCAGAGATTCTGTTAAACTATGGTCAAGTCTTAACTTTATAGAATCATGATTTGCATGTGAACCAGAAGCAATAATCAATGTATCATAAGTAATTGATTTGTTAGTCTTTAAAGAGATAGTCTTCAAATCGAAATCTACATTTGTAACAAAGTCATTGATGAAGTCAAACGAGGCACCTTTTGAATCCTTTTTCAACTTATTTTCTATTGAAAAGAATGCTTCATCAATTAGTTCTGGTTCAATTAACAAACGAGGTCCAGCTACATTGTAGTACACGTGAGATGAACCTGAAATCACTACCAAGTTAATCGAAGGATCTCTTAATCCAAAGACAATTTGAGATGCTGCAATACCAGCAAATGAACCTCCAATGATTACAATCTGCTTCATTATTTGACTCTATTATTTAGTAGCTTTATAAGAAGCAAGTCGGATATCCCCGATTTAATTCCGAATATCGAAGGCAAAGATTAAAAATCTACATTGCAATATAATTAGGTATCATATTCAGATTATATACTTAATGAGCACCGGAGATAAAGAACCATTTATCAATTGATTTATCAATTGGAGCAGCAGGTTCACGAGAATCTTGTGGGATTTCAGTAATGGATTCTGGAGAATAACCTGGAGTTGAATCTAAAGATACATTGGTAACATCAATATTTTGATCAACAACTTCACCTTTAACCAATTTTTCCCAAGCTTCATGAGTTTCTGTAATGATTTCTTCTGCATATTTTTTGTTTTTACATTCACCAGAAAAGGCAAATTGATTTTCTGGTTTACCATCAGGAATTTTATAGATTCTAAACCATTCATTTGTAGCTCTTAATAAACCAGGTAAATGAGTTTCAACATCTTCAACATCATTTAATTTTGGTGCTAATGGATCATTAACATCAATAACAATAACTTTCCAATCAGTTTCACCTTCATCTAATAAAGCCATAACACCTAAAACTTTAACTTGTTTGATTTGACCAACAGTTCCAACAAATTCACCAATTTCACAAACATCTAATGGATCAGCATCACCTTTTGCTTTTGTTTCTGGATGTACAACATTTGGATCTTCCCATGTTTGTGGGAATGCACCATAGTTATGAATATAACCGTGATGAGGGAAACAATTTCTAACAAATCTTAATTTTCCCTTTTTGATATCTTGTACAATTGGGTTTAATTTTTGTTTTGGAGAAATTTCCAATTTTGCATTAGACCATCTTGGTACTTCAACAATCATATTTAAAACAGTCTTCTCTTCATTGGCATATAATGGAATATCATGGAAAGCAGAAATTGGCTTACCATCTTTCTCAATAAAAACTTTGTAATCAAAGGTATTTGCTGCTGCAATTTGACGAGTTGAGTATGTCATGTTTGGCGAAATCGACGACAAGGTTTTTTCGAAAAATATATATACTCAATCTTTTAAGGTTGTGCATAAGAGATTTGGCTGAGTTACCCGGATCGTCACGAGGAATTGTGTAACTTGAGGTTGCAAGTTTAAAGTCAGATTTGGAGTTGAAGCTGAGTTAAAGTCAAATATGGAAGAGATATCAGATGTTTGATCTTCAATATAATTTTGACTCTTCTTTAGGATATACTCATTCAATTCCTCAATTACATTCATTTCTGATTTTTTATGCAAGAACATACCTCTTGTTATTTCTCTTTTCCAAGTATCATGATCTGTTTGAGTTTGTAATTTTCTTAACAAAGTCTGTATACACTTATAATCTCTTGGACTCAAATTACACCAGCCTTTTGAATATTCTAATAAAAAAACACCACCATATTCAATTTTAATAGGTTGCAAATTATAATTTTGATAACAATTTAAGATATTAAAACCAAACACATCTGAATCAAAAAATCCTATGATTGGTATTTTTAATTGAGATAGATATTGTACAAATGAATTTGTAAGATTATCTGGATATCCTTTACCAGTTATAATTAAAAATTGTGTATAGTTATTCTCATTACAAAATTTACAAAATGAAGTGAAAACTGCTTCTTTTTCTAGTATGATTATAAGTTTGAAGTCTCCTTTGAATTTATATGGGCCCCAATTTTGTATCATTGGTATTAGTTGAACACCGGTCAGTCTAACGACTGATGTTCTTTGCTCTAATTGAAAATCTCCATATACTAAACCTTTTTGCGCAGGAAAAACTAAAAAGTCCGACTCTGTCAATCCAAATGATTTTGCAATTGTTGAGATGATTTCATTTGAATAAACTTGAGTTTGGAAAAGCTTGGTGTTTTGATAGAAGATATCTCTTTTAGATGAGATCTTTCCATTTTCAAGATTATTTTGTAAAATTCTTATTACCGATAAGTACGATACAAAATACTTAACTTCAGTCTTTTTAAGACTAAATTGACAGATAATTCTCTTAGGTAACTTTAATTTTAAATCTTTTGAGGTTTTCAAAACTTTACGTATGCAACGAAGGAATTGAGTAAGTTTTGAAAGAGGATCACCACTGAAGACAGAAGGATCAATAATCATACTTGACTAGTTTTAGAAGTTGCAAATTTAGTGACACAAAATCAATTATAACCAACAAAGCCTCGATACGAGTTACTCTTGGCGTATCATACAGGTGATTGGATGTATCGTATAAATTTTATAGATGAGATAACTGTATATAAACCTAGTCTGGTATGGGTGCATGGTCGTCATACTTTTATTGCGAATACGATCTTTAAAGTCTATTTAGTTATCCCACTACGCCGATAAAGCCAGTCTTACAAAATGTTTATTAAAAGGGATTTTGGAGATAGTAGTTGGAGTTTAGGAGGAGCAAGATGGGCATTTTTCGCTATTGTACTTGTACTCATTGTATCAGTAGTTTTAGGTACTATAAGAGTTAATAAGAAAAGAGGTCGAAGAGGTGAGCAACCAATCTATGGTACTAGATGGTTAACTCCACCAACATATAATCAACTGCAAAATAATTATAATCAACACAGAGATCCAGATTTACCTGGATCTTATGTTCCGGCTTATACCGCAGAAGCAACAGATTATGATATGGGATATTATGATAATGAGGGTAAATTTCACCCACAACCTAAAAGTACTGATTTACCAAATGTTCACCATAGACTGACAAGTGGTGGCGATGGTGCTCCAATAAATGAAATGAATCCAATTTATTCAGATGAAGGTGAATATGGTCCACCACCAGGTCCACCACCACAATCAACAACTGAACCAAATTCAAATTCTGTTTCAAGAGATCATGATAGAGAAATTGAGGTTGATACAGGTGCTGGTTCACTGGTTGATGACTTTAGAAGATCTGTAAGAGAAGATTTTGAACCTCCAAAGGGACCACCACCAAAATCAAGTATGCTTTAATGGGTTTTATAAAATATTAAATAGTGAATGTAATCGTATTGTCATTATTGCGTCTTTGCAACTAATTTGTAGTACTTTACAGTAACGTTGTCTAAGACACTGTCTGTCAAATTGTATGCAAATATCGGTTTTAATGCAGAGTCCCGTGACTTGATGCATACTCAAAAAACCAATAAAACCATAACCAAAAGTTGCGAAATATCGCAACTTTTGCTATCGTTAAAGATCAAACAACATTGTTCAAAATCAAATTTGTTTCAGATTTTAACTTTAAAGTTGAACCCTTCAACTTAATTAATTTTTTGGGGAATATTGTCTCATGATGTTATTTATTGGAAAGTTTAACAGTATCGCGTTTGGAACTACACTGTGATTTTAAGGAACTACCTTCACTTGCATATAATTTGCACATTAAACTGAAGCATTGGGATAATTTTAGCAATCAGGACTGGGAGATGAGGTGTGTGACCGGTACCAATGTTTGACATACCCACTAGCATAAAGAATGTTATGAGTGATAGTCATTCGCTAGTAATATTTAGCCGAGGATTTAATTTGTATACATTCTTAATTCACAATGTGTTGTTTTGAAGATTCAAGTCTTCTATTGATTAAACTAAAATTCACGCTCGTTCCTTGATATTCTTGTATATATTACGTCATAAACCGAAAACGTCATCTTTCGAAAGGCTGAACATATTATATACAAACGGCTGAAAAAAGAAGTTTGTAAAAGATTAATGAGAGTTGATAATTGAGATATATGAAGAGATGCGGAGAAACTTCAGGCTATCTCTGCTTTTATAACCGACCTCCTTAACTTAATAATCTCTCACATTCGCTTTCAAATTTTCAAATTCGTTACATTGCGCATCTCTTCTTATTCTTCTTCAAACAATCTAAAATACGGACCTGTATATCAAATTAGCACACACACACACCGCAATGTTATTCTTATACTTAACAGCTTAAATTCCTTGCTTCTTTCTTCATAGTTGACAAATTTACTGAAATATGGCGTCGTCCTCTGACTCAAGTACTTCATCAAATAGTGTCTCACAATTTGTATCAACATTGATACCAAATCTTGTAATCTTTATTATCTTCCTTGGAATTTTTGTTGCTTTACGTAAAAAACAATCAAGAGTTTATGAACCAAGATCAAATGTCGAGTCTGTACCAAAAGATCTTAAACCTGATGATGCTCCTCGTGGTGCTTTTTCATGGCTTTCACATTTATTGAAGAAACCAGAATCATTTATTATTCAACAAGTTGGTGTTGATGGTTATTTCTTTATTAGATTTCTCTTTCAAATGAGTTGTTTATCTTTATTAGGATGTTTTATCACATGGCCTATTCTCTTCCCTATTAATGCTACCAACTCAAATCATTTACAAGGTTTTGATATCCTTACTTATGGTAATGTTAAAGATAAATGGAGATATTTTGCTCATATTTTTGTTTCATGGGTGTTCTTTGGTGCTATAATCTTTTTAATCTATAGAGAATTGGTGTATTATACTACATTTAGACATGTTGTTCAAACTACTCCATTATATGATTCTTTATTATCATCAAGAACTCTTTTATTAACTGAAGTTCCTGAAAAAATGTTACAAGAAGATGGTTTAAGATTAAGTTTCCCAGCAGCTACAAATCTTTGGTATGCAAGAGATTATACTGAACTTGAAGAATTAGTTAAAGAACGTACAAAACTTTCCAAAAAGTATGAAGGTGCATTAAATTCTGTTTTATCAAAGGCGACAAAATTGAAAGCAAAATGTGTCAAGAAAAACAAACCGGTTCCAGAACCTTCGGATGATTTGAATAAGTATTTAAAAGATGGTAAAAAGAGACCAACTCATAAACTTAAGCCAATCATTGGTAAAAAAGTTGATACTTTAAATTATGGTGCTGAAAGATTAGGTGAACTTAATAAAGAAATTAAAAAATCTCAATTGCAACACAATGCAAATACTCAACTTCCATCTGTTTTTATTGAATTCCCTACTCAACTTGAATTACAAAAAGCATATCAAGCTATTCCTTTTAATGGAGAATTGAAAAAATCAAAAAGATTTACAAGTTTAGCTCCAGATGACGTTATCTGGGAAAACCTTGCTTTGACACCATCCAAAAGAAGAGTTAAAAAAATTCTTGCTTCTACATTTTTAACCTTGATGATTATCTTTTGGTGTATTCCTTTAGCAGTTGTTGGTGCAATTTCTAATATTGATTCTTTAACTTCAAAAGTTCCTTTCCTTAAATTTATTGATAAGATGCCAACTGTTATTATGGGTATTATTAATGGTCTTTTACCAACTATTTTATTGGCTGTTTTAATGGCTTTAGTCCCACCAGTTATCAAGAAAATGGGTAAAATCAGTGGTTGTATTACATATCAAGAAGTTGAAAGATATTGTCAACAATGGTATTTTGCTTTCCAAGTTGTTAATGCCTTTTTAGTTACAACTGTTACATCTGCTGCTGCAGGTGCGGTTACCGATGTTCTTAAAGATCCATCTTCTGCTATGCCTTTGTTAGCACAAAAATTACCAAAAGCTTCAAATTTCTATATTTCTTATTTATGTTTACAAGGATTATCAGTTTCATCTGGTGTTTTAGTTCAAGTTGTTGCACTTATTTTAGCACAATTTTTAGGTAAAATTTTGGATTCAACACCAAGAGCTAAATGGACTCGTTATAATACTTTAGGTCAACCTGGTTGGTCAACACTTTATCCAGCTTATGAATTTATGACAATTATTTTTGTTTGTTATGCTATAATTGCACCACTTATATTAGGATTTACATTTATTGCATTTGCTCTTATCTATTTTGCAATGATGTATACATTAGTTTATGTTATGAGACCAAATGTTCATGATGCTAGGGGTAGAAATTATCCAAGTGCTTTATTCCAAGTATTCGTTGCAATTTATTTATCAGAAGTTTTATTGATTGCACTTTTCGTTCTTGCTAAAAATTGGCCAGCTGTTGCTTTAGAAGGTGCATTTTGTGCTTTCACCGTTGCTTGTCATGTTTATTTCAAACATACATTTTTACCATTATTTGATATTGTACCAATTTCAGCTATTAAGTATGCTTCAGGTGATACAACATTCCAATATCCAATGCATGATCAAGGTAGAAAAGAAATTAAAACCGAAGGTGAAAATTATTGGAATGGAGGTAATCAATTAGGATCAGTTGGCGAAGAACACGATCAAGTATTAGCTGAATTACCAAAGGAAACTGCAACTGTAGATACACCAGTAGGTGCTCATACTGATGCTCTGTCATCAACAGAAAAACCACCATTTGAAGATAAAACTGAAGAAAATCCAATTGTTAATAATAATTCATCACCTGCTGGTTGGTTAACAAGATTTTTCAAACCAAAACAAGAAACTTTTGATTTGTTAAGAAAGACAATGCCAGATGCATACTTTAACTATATTGAATATAATCCAGAATTTATCAAGACTGCTTTTGAAAATCCTTGTGTTACCGATGAAGAACCTCATATTTGGATTGCAAAAGATTCTTTAGGATTATCAGAAATTGAAAAGAATAAAGCTCTTGAACAAGGTGTGGATGTTTCTGATGAAAATGCTATATTTGATGAGAAGAATAATTTAATTTATACTGGTGCTCCACCATCTTATGAAGAAGCAATAAAGCTTTAGTTTTAATATACAGTTAATTATATATTTATCTAGCTTGAAGATTATCAGAATCAAGACTCTTTACATTTAATTCATCCTCATCTTTTAAACCAAATGAACCTTTCCAACCATTATCAATCAAGTAATTTTTAAATCTAATATCTTCTTCCATTAAATCATCATCATCAAGATGAGGTACAAAGAAATAGGTAATCAAAACCCCAGCTAAACCACAGATAGCAGCAATAATAAAAGTCCATTTCTTACCTAAATTAGTTTGGATTGCACCAAATGTCTTTGTACCAACAACTGCACCAACTTTACCAATTGCAGCAGAAATTCCATAACATGTACCACGAATTGGAGTTGCAAATGATTCTGATGATATTAATCCCATCATATTCCCTGGTCCTAAATTACCACATGACATCATTAAACCATACATAACAATAAATAAAGCAGTAATACTATGGATTTTATCATAACCAATACCAACTATTAAACCAAATACAATATATCCACAAAATCCTGTGATTAAAGTATACTTTCTACCAATTCTATCACATAAATAAGCACCAACAAATACACCAGGAAGTGCAATTGAACCCATTAATAAGTTCCATTCAGCGATTTTAACTAAATTTTGTGATTCGGACTTTTTCAAAACACTTGATATAATCCCAGCAGAAAAAATTCCATTTGGAAAAGTAACAAAATCATATAGGAACCAAGCACCACAAGTACCAATTAATCTTGGCCAATAATACTTAAAAGCAAGCCAATAAGGAGCAGTTTGTTTAATTGCAGACTTTTCATATAAAACAGAAGTTGCCATTCTATATCTAAAATAAAATACACTCAAGGGGAAGAAAGCACCAATTGCATACATTGTTCTCCAAAGAGCTTCATTATGACTTTTTGTTATATGAATAACAATCAAAAATACACATAAAGCAAATGGTCCACCAAATGATAATGGTAAATTAGTTACAAGTACAAAAGTTCCACCTCTTCTTTTAACAGATTCGTTTGCTGCTTCATTTGCAGACACTGATGATGAAGGATATTCCGCACCAATACCAAATCCAGTAACACCTCTTGAAATTATTAACATCCAAAACATACCATTTACAGTTGCACCATGTGACGCAGCACACATAATAGTACCAAGTACTAAAAATATAGTTGCAGTTACAATTGACCATTTTCTACCGATATAATCACAACATACCCCAATAATAACTTGTCCAAATATAGTACCAACTAAAGAAGCATTTGAAACACTAGTCTTCATATCGTTTGTATATTCTTTTGGATAAGTTTCAGTGAAAACTTGATTAAGCATTGTCATAACATTATTTTGATATCCATCAGATATTAAGGCACACCCAGCACAAATAATTGTAAGTATATCAATCCAATTTGGACCTTTATTTAAACGGTTTTTTCTTGTTTCATCATAAACAAAATGATCTTCATTTACAGAATCAGTTGATTCTTGATGGATTATATGTTGAGATTTTGACATAATAATATTGTAAAGTTGAACTCAGCTATCTAACATTTATATATCAAAGCTTCCCCACGTGTAATTCAATTTGGAACTTAATTCTATGCTGAAGTGCCGTGTGAGTTTATATACAAGTGATTTGCGATAGTCAAATGCAAAGAAGTAAGTTACACGCATATTTCGGTCAAATCCCGAACTTATACGCGATAAGACTGAGAACTGACAGGTCAGGGAAGTACATCAGGATGATAGAAGAAACAGTAAAGATACCTTCAAAGTGCAGTATATCAATATTGGATTTCTTGTCATCTTCAAATCAATTTTTTCATCATAATTCAAGAACGTGGGGTTAATTTCATATACCGGTTACCACGCTTTAAACAGTTATGTTCCATACACAATTAGATCTATTAGCTTATCCAATTGCTTTAGCTTTTTTTTTTGATTTTCGTGACCTTATCAATATTCCTTACTTTTTTGAATATTCCTTTTCGGGAAACTTTCAAGTCTTCCATCTATGACATAATTTTCAAAATTAATGTGCAAGTTGGAGTGGAAGTTAATTGGTAGCGCCATTGAAAAAAAGTCACGAGACTGATGACTCTTCTCCCCCACATTAAGTCATATAAGTTCATTTAATCCCAATATCTTTAACTAATGCTTTCTGATCCTTCCATTAAATATAAACAATTCACTCCTATAAATCTTCCAAATCGTCAATGGCCAAGTAAAATTCTCCACAAATCACCTCGTTGGCTTTCAACTGATCTTCGTGATGGGAACCAATCTTTACCAGATCCAATGACAATTGAAGAAAAGAAGGCATTTTTCAAAAAAATCGTTTCTATTGGATTCAAAGAAATTGAAGTTGCATTTCCATCTGCTTCACAAACTGATTTTGAATTTACTCAATTTGCTGTTGCTAATGCACCATCAGATGTAAATATTCAAGTTTTATCACCATGTAGAGAAGATCTAATAAAACGTACAGTCGAATCACTTTATGGTGCAAAGAAAGCAACTGTTCACATTTATTTAGCTACTTCTTCGTGTTTCCGTGATATTGTATTTGGTTTATCAAAACAAGAAGCAAAAGAATTAGCAGTTAAATGTGCAAAATATGTAAGACAATTAACAAAAGATGATCCAGCTCAAAATAAAACTGAATGGTCGTTTGAATTCTCCCCAGAAACATTTTCCGATACTGATCCAGACTATGCAATTGAAGTTTGTAATGAAGTTCGTAATGCTTGGGAGCCTTCAGTTGAAAATCCAATAATTTTCAATTTACCAGCAACTGTTGAAATGTCAACTCCAAATGTTTATGCTGATCAAGTTGAATATTTTTCAACAAATATTGAGAAAAGAGATACAATTTGTATTTCACTTCATCCTCATAATGATCGTGGATGTGCGGTAGCTGCAGCCGAATTGGGTCAAATGGCGGGTGCTGATCGTATTGAAGGTTGTCTTTTTGGTAATGGTGAAAGAACTGGTAATGTCGATTTAGTAACCTTGGCCCTTAATTTATATACTCAAGGTATTACACCAAAATTGGATTTTTCAGATTTAGCATCAGTTGTTGAAATTGTCGAAAGGTGTAATAAAATTCCAGTTCATGAACGTGCTCCTTATGGTGGTTCATTAGTTGTTTGTGCATTCTCTGGTTCTCATCAAGATGCAATTAAAAAAGGATTTGCAAAAAGGAAGAATGCTCCAAAAGATACAAAATGGCAGATTCCTTATTTACCTTTAGATCCACAAGATATTGGTAGAAATTATGAAGCTATAATCAGAGTCAATTCACAATCTGGTAAAGGTGGTTCAGCATGGGTCATTTTACAATCTTTAGGTCTTGATCTACCTCGTGGTCTTCAAGTTGCATTTTCAAATAAAGTTCAACTAAGAGCTGAAGAAAAAGGTGTTGAGTTATCAAATCCAGAAATCTGTGATTTGTTTAGGAAAGAATACTTTCTTGAAGCAAAATCTGAACATTATAAATTACTTGATTTTACGACTTCTTCAGATAAAACATCAAGAAATATGGAAGCAGTAATCTCAATTGGTAAAGAATCGATTAAAATTTCCGGTTCAGGTAATGGTCCAATTTCAGCGTTCCTTAATGCCATTAAAAATGGATTAAATATTGATCTTAATGTAAAACATTATAATGAACATACATTAGGTGAAAGTTCAGATTCAAAAGCTGTTGCTTATATAGGTACAACACTTGATGGCAAAGGACCAAAATGGGGAGTTGGAATTCATGAAGATGTATCACAAGCTTCATTTTTATCAATTATATCGATCTTGAATGGTTTAAAAAGAGAAAATTTAGTCTAGATTGTAAATAGATATCAATATGATCTTCTCATAGTAGTATGTGCAGTATAAGAACATCTTTCGCGACATCAACACTTTGCTGGATCGGACCCATGACACAAGAAACTGAATCTGTTAGTGTAGCAGAAGCTTATAAACAACTTAATGAAGCAGAAAAACAAGCTGCTAATTTAGAAAAAATGTTGGATAATTTGGATGCAAAAATGGATAGTATTTTAAAAGAAGCTGAATGTTTGAAACAAGATAGCAAAAAGACTGACAATGATATATAATGTCTATAAATATATATTAAGCAATGCTACATTTCTATTTCTCTCTTTTTAATGGCTTTAGACTGGTTAGGATTTCAAATGGATCTACTTTATTGCTTGGATATGGTCGAAGCGAGTAGCTTTTAGATTTGCTTCCTTCCTCGCTAAATTCCAGTCTTTAACGCACAACCTACGAGCGAAGCGAGTAGCTTTTGGGCTTGCTTTATACTCTTTCGCTAAAGTCCCGTCTTCAACTTACAATCTACGAGCGAAGCGAGTAGCTTTTAGGCTTGCTTTATACTTCCAGTCATCAACTCACAATCTACTCGCTTCGCTCGCAAGCGAATAGCTTTTAGGCTTGCTTTATACTCCCTCGCTAAAATCCAGTCATCAACTCACAATCTACCCGCTTCGCTTGTAAGCGAATAGCTTTAAGGCTTGCTTCATACTCCTTCGCTAAATCTTAGTCTTCAACTCACAATCTACGAGCGAAGCGAGTAGCTTTTAGGCTTGCTTTATACTCCTTCGTTAAAGTCCCGTCATTAACCCACAATCTACTCGCGTAAACGAATAGCTTTTAGGCTTGCTTCCCACACCCTCTCTAAAATTCAGTCTTCAACTTCAACCTACTCGCTTCGCTCGTAGGATTATTCGTAGATTATATTTCTAAATCTCTCTTCTTAATAATTTCAGACTGGTCCAGTACTTCAAAGGGATTTATTGGTAATTTTGGATTTATTATCAATTCTTGATCCAATGACTGAGATGGACTTAATTCAGGTATACTTATCTTTGCCGGTTTACCACCTTCTAACCACCATTTTTTAGCTTCAGTACTTGGTGGAGGTAATTGAGTATTGTTTTCATCATCAAATAAATTTGAAAGGTTTTTATTTGAAAAGAACAAGTCATCAATATCACCAAAACTTGATCTATAAGCTTCATAAATCTCACGAAGTAATACTTTTCTTGTATCTTCATTTATGATATCAACTGATAATTTAAAAACACCATAAACTGGACGATGATCCGAAAAAATTATATCCGAAGCACAATCATAAATCAATTGTCTAACGGATTTTGATCTAGAAAGATTTAAGACACGATCTGTCCAAGCAGGTATTCTTTGCTTTTCTGAAGTATCATAGTTATTTGTACCATTATCAAATTTATAAGTTGGTGGGAATTTTATTTCCATTTCATCAAAAAATGGGAAACTTTCCCCATTTGCCATTTGTAAATTCAATTGGTCATGATCAAATAATTTACCATAATCTTTTGTTTCAACCATTGGCTTGACTTCTTCATTAGTTAGATTAATACGATAATTAAAATCTCCTAACCATATAACAACTTCATGATCTCTTATCCTTCTATTTTTTGAGAATTTGATCCCTTTTGCAATTGTTTTATAATTTTGATGTCTTTCGTCAATGTTGCTTAATCCAGCAGCTAAATGACTTGAAACTAAACATATAGAAGTATTTGAATATTTAAAACTCACTGCAACTCCACCTTTATTTGCACTCATACCTCCTAGACCAGTTTTTTTAAAAGCAGATTGAAGATCTGATATCTGATGGAATTCACGTTCATTTATAAACAAGAATAAAGCTATCCCACCAATCTGTCCACACCATAAAGAAACATATTTTGTATCCCCTGAACTATACTCATTTAGAGTAGATTGGATTTTGTTCTCCCAAAAAAATCTATTACTTGTATCAGTATTCACTAATTTACCTGGTTTTAATTCGACTATTTCTTGTATACCAACAAATGCAAAATCATAAGATATGTCATCCAAGTCATTTTGATATTTAGAAGGGAAAAACCATTCTTTCAAGTCTTCTTCTGGACATGTACCATTAACATTAAAAGTAGATGCAAATACAGAAATCTCTTTAATAGAGGTAAACTCATTTGATCTTTTTTGTAATTCTTTTGAAACATATTCATGAATTGGATTATATATTGTAATGAGTTCTTGATCTGATAATTTTACTAAAAGTTTTTGTATAGCTAATTCTTTAAGTTTATAATCATCACCACTAATTCTTTTTGTAAAATGGGCTTTAACTGATTTACTTTCTTCTTGATTATGACTTGATACAAAATTTAGTGT
This sequence comes from Glucitozyma multigemmis, assembly GCA_030572295.1. Classification (NCBI taxonomy): domain Eukaryota; kingdom Fungi; phylum Ascomycota; class Pichiomycetes; order Serinales; family Debaryomycetaceae; genus Glucitozyma; species Glucitozyma multigemmis. Next base: position 140,929 of record JAJLZT010000007.1, read on the forward strand.
TAACTTACTAATATAGTCTTCATTTTCTTCCCATAATTTGGCATGCTTTGTATATAAATTTGTATCAGCTTGTAAACCCATATCTCTAAATGCAAGTTCAATCACCTCTTGCGATATTATTTTTGATAAAAAGTTTGATTTATTCAAACTATCAAAAGAATCTATTCTAAATACTCCCAGTTGTTTACCAGTATAAGATTTTTTAACACTATCAAAGAAAAATGCCCCATGATCTAAAACAGAATTTGCAATTTGTCTTACAATATCATTAGGATTAAAAGCTGTATATCCAATTTTTTTCATTTGTGTTGTTGCAATTGGTATATCAGTATATGATAAGTGACCTAAAGTTGAATTATTCATATTGTTAAATCGGCTGTTTTCATTAAAGTACTTTATGTGATTTTGAAAATGTCGTTTTAATTCACCTTTATAACTTTTTGGATTATTTGATAATGCATCTATAATATGTATATCTCCAAATTGATTAGATAAATTGTCGAAATGTCTTTCAAAAGCATTATGACATGCTTCGAATGATCTGGTTATATTTAACTTTTTGTTTTTTTTGGAGGATATAAAACTCTTTTTAAAATGATGTTCCAATTCCCAAAATATTGGTATATTCCCTCTCACAATAACATAAGCAAAACAGAATTTTTCAGAATAGATAACAACTTCTGTCTCTAAATAATTAGATACATACCCATTATCATCACAACCCCAACTTCCTAACAATGGTCCACTTTTAATACATGCCTGTTTTGAGATTAGTGTCATCAAAGCATCATCAGTTTTTTCAATACTAAGATTTAAAGTCTTTGCATAACCTCTTGTTATAACTGTTAGAAATCCTCCATTATCAAAGTGACTTTTTTCAAATTTAGATAGGTTATTTCTAAATTCTATAAGTTGTGATATCATTGAACCATTCCATGCAAATCTACGGAAATAAGAAGAATCTGCTGTTAACAAGTCTGTCCTATGTACCAATCCTCTCTCTTGTAAATTAGATGTTATGTCAAACTCATTAGAATAGAAAAATGCTCCCAGTTCTAATAATTTTGTAACACTTCTCCATGGTTTATGTTTCAAATCCTCATATTCATCAGGTACTTGTAATTCGTCATTATTATCATTTTTAAGATTATCATACTTTTCATCATCAAGACAATAAAACTTTACACTTGTTATTTTACGAATCTTTTCATTTAAAGTTGGTGATGCTATAGTTTTACTTTCCATTATAAATCCCATGAAAACCCTTGTACCAAGATCAATAAATCCTAGAAATCCTAGTAGCTTATTAGAAATCTCTTTAAATCTATCAAAGTTTAGAGATTCTAATCTAACAAACTCAACTAAGATTTTTGATGGTTTCCCTTCTAACTTTTTCTTTTTCATTTTAAACATTGAGTTAGAAGATGATATCCTAGGGTTAGGATGTCTTACGACTAGAGCATAACTTCCATCTACTAAAATAAAAGTCCGTGGATCTTCATTTAGGTAGAGTTTCATTGAGTTTGGGTCTTTGTGAGTTGGATCGCAGCAATGTATCAAACTGCAGATAGGTTCCAGGACCGAGTGAGAGTAGAGTTAGAGTGTGAAGAATACATTGACATATATACACTATGAGCGATTTGTAAGATGACTTGGCTTTAGTTTTGCTTTGGCGACTTGAACCAATGCTTTGCTCAATGCTTTAGCGACTTGAACTCAATGCTTGGGTACTTGAACTCAATGCTTTGGTGAACTCAATGCTTTAGCGACTTGACAATGCTTTGGCGACTTGACAAAGCTTCAGCGACTTGACAAAGCTTCAGCAGCAGATAGTTATCGCTACGCTCTGACTTGCTATTAATTAGCCTTCTTTGTCTTTTTTTGTTTTAAATGACCTTCTGGAATCCATGAATCATCATATGTTTTTGAACCAGAACTAACTGGAACTGCTGGTGTAGAAACAGATTTCTTTTTTAAAACTGGAGCAGTACCTTCAATATACTTTTTACCATATAATTCATAACCAATATATGCAACACCAATGAGACTTACCAATAAAAGAATCTCCAAAATGATCAATTGTGGATTGAAAAATGAAATTGGTGCATCTTCAAGAACAGCAATTTGTGTTCTAGCAGGAACGGTTTTCAAAGAATCCTCGATAAATGCAATTGCATGTGGTGCAATCAAATAAGTATCTGGAATCAAATCTAATAAAAATGAATATTCATAAGTTCCACTTTCCCCGGATTCTAATTGAAATGGACCAATTGAACCTTGACTCAATTTTGAAACAATTTCATTTGTATTTGGACTGATTACAGATCCTCCTAAGCCAGCTACTGTGATAATTTCTGGCTCATTATTAGTAACGGTTATATCAATTGTAATTGGTCTACCATTTGTGAGTTGAGCAATATCACTTGACAGGATTTCTGGATTATGTTTAAAAGTATAATCTACAACAACTTTTGGTTGATCTGCTGGGTTTGCATCATTATAAATTGCTGCTGATACACTAGCAATTGCATATAAAGAGGTGATAATTGAAGACAATCTCATTATCGTTGAAGGTGATCAATCGCAAAATTTGGTCGACGTATACTAATGTTATATACAGGTGAATCGTAAGATCGCAAACCAAAAGATCGGAAGAGCCAACGGCCAACGGCCAACGAGCGAAGCGAGTTGGTGAGTTAATGGATAAGTGAGTTAATGGATTAGTAAGTTAAAGAATTAGTAAGTTAATGGATTGGTGAGTTAATGGGTTGGTGAATTAGTTACTGTTAAATCAGCGACCTGGTGATTTGCAACTTACGGACTTACCGACTTTCCCACCTGCTGGCTTAAGTAGCATTCAAACATATAACGATGACTTGACGAATTACATCTTCTCTAGATCTTCAATTTCAAAATCATTTCCAAAATCGTTTTCATCCTCTTTCAATTCTTTCTTCAATTTTTTAAAATCTAGTATCTTCTCATATTGTTGGATTTTACCATCAATCCTAAATAATTTCAAAGTTTTATAAATAGAAATTATCAAATCTAGATCAATATCATTCTCCGACCTCTCTTTGATACTTCTCTCTAAATAATCATCAAGATGTGGTAATAACCACATTAACCTTCCAACATCATCAGATTCCCGACAAGCTCTTAAAAGAAGAAGAAACATCTTTTTTATAAAAATGACTTTGAAAAGTTCATCAGGAGTCAATTCTCCTAATAAGAATTTGGAGCTTTTTGAAGTTGAGTGGATTCTGACTTTAAATTCATCTCCATCTCTAGTCATATTAAATACCAAAACATTGAATAAAAGGTCTATATATTCAAATTGTTTGAGATTAATACATGATTCTATAGCATAGTAAACTGTCTCTATATCAACAAACAAGTCATGTTGAATTTCATAATCTATCTTTGTAAGCTTTATACTTCTATGTGAGAGAAATCTTGATTTTGATACCAAATTGGAATATTGAGATTTGTTGATCAATCTTTCAAGTTGATATATTTCATCTAGACCAAAGAAGTTGAGCAATTCTTTAAATGCATTAGAGTCCATTCTATCCACTTGATATTCTAGTAAATTTTTTAAAAAAGCTGGATGTTTCATTACTATCTCCTGGAAATGGTATGTCATTTTTGGTGCATCTTCTATTAATAAAGTCTGTTTATATTTCAATGGGAACAAACTATCATAAACTATGCTTTGATAATTCCAAAGTTCTACTTTACCAAATTGTTCTAACAAAACTCTGAAACTTTCTAATGTTGGTATAGTTTTACATCTATAAAATATATTTATAACATCTGCTACTAAAATCAAATGGTTTAAAGAGTTGTTATCTGAATCATACTTGGAGAACACCTCATCAATTCTTTCCAAATATTTTGTATTATCTGGTTCTGAACTAGAGAATTTTATTGGTATGAAAGATTGTATGGATTTGTTTATATCTGAATTATCATAAGTCAAATTTTGTTTAGTTTTATATCTCATAAAGAAGTAACGATAATATTCTATTGATTTAAAGGATTGTGATGTTTTCATTGAATAGTTCAATAACTCATTTATTGAGTTTTTATCTAAATGTTTGAAAAAGTCTTCATACTTTGTTACAGTCATATCAGTTCCCTTGTAAAGAGTAAGGAAGATTTTGAGAATGGCTTTCTTTTTAGGTAAATCCTTGATATTTTCTATCAAACTTTCTCTATATAAAAATGAATCACCTTTAAATTTTTCAAGTTTGTCGTCATTAAGCAAATATCGTATGTTGATCTCAACCAATATACTGTTTAGGAAAGATGTCGTCATTAATAATATTGTATCTTGAATATCGTCAAAGTAAGTTTTGTTAGTGAAGTCATAAGGAGGTATTTCTGCTATGGTAGACCAACTTTCTTTTGTAGTTTTGAATAATCTAGATACATTATTTGGATCTTTAAAGGTATTGGCAATGATTTCTTTTTTCGATTGGTATCGTAGTGATGATTCCTTTAATTTTAATTTTGTTGGATATGAATCTAAAAGTCTCTTTTGAGCTCTTGATCTTAATCGATCTTCAAGATGTATATCATTTGATGATTTAGACAAAGGTTTTGTTGAAAAGGATCGTAGTTTTAAAGATCGTAGTTTTGTAGAACTAAGTAACATGATGTAATGAGCGTATAATGAAGTAGAATTTCTTGACGACACTAATTGGACTATATCTTGGACCTATCTTGCGGTGGGTTTCTCACCTCACTTATGTGTCTGACCATAAGATATCATAAGTCATCGCGAAGACTGAAAAACTTACATACAATGAAGTTCTTAACTACTAATTTCGTTAAATGTGCTATTAAAAATTGTGATTCATCATTAGATTCTTTTCCATTACAATACAGTGAGTGTGAACTAGTGCAAAGTGAACAAGAATTCAATGGTGAATTTATATGTCATATGTTAGAAAGATTAGATTGGAGTGCTATACTTCGAGTTGCAAATGATTTAGGTAATAATTCTCTTCCACAAGTAAAACCAGAGAATTTGGATCCAATAATGGAAGAAGATCAAGTTATATTAAAAGATTTACATTCTTTATTAGTTGAAACTCAAATTATAGAAGGCAAGATGACTTGTAGAAATTGTGGTCATATTTATCATATTAAGAATAGTATTCCAAATTTTTTACTTCCACCACATTTGTGTTAGGGGAGGGATACGATGGAAGTAGATTAGACAAGGTAGAGATATTAGACAGGGTAGAGATATAAGACAGGGTAGAGAAATACAAATATAGATGAGAAATATGTATACAAATCTACGTGGAAGAATTTGAAAAATCTCCTTTGCGGTTACCAGTGTTTTAGCTACTGCCACTGCTGCTTCTTATCCACTGCTTCTTCTCTGTTGCTTCCACATTGCTAATTCAGCTGTTGATGATAACAATGCCAATATCAATACTCCAGTTACATCCCTGAAAATATAATTGTCCTTGTTCATCTCAGAATCTCACCTATAAAATCTACTGATACTCAATTTGACCATTCGTGGACTTATGAGACCTATCATTATACACAATGTCATCACCAATTTATATAGACCTGTAAATCAGATCACTTTTCTGAAAAAATAATAAAATACGCCAAAAAACAACATTTCCACTTAAACAATTTCAGCAACCTCAAACCTCAAGTCCTACCAACAAGCCTTGCGATCATCATACCTAATATGTAAATGCGATCTGAGTCTTGTTTGTTCGGCATATCTCTATTGAATACTGCGCGGATCTCCACCAAGATACCTCTGCAGTACATTTTGTACAAAAACTCAACGTATCAGTTAGCATATCTAACCATTCACTCTATTACTGTCCGAATTGTAATATTTGATTCACCATTTAGCCTTGTGTGAGATTTTTATGTCCCTTCTTTTCCCTTAAGAGATTATGTTTAAAAAAGCTATACCACTATCACGATTATTCTATAAAAATGATTCAGAGTCTAAAACACCATCTCCTGGTCCGGAAGATAGTTCAAGTCCCGAACTTCGAACTCCGGAGAATCCAAATTCAAAGGCAATTTCAGGTGAAACTTCATCACCGTCTAATGATGACGAGAAATCACCCGGATTTTTCAAATTAAAGAATATCTTTAAAATAGGTGATCAGGCCGAAAAGAGACAATCAACTCGTGTGAGATCGGTTTCAAGTCCCTTAGCGGAGAAAAATACCTCACCAGAATCAAAAACAAGTAAGACTTCTGTTGTTGATTCAAATTTGTATTTTAAACATCAGGGTATACCTCCTCACGTAAATATTCAATTAGCAAATAAATTGGATGAGCTGGCTAGACATAATGAAGAAATATCAGTCAGCTTAAGGCACAATGATTCAGTGTTTTCTTTAGAAGATAAAGGTGAAATAGCATCTCCACCTCAACAATCCGGATTACTTTTAGCTCCTCCGAAATCACTTCATAAAACTTTACGAAGAGTTGCATCCGCTCCTCTTGTTAACAGACTTTTAAATGATAAAGATACCAAGGACGCTTCTAAAATTGAAGAGTTTGATCTTCAAAAACATATAGGCGAATTGAAATTTCCCGCAAGACCTCGAGGTTTAACTCAAGGAAGAATTTATTCTTCTGCTGCGACAAGGAAACTGGCAGCTCAAGTTGACGAGACATGTTTTGAGAAATTAAGACTTTTGGGTAAAGGTGATGTTGGTAAAGTATATTTGGTTAAAGAGAAAACATCAAATAGATTATATGCCATGAAAGTTTTATCCAAAAAGGAAATGATTGAACGTAATAAAATCAAACGTGCTTTGGCAGAACAAGAGATATTGGCTACAAGTAATCATCCCTTTATTGTTACATTATATCACTCATTTCAATCTGAAGATCATCTTTACTTATGTATGGAGTATTGTATGGGGGGAGAATTTTTCAGAGCATTACAAACTAGAGAGGGTAAGTCTATCTCTGAAACAGATGCCAAATTCTATGCCGCTGAAGTAACAGCAGCTTTAGAATATTTACATTTGATGGGATTTATCTATAGAGATTTGAAACCTGAAAACATCTTACTTCATCAATCAGGTCATATTATGTTGAGTGATTTTGATCTATCAAAACAATCAGCTAGTGCTAAAAGTCCAGAAATATTCTATGCTCATAAAGCATATTCTTCAAATCCAACTTTAGATACAAAAGCATGTATTGATGGGTTTAGAACAAATTCATTTGTAGGCACTGAAGAATATATTGCACCCGAAGTTATAAGGGGGAAAGGTCATACAAGTTCAGTCGATTGGTGGACTTTAGGTATTCTTTTGTATGAAATGTTACATGGAACCACACCATTTAAAGGAAAAGATAGAAAGAAAACATTTGCAAATGTACTCAAGAGAGAAGTCAAATTTCCAGACTCTATTCATGCAATTTCATCAAGTGGTAAATCCTTGATTCGAAAGCTTTTGATTAAAGATGAACTGAAAAGATTAGGATCGAAGACAGGAGCTTCAGATATTAAAAATCATAGCTTTTTCAAAAATACTCAATGGGCTTTATTAAGACATCAAAAACCACCAATGATCCCTGTATTAACAAAATCAAAGAAAGCAGAGTCAAAACTTAAAAAGAGTGAAGAAGTAACCCCAATAGTAACTAGTTCTTCAAAGGCCAAGGATGAAAATGATCCTTTTGCAGACTTTAGTTCGATCACTCTACATTATAATAAAGATGAAGAATTTGACCAATCAATGTTTTATACTCAAGAGAGTTCCATGTATACTGGTGTGTCATATACAACAACTGCTAGTAGTTCAAATGGTGACAGTCAAAATAAACAAAAAGGTTTGTTTCGAAGATAAACTTTAGATTCTACTAAATAAACGATTTACGATATAACTCGATGTAGATAAGTAGAAGATGAAGAAGAAAGAATATAGATAGATATCTGAAAAAAAAATGCCTTCACTCGGATTCGAACCGAGGATCTCCTCATTACTAGTGAGGTGCCTTACCAACTTGGCCATAAAGGCTAATGGAAATCTCCTGGGGGTGAGTCGAACACCCGATCTCAAGATTACTTTGAGTTAACATTACAGTCTCGCGCCTTAGCCAGCTTGGCCACCAAGAGGATTTCTGTAATGAAGAGGTTCGTGAGAGATTATATAAAACAAATTATATTTCACGTGAAGATCAAGCTTTGAAGTTTAAATCTATCTACTATGTCAAATCAATCTAGAGCTACAACTCGTCTGGTAACGACGACAGAGACAAATACTGGTGCAGTATTACACCTAAGACCAAGTGAGACAGATACAGAAAAAAAATCTAAATCTCGGGTTAAATGGAAAGATGATGTGATTGACAATGAACATATGAACAAAAAGAAAACAAAAATTTGTTGTATATTCCATCCTCAAAGAGACTTTGGGGAACATTCGGGTGAATCTTCAAGTGACTCATCTAGTGATGGTTCGAGTGATGAGTCCAATGGAGAAGATGATCAAGATAAATGTTGCAAGCATAAGCATACTTCAAAGAAAGCAACCCCAAATGCGTATGAAACTCAACCAGTTTACAAGAATAAGTCAGTAGTACCTAATCAGTGAATTAGACGTATTATTAAAACTATAAAAATACTTAACGATGGAAGAAATTTTGGCTACAATAGCCTGAAGTCAAGTGCGAGCGATCTCAAAAAGGCACTTAAATCACAGTTTGGGTTGCGTAGCAAGTATCGAGAATATCACTCAAACTTTTGTTAGTCAAAATAGACTTTATGCAAAAACAACAAATGATCAGTAAAGGTAGGTTATTCTGGATTAGTAACCTGTAAGATTTTTCGTGAATAATCATTTGCGTCAGCTAAGGAGTGTCTCGATTCAGTGACATGATATCCTAATGAATCCATTCTTGGATCCAATCTTGGATCTAGTCTAGAATCAAATTCAGTAATTGGGGACATTATAGGGTAACCATCTTCTTGAGGTGAATGAATTGCAGCATCAATCAGATTTGATCTACTTGGATGCCGCGAATTTAGTTTTTTCCGTGAAAGACTTCTCCCTACTCCGGAATTGAAAAGATTCAACATTGATTTTGATGTTGTATCATATGATGCGTTTGAGGGTGTTTTGGAATGTTTTTGAGCGTTCTGTCCAGCAGCTTTTTCATCTTCAAATGAAAACTTTTCTTCATCGGTATAAATTTCATCATCATGAGAATTCCAGCATGGGAAACAGAAATAGATTAGTGCTAATAACAATCCAAGGACAACTACACCAACTGCAGTAAAAGTTCCCGCAACTTTTCCTTTAGAATCAAAAAATGATTTATTAGTTGATGGTGGTGAACTTGATGAGGAAGACAGACTAGATAAAGTTGAAGATGTAGGTAGAATAGATATATAGCTTGTTCTAACTGTACCACCATCAACAGTTTTTACTGAATAAATAGTCGTTTTTACGTAATTGATTGAAGTTTGGTCTGAAGTTTGGTCTGAAGTTACGGAAATCAGTGTAATCAGATCACTTGTAGATGGAGTGGATGATGTGGTTGATGACTTCGCAGTTGTAGAAGTTGTTGATGTTTTTGAAATTGTTGATGATAAACCACTTGTGGAAGTTGTTGAAGTTTTTGATGTTGTTGATACTTTCGATAAAGTGGATTCAACAGATGACGTCTTTCCAGTTGACACCTGGGAGGATGAATCTTGGATTGTGCCTGAAGGTTGAAGTAAATAGAGATATCCATAAAAGCCTGAACTTGCACATTTATCACTTGGATAACCAGGGCAGGAAGCAGAACATGAATCCAAGGATACACTGGAACCAGGTATATCATTTGAGCACCAACAACTTTTATATTGTAATATAGCAATAGCATAACCAAGACCTTGACAATGAACTTGACAGTAACCATTCAGCATATACTCATTTGTCACAAGATTTGATCCAACATTCGTTGTAGAGCATAGCGACAAGGATAAAGCCAAGGTGGTACAGCTAAGACTAAACCACACAAGGGAAATGAAAAACCTCATTACGCTATCGCTAAAGCGAAATCTCCTTGACAACTTTGATGATATATGTAGAGAGTTACACAAAGTTACTTGGTAGTGTATATGCAAAGAAAAAAAGTGCAAGATTACGAATATAAAGAAAAGCAACATCGATGAGAATTAAGAGTAAAGTAACGAGAGTTGATTTGCGCACAAAAATTCAAACCGTGGTTAAAAAGTAGTTAGAAAGAAGTTAGGAAAAAAACAAAATAATAGGTCAAAGTCATTTATACAATTAAAATCTACTAGTCCAACGTCTTTAATCTGAGACATCAACCAAATACTCTTTTGATGTACCTATATATTTAGGTATATTTACATTGCTATATGCATTATTTCTTCTCTGCGCCTTACTAACTCAAATATTACATTAATAATACCCAAAAGCGAGATAATACTGCACCTAGACAAAGGAATTGTTGGTACTTTGTGCATCAAACATTAAAAATACTGTTTATATGTACAACATTCATCTTATTTAGATTTCTGGTATGATATCATCATTTTTTATTTCTTCGAATAATAATATTTCTCTTTCACTTAAATCTCCCCTAATTCTTCGAAGTCTTTCTTGATTTGTAGATGAGGTGATTTTCTTTTCTTCATTGGACTGATATTTCTCTCCCACGTTTTCGGGAATAGAAATGGTTGAATGTTTCAAATTTGATAATATTTTGATTACGTCATCGGATTGGAAATCATAATTCTCATAATCTTGAAATAATGAAATTGAATTGCTTTTGGTAATTGAGGTATAGTAGTCTAAACGACCTTGAAAGTTATTAAAGAACTCAGAACCAATTAGTCTACGTATGATCTTCATACTCTCTGGTATATTTTCTTTTATTTGATCAACTTCATCTACTTTTTCTATTTCTCTTGGTAATTTACATTTCTTTTCTGCTTCTTTAAGAAAAAACATAATGAGTTTAGCAATTTCATCATATTCATAATTTTGAGTGTTTCTTAACAATTGCTTTAAAATGTATTTAAATATCTCTGGATTATTTTCAAGATTATCAAATGGCATTAAAAAGTAGATTTTGATCATGAGTTGAAATTTCGATTCAGTTGTTGACTTTAAATTTGAGTCTAATTTTGAATTTATTCTAGACGACTGAATTGCTTCTAGTATACGATGTAATGAAAATTCATCAGTATGTTCCCTCTTCTCTTCAATATACTTGAACAAGACATCTTCATGCTTAGCATTTTTTGCCTTATGGTATAATACTTTAATAAATATTGGAGGATCGTTTAACCAATCTTTTATATTTAAATCCTTTTCTATAAATTCAATAACCTCATTTGTATCTTTGGTTGTTTCTATGAAATCAGTTAAAATCCTTAATCCCATACTTCTTGTGATTGGTAAATTTATTTCAATCATCTTTTGTATAAATTGTTCTTTTAGATATATGTTATCAATAACATCATAGATTCTACTCCATGTAGTTAAGTCAATTTCTAGATTTAGTGATCTACTTAAAGCTAAGTATCTCATCAAAATTTGATAAGTATTTGATATACTTCTTATATGTGAATGGATTCTACAGATTTGTAGCAAATTATTTATGGTTTCAGTATTTGGTTTATGTCCTTCTTTATTCATTACAAGTAAAATTTGTCTTGCAAAAGAACTTTGATTCTTATCAAATCCGAAAAATTTTATAAGGTAGTTGAAAGTTTCAACGTTTCTAAATGGTTTGAATTTTGAGTTTGTTAGTTTATGAGTTTCAAGTAAAATTCGTGGTATTATTCCTGATTTTAATGAGTTTGAATTTTTATATAACATCTTGACATGAGTTAATAAATATATGTATTCTGTAAATGATTCAGATGTTAGATCTTTTGGTAAAGTTGGTATTTCATGGAAATGGTACCTTGGTATCATATTTTTATGCTTTTGTGAGGTTATTCTTTGTAATTCTGGTAAGTCATATTCATTGGATTTAAGATGTTTTGGTGTTAACTCGACTAATAAAGTTAGTAGTTTTGTAAATATACTTTGATTTTGTAAAAAATTATCAAATTTAAGTCGATGATTTGAACTTCTTCTCTTTAGCCAATGAGTTCTTGCTCTTGAAACATCAAATTTTGGTAAATCATCATTGAATATTTTGAGATCTGGAATTTCTAGCCCTTCTAGAAACTTTTTAAACGTTTCCTTTTGATAATTTTTCGTTATAGGTCTATAAGTTTCATAATCATCTTTTGATAAATATCGTTTTTTCACAATTGATACATAACGTCCAGATCTTAATATATAGGGTAGCGACCTCTTACGATATTGTATATCTTTATTTAATTTATCCTCGACTTGTTTATAAGATCGACTAATTCTTGTTATAACATCTTTTAGAGTCATAGACTCTGATCATTTTTGCATCAGTTTGTGGATTGCAAAATTGGTTTTTGCGTGTACCAACCAAGATTATACCTAATTTTCACCACCCTCATCATCATCATTATCAATGTCATCACCTCAAAGAGAAGGGTTTAGTGCTCCTACATCTATCTCTCATGCTGCTCATGGTCAAGTTACAAATAAATCATTAGGTGTTAAATATAATTGTGCTCAATGTGCAACTTCATTTTCATTAGGTAAAAGTGATGCTCTTAGATGTAAAGAATGTGGTCATAGAGTTATATATAAAGCTAGAACAAGAAGAATGGTACAATTTGAAGCTCGTTAAAGAGCCATTTTGATTATTAGAAGCATTCTATTATATACGAAACAAATGTTAAATGACAGTATAGGTCTCAATTAGGTTAAAACATTGATTAAAATTAAATATTACATGGACTTTAAACGATTGTGTAGAAACAAAAAGGTATTACTTAAAGATCTTTTTAAGTTTAGATAAGAAACTCTTTTTCTTTTCCTTTTTAGTTTCTGGTTGTTTTTCAGTTTTTGAGACTGGAGATTTTGTTGGTTTTTCACCATGAACAATCTCTTGTTGAATAACTGCTTCAGGAACTGATGCTTCTTCAGCTAGTTTAATAGCTTCGGATTGAGTTGGTTTGATTTCTTCAATAATAGCACCTTTTTCTTGTTTTTGTAAAACCGCTTCAACTTCACCTTTTTCTGCATGACCTTGAGCAATGATAATATCTTCTTCTTCATTTGTATTCTTTTGAATTGGTGAAGCATCAACTTCTTTTTCTGGTTCATCAACAGGAATTACAACTGGGACTTGAGAATCAGATTCTAATGGTTTCTCTTCAAGTGATGTTGGTTCAACTGCTTTAGTTTCTGGAGCATCAGAAACATTTAATTTTGGATCTAAAGTTCTTGGTGCAGTATCAATTGCAATTTCAGGAATTTCTTCTCTTGGAGTATCAATTGGTTCATCATGAACTGCAACAATTGAAGCAGCTGGTTCTGGAACTGATTGTGTTGCTTTTGGTCCTTCAGCTTCAATTGGTTGTGTTGCTGTCTCGATAGGTTGTGTTGCTATTGGTTCAGTATCAACCGATTTGGATTCATTAATTATTGGAGCAATAATTGGTACATTTGAACTTCCATTACTAAATTCAGGTTCTGGGGTAACATCTTTATCATCGGTTTCTGAAGATGAAACTCCGTTAACACCTTCTGCTTTTGCCTTTTTCTTTTTAGCTTTATATTGAGATCTCTTTACTTTTTTCTTTTGTTTCTTCTTTTCTTCAGCAGAGATTTCTTCATTCAAAGTTTTTGGATCAACTGTACTAAATTCAGAAAATGCAGCAATTGATTCTGGGTTTTTTGGTACAAAGATTCCTGGTTCACCTTTAACAATATTTTGCTTTTGTTCAATTTTTGGCATTACTGTAGTTTTCAAATCTTCAGAATTAACTTCTTGAACTTTTGATGAACCTGCTGGAGCAACAAATAACCCACCAGTCTCAGGAATTTTTGAACCAGAATTTGCTTGGGTTGAAACTATATCTGAAATTTCTAATACGTTATTTTCAATACCACTATCATCAAGTATAATTCTTTCGTTTTGATTGGTTTTCCATTCACCATCAACAACGTATTTATATAAAATTTTGTCGGTTGATTCTGGTAATGGTAAAACTAATTCAAACAGACCATCTACTTGCTCTACTAAGAAAAGAGTTTTTGACCAATTGTCAAATGTTCCAGTTAAAATAACTTCTTTTGGTCCTTTTGGCCTATAGTTAGTACAATTGTTACAGTGGTGCCACAATCGATAATTTGACTTATTTCTATCAAATTTTTCTCTTTACTTACCATCTAAAAGTAAATGAAGTAGACATTATCTCTTTAATTTCTAATATCAATTATAAAGACAAGTTTGATTCGTTATACTTGATTGTATCCTTAAAGGTGGTTTCTCAATTTAGAAACAAAAATACTCGAGGAAGTTTCGAGTCGTGTAATTGAAAATAACATCTTTTTTTATATACAATCTAGTCAACAAAACAATATTGCATATAAACGATTTAACCAGAATTTGGGTTATTCGTATCTCGATTAAGTAAACCAGCTTATTAGATGTATGACTGTTGTTAGGTAGAAAAAGCAACTATTGGGACATGATTCCCCATACAAGGCGATATTTATACATAGTTAATTTTTATACCTATATAATTAAGTTTTAAGTATATGCCTCTATTGTTATTTGTATCTTCCTATTAGGTTCAACCGTCTTGTGAGCATAAACAGATATCTAAGCCCTCTTTAAAATTCCTGGAGCCTCTTTAAAAATTTCTGGAGCCTCTAAAAAACTTCTGGAGCCTCTTCAAAATTCCTGGAGCCTCTCTAAAAATACGTAAGAACAACAGGTAATAATACCAAAGCATGTAATGATGCTATTATCACCAAACTAAACCACATTCTAAAATAAAAAACTTCAAATATTGCACTGTTTGTAAATGCCAAAACACTAACACCAATGAATTTTGTTATTGTAATCCCACTAAGAACAGAATTTCCAATTGTTTTCAAAACTTTTTGTATTTTAATATCTCCTACATCTTCAGTCTCTTGTAAATTTGTATACCCTCTGGTGATATGAATTGTAAATTCAACCGCTAAACCCATACAAATTATCAAATTTGTTAGTGAAACAGCATTTAATGGTATATTCCATATTGCCATAACACCTCCAATATTCACCAAAATACTAGCAACGATCGCGGTATTCACAACAGCAAATGATGCCAGACCTAAAAGAACACTGCAAATTATCAAAATCATCACCAATCCAATTCCTATAAGGATAAACGTATTTTGAATAATATCAACATATTGAACAAAGAAGATATAAAATGGTGAAAAGGCAAAAAATTCAAAATCTGGTGAATAATTCTTAATCTCTTTGACAATTCTTTGTCCATTTATCAAAGCTTTAATAAAATCCTCTTGTTTAGATAAAACCGTATGACTTGTACGGAAATAACTTGCAGTTATAACACCATCCTTTCTTGCAATACTACCAGAATATGGTGCTTTACCACCTAAAGGACATGGATCTGATGGTTGTTCAATCCAATGATTAAAGAAATTCATAAATTCAATATCAACTGGGAAACCATCCATGGTAGGACTATATTGTTTATCTTGATAACAAGTTTCACATTGTCTTTCTGGTGAATAAGGAAGACAAAATTCTCTTTCAAATGAATTTTTAACTAATTTTTTAAATCTACAACATTGATCTAAATCAGGATTAAGCCAGGTTAAAAAATCATCTAACCAATTTGCTGTTGGTTCAGCTATTGTTGATATTTCACTTCTTACAAATTCTTGTTCCAAAACATTTGCAATCGAAAATTCATTACAAGTAGAAAATTTACCACAAATAGCTTGTTGATTCCATCTTTTAGTTATATCAAAATTCTTCAAGATAAAGAAAACTGGTGGTCCAACTTGTAAGTATTTTGGAAGAGCTTCAAAATAATCTTGAAGATATGACGTCTGAGGTACAGCAAGTTTTGGATCTAATCCTAATTTTATAGTTGGTAGAACACCAAGTGATAATCCCAATATTAAAACAAACCCAGTAAGAATTTTTCTTTTGTTTTGTTTCTTTGTTATAAATGGACTATATATATCTGTTATGAAAGTTGTATAATCCAAATCATAGCTATTTTTAGCTCCATCCAGTTCTAATTCAATATTTGTTGTTAACCAAGGTAAACAATCAACTCTACCATTTTCAATTCTCTCTTCATCAAGAGCTAATAAACCAATGAAAACCGTCATTTGTAATATAAAATTGATTATAATGGCTCCAGCTGAATAATAAGCAAAATTTCGAACTGCTGGCATTTTAACTGTTGTGGCTAAAAGAAACATACAAACTTGTAATATTACACTTATCAAACAACCAGGACCAACTTTTTCAAGCGTTTTAGCTATTTTGTTTTTGGAATCTTCAGACTCTTGTTCTCTTTCAAGTTCAAATACAATAATAAAAATGTTATCAATACCAACTGCAAGTACTAAAAATGGTATAACCTCAGCTATAATTAAAGTTGATTTAATACCAATAATTGTGAAAAGCCCAGCTGATGATGTTACCGATAATAAGATTATAAATATCCCACCAAGTCCTAACTGAAATCTTGTTTTGACAAAATTTTTCAACCTCAATCTAATAGGTATACTTCTTCCTAAAGCTATTGATGCATATAAAAACATCACCAAATAAGATATAATAACTATTTTAAAGTCAGTGTTTGAAGATTGGTTCAACTCTTCATTTAAGGAAATCTCAGTACTAAATGCAACATTTAGATCTGGTCTTTCTTCTCTAATTTGATGTAACCAATTCTGAAGATAATGTTCATATTCTATAACATTAGAAGTATAACTTGAATCTTTAATATGACTATTTAAGAGCAATGTCACCACAATAGCCTCTGCTTCGAATATATGACTAGCATTACTGAAAAGTAAATTTGGTTTTAACGGTTGTTGAAACAGTGGTAAACAATTAACTGGTGATTCAGTACATGATTTCAATTGTTGTTTCCAATTAGATTTATCTAAATAGGAAATTTCACCATGGAAGTATTGTGTAAAAGATTCAAGTAAACACGAAGAATCTTCACCCATTGGTTTAAAACAAAAATCATCAAATGACAGAGTTAAACCAGTTTCATTATTATAAAACTCACGTATTTCCAATTCTTTTTCAAACCACCATTCTATATTATCCCAGGTTAAAATGGGTGACTTGTCTTTATTTGAAATGATGATTTGTTCAACTCTATACCATTCATTGAAATTCTCATTGAAAAATTGCTGATTTTGTAGTTGTTGATCATTAGGTGGTACCCATAAATTTATCGGATCTGTTTCTAAATCAAGTTTAAACAACCCCAAGGATAATACAAGACTTAGAATTACACCTATAGCAATTGTAGATTTAGGATAACTAGAACAACAGAGTCCAATTTTGAAAAACATCCGTTCCGTGAAAGACATTATAACCGATTGAAGAGATTTGAGCCAGCTCTTTTTCTTCTTTTCAATCGACCCATTAAGTGGTTCTTGTATCAGTCTCTTAGTTCTTGAGATATAGATATGAAATCCTATCATGAATAAAAACATAATTACCCATATAATCAATATACTAAAAGAGAAACATGGAAGATTTGCAATTTTACATGAGTTTGAATAATCTTTGATTTTAGGTAATTCTGGACATGATGAAGGACAATCTGCACAAGCACATTTATAAGTATTATCATCACAAGGTTTTGCATCACCAATTCTGAGTTTTAATCCGACTTTATCTTCAGTTGTATTGGTTTCATACTTAAAGTTAATTTGGAACGGAGATCCACCTAAAAGAGGTTTTTCATCACCTAAAAACTTCAAAAATTCCAGGTAATTTTTAGCTCCACCACCTATTAGATCCATAGCGTAACCATTTGTTGCTGAAAATTTCACATTCTTACAAGAATCATAAAACTTTTCTGCATAATTGGGATCGATAAACAGATCAAGTTCTAAAACTATATCTTTTTTAGATATTGAAATCCCAGTTTTAGTTACATTTATAAAAGTGGATTGGATTGAAGAACATGTAAAATGACAAAAGAAATCACGAAAGTTCTTTCTACAAGCTGGACATGAACTTATTAAAGGATCAGCTTTTTTCAAATTCAGTTGTAGTGTCATAATTTGTGACTCTGTACAACAAATCAAATCAGTTGGGAAATCATCTCCACAAATAGAATGAAGCAATTCAATCGAGTTTTCATCTGGAGTGAAAGCTTCTGATTCAGTAGGACATGGTAATTCAGATCCAAATATAGATTTTTTACCACAAGTTCCTTGCATTGAACAATAACCAGATTTATGAATAGCCAAAACACATGTTAATTGTAAAAGTAAGAAGAGAAAATTCATTATAAACATAAATTGTTACTCCAATAACAAACTGGGATTTTGTTATCTAAAAGAAACTTTTGATATCTTGTAATTGCCACAAAAGTTGTAGCTGAATGTAATTGCTATATAAAAGACCTTATCAATATTTTCGTGTCCCAACCGATGCTATCCAAGTCGCGATCCAGAGATTTACACCAAATGATAAATGTTAATAGGTATATCAGGTACTTTATGTTCTGGTAAAACCGAAGTTGTACGATACTTAAGCTTTCAAGGTTTCAAATTAATAGACTTTAAAACCAAAACTCAGAATGGACTTAAAGATTCCATTGAAATTTTCAAATCATTTCATGATCTTGATGAATTGTTAGAGTTTGTTACTTTGAATTGGATGTCAAACTTTGTAATATCTCATATTGATAATATGGAAATGCTAACAATTCTATCTAAAAGACCATTTTTTCTACACATTAGTATTGATTCACCGGTGAAAATGCGTTATAAAAGATATATAACTAAAAACTCTGAAATACCGTTAAAAGACTTTGTTAGTCAAACTGATGATTTATTATATTGTCCAGAAAACCCTTTAATAGAAATTAATAACCAAGCAACTGTCAAAATTGTGAATTCTTCAAGTTCAATTGAAAAATTATATGTAAAGTTAAGTGAATTGAATCTTACAGATCAATCTAGATTAAGACCAACCTGGGATTCATATTTTATGAGATTAGCAAATTTAGCAGCTCTTAGATCGAATTGTATGAAAAGAAGAGTTGGTTGTGTCATTGTAAGTGATAAAAGAGTAGTTGCAACCGGTTATAATGGTACACCAAGAAATCTACCAAATTGTAATGAAGGTGGTTGTGATAGATGTAATAAAGCACAAGGTAGTGGGAATAGTCTTTCTACCTGTCTTTGTCTACATGCTGAAGAAAATGCTTTATTAGAAGCTGGTAGAAGTAGATGTGAAAAAAGTGTTCTTTACTGTAATACATGTCCATGTTTAACATGTTCAATAAAAATCGTACAAAGTGGAATATCCGAAGTTGTTTATGATCAATCTTACTCTATGGATATTGCAAGTCATAAAGTAATGAGTCAAGCTAATATAATATTAAGACAATTCAAACCACCAAGTGAAGGTGTGTTTATATAAAGTTAGATTTCCTTATACTCATAAGGACCAGGTTTTTCTTCAGCAATCAATTCTATTTTTGAATCTTCAATCTCTTTACCATGTGATTTTATAGTAGCTATGATTTTATCACCTGGAACAATTTTACCAACACCTTTTGGTGTCCCAGTTAAAATCATATCACCTTTTTCTAATGTCATGATACATGACATGTGACTTAAGATTTTATGAATTGGGAAAATCATTAAATTTGTAAAGTCCTTTTGTTTAACTTCATCATTGATACTCAAGGATAATTCAACATTATAAGGATCAGGAATTTTTGATTTGTCTATAAAGTTTGACAAGGGCAAAAAAGTATCAAAACCTTTGCCAATTGACCATGGAAGTCCTTTCTTTTTAGCTTCATCTTGAACATTTCTTGCAGTCATATCAATTGCTAAAGCATAACCTTCTATAGAATCTAAAGCCTCTTTATGAGAAAAATCAGATGGTAAATTTTTAAGATCTTTATTTAAAGTAAATGCTAATTCAACTTCATGATGTACAACAACTCCTTTTGGTACTAAAAATGGACCCAGATTTGGTTTTAAAATTGAAGACGAAGGTTTTAAAAAGAAAAATGGTTCTTGTGGTGTAGTATTATTCAATTCTTTAATATGAGCTGCATAATTCCGTCCAATACATAAAATCTTTTTAGCATTGTCAATATATTTAAGTTTAGTCATCTTGTTTAGTGATATGACTTTGAATTTTGAGCTTCCCCATGAGAATCTTTTGCGGAGTGTATATTGACACAAGATAACCTAAACCGTTAAATCTAAATTATTGTACTTGAACACTCGACCATGAATAGCAAAAGGGCCCAAGATGCCAGGGGTTAATACGATTGAGATGATGGAGTGAATACTGTAATTAGTACTGGTTTGAAATCTGGATTTAATCCTGGAGTATTGTCTTTAATTCTGAATTAGGCTTATATCTTCGCTTATACTAATCTCGTTTAGACTTTTAGTATACAATGCAGTAATGAGTGTAATTGGAATTGCCAACATGAGATTGCTAGTCCTCAAGGATTTTTTGGGATATCTAGGTGTTTTTTAATGGTCCAAGTGTTTAACGTAAAGGTGTTCTTTGTAGTTTTCAAAGAAGTTCTAGAAATTGCAATTATAGATTCTATCTTATTTGCATTTTTGAGAAAAGGTTTTGGTGATTTTTCTGATTATTCTCATATTCACAAGAAATTAGTAAGAAAAGTATGGATAGGTACTGGTATTGGAGTTATACTTAGTATAGTTGTTGGTTGTATCTTCATTGCGGCTTTCTATACAAAACATGGGAATTTTTGGTTAAGATCACTGTATTTATGGCAAGGTATCTTTAGTTTATTATCTTCTGTATTAATATCTATTATGGGGATTTCTTTATTGAGGATCAATAAACTTAAGGAGAAATGGAGATTAAGGTTATCTCAATCTATCTTACAAGATAAATCTAAACCCATGCATTTTTGGATTAATTGGACTGAAAGATATGGTATGATCTTATTACCACTTGTTATTTGTTTAAGAGAAGGTTTAGAAGCAATTGTTTCTATTGGAGGAGTAGGAATAGAATCGCCTGCTTCAGCTTTTCCAATACCTGTCATTTCTGGATTAATAGCTGGGATTTTAATTGGAGTTGTTTTACATTTTTCAAAATTTTTACCACTGAAACTTCTTCTTATTGTATCAACTTGTGTGTTGTATTTGATTGCTAGTGGTATGTTTTCTTCGACTATTTGGTTTTTTGAACTGTATAGATTTTTCAAACAGACTCTGGGACGTTCTTTGAAAGGTGGTTCTGGACCAGGAAGTTATGATATCACAAAATCAGTTTGGCATGTTAATTGTTGTGATCCAAATCTAAATAATGGTTGGGATATTTTTGGTGTTATTCTAGGTTGGCAAAATTCCGCTACTTATGGTTCAGTGATTTCTTATAGTATTTATTGGATTCTGGTGATTTTGACAATTGCAGCATTATTTTATCAAGAAAGATATTCACTGAAAAAATTGACAGGATGGAATCCTACAAATTTCTTTAAGCGTAGATCAGGATTATTTTTGAAAAAAGAAGATGAAGATACTTTTAATAATTATAAGTTTAAAGAATCTGTTTCTGGTAAATTATGATTAAATATATGAAAGAAAAAAAATAAACCCACGGCGGGAGTCGAACCCGCAATCTTTTGATTAGAAGTCAAACGCGTTAACCATTACGCTACGCAGGCAATAATTATCATAGTGCTTATCAGTGTACAATTTGAACTGCTTGGTAAAGATTGTATTGGGAAAAGGTGACAACACTGGTATTAATAGAAATATGAAGTCAAGCGTTTAGCACTTGTTTGAACAAGCCTTTTATAGTTTACAAATTCTGATCCACACTTTTTCTTTATAAATTTGTCAAATTGCAAAATTTCAAAAAAATTACCTTTTACAGCCTACAATCTCTCTATACCATGGTGTTTATATTTACAATACTTAAGCCGACCAAAATTGATAACTCTTAGGTTGAGCAGCACTTATCGGTAAAGCCGCATTTGGATTTACCAAATTTTCATTTGCATCCAATTGATCAACTTCAAGATTTGTATCTTGTGAAGCAACTTCAGCAACCTCAGTTATTGGAGCTGGGGTTAACAAATCATCTAGCAAGTCCATAACCTCTTTAGGTAAGTCATGTGATTGTTTAAACTTGTTTATCTTGTCAAAGTTATTCCATCTTTCTATCAATAATTGTTTTCTTTGTAAACTCAATAGATTTTCCGATTTGATAAGGTTTGATTCTAATATTGACAAGTTTTTCAATTTATGATTGACTTTATCTAAAGTCAATTCCACAATTTGATTAATTACATTTGCTTGTTCGGAAATGCTATCTTGTAAATTTTTCAATCCATTTTGCTTTATCAAATTTTCACCTTCATTCTTGGTAATGATTTTCTCAACAATTTCTTCTACAAGAATTTCTTTATTTGATTCGATTGGAGTTGAGTTCTTTGATGGTTTGATTAATTTGGTCAAATAGTTATCTTCAATTGGTAATTCTATAAATTTTATTAAAGCTTGATCTCTTGATTTTGTCCCGATATGTTCTGCTATTTTATCCCATTGACCATTTGAATTTGTGTTTGCAAGATTTGCAGTTGTTGGGTTTGAGGAATCAAAAGTTGCAAACATTTCTATACCTTCTAATAATAATAAAACCTCCTGTTCTGACCAGTCATCAGAGGTTTTTGAAATTTTGATAAAATCGGTTGATTTGAAATTTGAAGGGAATAATCCTTGTTCAAAACAATGTGAACATAAATTTGATGCTGAATTTGAACTTGAGTTTGATGGGGTTTTACTTTTTAAATTATGATATCTAACCGTACTTGAATCTTTCCCACACAAATTACAAAAAAAATTTATAATTGAGTTTGAATTTTTAGCTGAAACTGAAGTATCATAAATATTACGTCTAATTTCTAAATTAAATGGGAGTGTCTTTTTTGTAATCAGTTGTTCTTCTTTTATACTATCATTTCCTTTTGTTGATTCTTCTTTAACATTGACATTTTCTGGGAAAAATGGAACTAACCCTTGTGGAGTATCTAAAGTAATTTGAAAATGACCAGTATATTGTGGACCAACTAAACTTGATTTTGTTCTTGGATCAATTTGAAAATTTATTAAACCCCATTTTTCTAAGAAATGATGGATTCTTATAATATTAGATACATCTCCAGCTAAATTTCTACGTACTGCTGTGACTGTCAAATACTCTAAAGGATTAAGTCTATAAGCATTTATCATATAATCCCTTATATTTTTATAAACCAGTTGGTTTCTATAAATTGATTTGTTATCCTTATTAAAGAAATCTGGAAACAGTTTCTTTTCAATAGAATGAATTGAATCCAAGTCAAACCATTTTGAAAATGATGGAATAACAACATGATTTGTTTGTTCCATAAGGTATCCTTTTGCTCTTTCTTGGAAAGAAGTTTTTATTTTATCTATATCAACTTCTTTTGTATCATTAGTTTCTATATCTGGTGTTGGGGTGATTGGAGTTTCTTCAACTTGTATATCCGTCATGATGTTATCCTTTTGGTTGTCTATTTTTTCTTTTGATGGATACTTGGTTGGACACGACTTAACACGATCAAACACGACTTGAATAATAAGATTAAACACGACCAAACACGTCTGATTTTATTTATATCAATATGGTTAGTGTAAGAAAGTCTACAAGGACAAATCGAAAACAATATATAGATCCTGATAGTGGGAGTGAAGAAGAGGAAGAGTTTAGTGAAGAAGATTTTAGCGAAGAAGAGTTTAACGAAGAAGAATTTACCACCAAACGTAAATCATCATCAACCACAAAACCTTCAAAAAGACTTAAAACAACATCAATTCCAGAAAATTTTGAAGAAAACGAATTATATAAAGCTTTATCACATCCAGAGAGTTCGACTTATGAACTCGTTTTAGAATGGATTGATTCTTATACTCAATCTAAAGAAGATGCCATTGTAAACATACTCAATCTAGTTTTAAGAAGTTGTGGTTGTATAACACTTTTACAGCCACATGATATAACAAATCTAGAATCTGCAACCGATACAATTGGTGAGATTGTAATTGCTTTTGAAAATCAACAATATCATGAATATCCGTTTATATCATCAAATAAAGAAGTAAAGTTCTTTCGTACAAATGTTTTGGAATTCTTTGATAACTTTATAAAATCAAGTCATGAAAAAGGACTACTATATAAAGAGAACACTGGTGAGGATGAATTTTTAACCTCACCATTAATGAATCACATATTGACTTGGTTTTCAGCTTTGAGTTCATGTAAAATAAGACCCTTGAGATATGTGTCAACAGTAATCTTTCTTAATATTCAAACACAATTATGTGATATAATTCAAAATATAACATCAAGCTTAGAAAAGAGTCAACGTCAATTATCAACTGCAAAATCAAATCTGAAGCGGAAAAATGAAAATAGATTGAAAGCTTTACAGAAAAATGTTGATTTATTCCATCAGCAAAAGCAAACTATAATAGAATACTTTACTGAAATCACTGAAACTACTTTTATCCATAGATATCGTGATATTGATCCTTTAATCAGAGAAGAATGTATTAAACAATTGGGGATTTGGATGACAATTTGTCCAGAGATTTTCTTCCAATCATCATATCTACGTTATTTTGGTTGGTTATTATCAGATCCTTCAAATGGTGTAAGAATAGAAGTTACAAAGACATTACTAAAGTTATATAAAAATAGAAATGGACAAAATTTAGGTATGGGATTTAGACAATTCACTGAAAGATTTAAAACTCAATTGATAAATATGAGTTCGAAAGATTCAGATATGAATGTAAGACTTCATTTAATTAGTATATGTTGTGAACTTTTAAAGATTGGGTTTCTTCAACAAAATGAAAAACTTGAAATTTGTCTGAGATTTTTAGGATTGATTTCTTCAACAGATACAAATAAGTCAAAAGTTATACATGAGATTTGTAGATTTATTGATTTAGTCAATCATCATGAGGTGGAAGAACTTATAGAGAGGTATTCAATTTTTATTGACAATTATGAATCACCTCAATTTGGTGATGACGAAGGGAAATTGAACTTGAAAAATTGTCTAAAGTACAAAAATTTACTTCGACTTATGCAAAAGTCATTGGCATTCCAAAAGAAACAAGTATTGAATATGGAGTTTGTCGGGAGGACTTTCAAGTACTTGTATACCATGACTTCATATTCAGATTCATGGGAGTTTCTTATACAATTTTATCTATTTGACTTGTCATCTATAGTGTTTAAACTGAAGAATGATGAACTACTAGATGATAATATCGAAGTTTCTAAGTTTAAAGAGATTTTAGATATGACGGTTGATGATTATTGCTACTTGTTGATCTTTATAAACAGTTCACTTGATTGTATATTTGATACAAAGTTGAAAAAGGGGAAAGAATTTTATGATGGTGTCAATTCACTTCAAGTAGTATCATCAAGACTTGTTGTTCATCTACCATTAATTTTGCCATCACTGATAAAAAATATCCAACAATATATTGTGTTTTTAAACCTATGGAGTAAATTACTAACTAATGGAGATTTAGCTACAACTTTTAAATCTATGAATCAACTAGAAACTTATAACTCAATGACCTTAAAGATGATCAAATTCTTTCAAACTTATGAATCTGATAAGTTTCATCGTCATATCCATCAAGAGTATGATTGTATATTTAGCATTTTACTTGAAGATTATACTTCTGATAATGCTTTAACCAGTGGAACAAGTAAGTTAAGTTCTGAGATAAGACTTCAAATTCAAGATTTAGTATATGAACTTGTCAGTGAAACTGGTGATTTACTCGAACAACAAAATTTAGATGAAGTTTTAGGTGATGATTTGAAAAATCAGATTACCATTTGTAATTCTTTGGTAGTGATCTCTCATCTTTTAATCAAATTAAACATCATAGGGAATCATGTTGATATTAATGAGAATTTTGAATCTTCTTCCTTACTTAAAAGTCTTATAACAAAGACGCTAGGTAGATTAAATTTTGAATTATTGGTAGATTCTTGGTCTGCAAACTTGTTAGAATCCTTTGATGACGTTGCCACATCGATTAAAGCGCTTTTAGATTTGATTTTGATTACAAATTCTTGGAAGTTAGAACAACTTATATATGTTCCTTCTAGTTTTGAAAACAATCTCCAACATCATTATGATATACAAAAGAACTTTCAAACCACTTTAAATTTTATTGACACCATTGCTTCTTTATTAAGGTCGTTGACCAAGAGTATTGAAATTATAGATGAAAAGATCACCTCTAGTTCAAATCCAAATGAATCTATAGTGAAAATTTATCCAAAGCTAATAGATATGAAAACTTTATTAGCTGCTAAATTTATAGATTTGGTTGTTTCTATGAAGATTTTTTATATCAAGTTTAGAAAGTCAAACAACTTTAAGAACTTTGATTCCTTTTTCACAAATCCAGAAAGAATGGGTAAGTATCTAAGTCAATCATTACCACAACCAATTGAATCTGATCTTATGGATATATTTTTACGTAAGGAATTCAATTTAGCTAGAATTTTGGAGATACAACTTGACAGACAAGATGAAGAAGATGTCAAATATGATAACATTGAATTTAAAGATGAAGTTCAAGAAGATGAGACCTTTTTTGACTCCAATGTAGAAGATTTAACTGATGAAGAGAATGAGTCCAAAATAGAACTAAAAGCTCAAATCAAACAACTAAGACTTGATGAAATTAAACAACATAAAGTATGGAATGCTGAAAAGGAATTATGTGTATTTCTGATCAAGTTGTTCACTCTAATCAATATATCTATGGTATCAGAGTCATTTATTGATAGGATCAAGTTGAATTCGGATAAGATTGGAGGATTATTTTCAAAGGTGTTTTCACAAAATGAAAACCAAAGAAAGATGATATTTAGAGATGATACTTCAACATCAAAAGTTCAAGTGGTTCAACCTAATTTGGCAGAAGAGATTGAATTGTAGCTAATGTATATTTTAAGAATCACGATGTCTTTCTTCAACTGGTTGAAGTTTCAAATTATCAATTTTTTTCTGAAACATGTTATCTATATCATCACCTTGTATTGTACCAATTGGAGTTTGAAAGTTGATAATTTCATCATATGAACTTCCTGTCATCGTTTTCGTTAATAATGGACTTAAAGCTTTGCGAGTGTCCGGGGTGTCTTCTGGAATGCTAGTCTTGAACGTGTAATTTGTATCTTCAGGTTTTATGGCCTTCTGATCTTTAGAATGAATTTTTATTGGAGTTGATGTTCTTGTATTAGGAGATGGTTCACTTTCTTCACCAGATTCTGTACTTATATGTAAACTAAAATCATTTGCAGAAAAGATCCCATTTGAATATGTTGGCAGAAATAATGGTTGAGTATTGATCATTGTCCCAGAAAGAACCCTTGGTAAATTTTTCCTATTAGAACCATCTGGTGATCCAACTGTTATGGTACCTGGGGTCCTTGATATCCCACCAATTGATCCATTCCCTTTAACTCTATTTTGAATTCTATTTTTAAAAGTGAAATATGATTCTGGTGGTGTTGGACTCAAACGTCCAGAAGTACGATTAGAATGAATTTTCTTTTTTTCAATTGTATTTGGATTTTCCAGTGTTATAGTGTTTTTATGAGAATCAAGAGTTCCACATCTTGAACTTCTTGATTTGAATCTAGAATTAATTTCTTTTCTAATATTATATGCTGAATCTTGTCTAAAGACTCTTATAACACCCTTATTATCAGTTGTAACCACAATATGACCCAGATTTACAGAATTATCACAAAATGATTTTTTTCTTTTTATCGTCTCACCTCTCTTAACCAAATCAAAGATCAAGTCATCTGATGATGCAAGCAATTGTTTTGTCTCATCAGGAGCAAAAAGTGCAACATTAACTTTTGAATTATGAGCATGAAATGATGAATAGGATGAATTTTCATTAGATACATAAGTATATTCATCAAGAATACGTTGTAGACTTAGTCTACGGAAAAGTTTGTTCTCAGTTAAGAATTTACCATACCTTTTATGCTTTAATTGGAAATCACTAAGATGATGTGTCCCCAGCTTTAACAGTTCAGTTACGGCTGATCTTATCTTATTATTGATGATAGAGTTATTATTCTCCCATATATAACACCAATGATCTTCAGAACCTGATATTATATATCTATTATCACTGGATAACGAAGCAGCAATTGAAGAACTACGATTGGATAATCCTTTGAATCTTGTGACTAACTTCTTACCTGATGGATTAGCAAGTCTAACTTTGGAATCATTTGTCGTTACAAGTACATTCCATTTTGACATTGGACCATCTATAACGTCATATATATAATCTTCTTTCTCAAATATACTAATCCCTGTTATCTTATATCCTTGTTTATGTTGAAAATATACTATGGATCTTTCTTTTATCTCTGTTTGTAAAGATACATGTAATCCTTTTGTCTCTAAAACAAATATCGAACCATTAAACCCACCAACAAAACAATATAAACCATCTGGTGTAAAACAAGCAGCAGTAATCAAAACTTTGTCACCAAGATTATTTGAATAAGCAACGTTTTTCTCTAGTATTGACCACAATCTTGCCTTGTTATCAAGGGATCCACTAAAGAAAAATCTATCATCCATTGGATGAAATCTAACCGTAGTTACAAAATCATCATGAGGAAACGTTTCTAAACATTCTTTCCTATCTACATGCCATAATTTAACTGTTCTATCCATTGACCCTGATATCAAAAAGTTATTTTTACTCCAATCTAAAGACAAAATAGAATTGGTATGACCTTTAAATACACAAACTGGCTTATCGTGGAATACCGGAGCATACTCAAATGGCTTCTTTCTTGAATTGGATGGTTTTGAGTTTAATGAACTTACATATTGAAATCTACCTAATGGAGATGCTATAACTTTCCAAACCGATATGATTGCATTTCTACCTGCAACAGCTAAAAATTGACCATCTCTACTAAACTCCATTACAAAAATTTCTTTTGCTGCTACTGGAGTTTTTATATCCTTGGATGATAAAGTTTCATTAAAGCTTTTGGAATCATCTTCACTAATAGATGAAGGAGCATCAGAACTTCGAATCGAGGTTATGTCAAAATTTTGTGATGTAGGTTCAGTATTTAATTCTTGTGCAAGAAACAAATGATTAAGTATACGAGGACTATGTTTCTTCTTTTTACCTACTTTTATATACTTTGGTCTTATTAAAGCTTCTTGTTGGATATCAAAAAAGGTATCGTTATCCTCAATAGAACCTATCAATGGGAAAGCTGACCTCTCATCACTTGAATTTGAGAAAATCTTACCTATTGATTCTAATGAAGACAGAGATGAGTAGCTATCATCATCTCTATATATTTGGTCAAAATCATACATACTCGAGTCCTCTTTATCGATAAATGTATTTGAGCTAGAACTTTTTACACTATTCTTCCTCATGACATTATTACCTGATTTACTTGAAATTGGTGATAAGGTTGATTTTGTTGATTTGATTGAATTTCTCCTTGATTTCTCCCTTGGCTTTGACAGCCGGTTCAAGAATTTCAGTAGAAATCCTCTTTTTGAAGTTTCCTGATTACTAGAACTCAGTGTATGCCCTGTCATGATTTGGGAACCCTGGAGGGTCTAAGAATTGTCTTATATAATCAAAAATCAATAAATTATAATTGAAATTCCAATTATCAAAAGTAAACTCAAGTTTGTCAAGAATTGAAATGTTTTCAATTGACTATTTAAATTTGCTCTACCCGTTAAAGTATCTGTGGGTCGTTTTGTACTTTAGCAAGCACTAGTGGATGTCGTGTACATTGACTGATGACTAAATGTCGTATAATGTCGATTTAGTTAACTACAAGCCTACAATAACACTTTGGTCTATAACTAATTTGTCACCTTATATTTATTATATTATCTAATTGACCCAAATTAAAGTTTTGAAAGCTTATGTCTTTCTCTTTTTAGACCATTCTAAATGCAAAATTAAAGAATGATAACCCTTACCATTTAATTCCTCTAATGCTCTTTCTGCCATTTGTTCACTTGCAAAAGTAACATATGCAAAACCTCTGGATTCACCAGTTTCTCTATTTCTAAGTATAAGGGCTCTTTGTAATGGACCATATCTACCAAGTAATTCATTTCTTAACATATCATCATCAACAAAAGAATTCAATTGTGAAATCTTTAATGTTGGAAGTTCATCTCTCAATGGATCTCTTGGTGGTAAGTTTCCACTTGCATCTTTTCTCATATGTCTTGGAACATATTTTCCTGGTGCATTATCACCACCTGCTGAAGCTTGTTCAACTTCTGGGGTTTCTGATTTAGTTTCACCAAGAGTTTCTTTAAATGGACATTTGGCAGTAAAATGATCACCTCCACAAGTTCTACATTTAATTCTTTGTGATGATACAACTTGTGATTGTTGTTCCAATTTAGATTCTTCTTCTTGTTTTTCAATTTCTTTCCATGCTGTACCTAATTTTAATTCGACTTTTTCACCTAATTGAGTAGTTCTGGTGTCTGGTCCTGGTGGCGTATTAGATTCTTTACCGAATTTGGACCAGTTTTTACGATGTGCAATTAATGGATGTACTTTCTCTTTCACTTTAACTTCTCTAATCTTTTGTGTTATTTTTACTTTTTTACCTTCAGCATTTAATCTATATGTTACTACTGTTTTGGTTCCATCAGGATTTGTTGTGACTTCGGATTGCGGGAGTTCATCATCAGCATCTGCCCATGATTTGATTGCCGATTCTGACATTATGTACTTGGTTTATCTCAGATGAAAATTTGATGGATTTTTTTTCACTTTCATTTTGTGTAAAAAAGTCATGTGGGAAAAGTCATGTGAAAGAGTGCAAGGATATATACTTTGATCCCACTTAAACAATACAATCTCGATTAAAATCTTCATTATCCTACAAACCAATTCCTAAATCCTTCTTAATTCTTTACAAATTTCACAATCCTATTTGCAACTTCTTCATTTACGTAAACCTCATTATGTAAACCAAAATGACCCAAGCTAAACTCGAATACAACTCCGTTTTCATAAAAGAACTTTGATAGTAATAATTGTTGATTTATAGAAACAAGCTCATCTTCTATTGAATGAACAATCCAATGTTTAGATTCTTCACTATACAACCCCGTTGTCAAAGGATTAGTTAATGACCACGATAATTGATTCTCTTCTGTATAATGATCTTTCGATACAAAAGCTTTGTGAATAAATGAAAATTTATCGCCATACTCTTGTAAGCCTTTAGGAAGATCAAATATACCACTAAGATATATATAATTCTTCACAATCAAAGTTTCAAGAAGAGGTTCAAAGCGTTTTAAATCTCTCTCTACCTCTTTATAATCTTCCTCTGTTAACTCACCACACTTTTCCAACTCTTTCAAGCCCACCTCAACTATCCTTTTATAATCTTGTAGTTGTAAAGCCAAATGAGCACCTACAGAATGACCCACAATCAGAATTTGTTTGATCTTATATTCATTCTTCAAATGCTCAATTCCTTTTAAAACATCGATTAAATGCCATGGATGTTTTACACCCGGGGAAAGCCTATAATCAATACTATACAAATTGTTATTCTCCTTCAGCATCAAATCAGAAAAGACAGAGAAATCTTCACAGGTGTTATTAGGATCAACCCAAGCTCCCCCATGTATAAAGATTATTGAGCTTGTATTACTTGGGTCATGTTTATAGACTTTCACTCTTTGTAAAGAGTCGTTACCCCAGGTGTCCATAATTCACACTATTGAGGTTTAGACACATCAACTACAATACTACACCGCGAGCTCAAAAAGGCATGTCAAAAATTCATTACTCTATGATCTAAACGATTCGAATTCAACATACAAGTCTATAATACATCATTGGGACGAATTCGTCTCCCTATAATACACGATGAAAAAATTCCAGATTCTTTCTATACTTTTAAAAAAATTTCCCACTTAAGGTTGGTTTTGAGGTCCACGTTTGGTTCAGTTCCTTTTCTTTCAATAAACACAATATACTAATCAATATAAAATACTCCCAACCCCTGACTTTTTAAAAGTTAAACATTAGTTAACATTTTGATAGTTTTACAAAATCAACATCATTTCTTATTTTTTGTTTAATATCTTGTTGGAGATCTATCTCTAGTATAAGAGTCTCTTTCGTAAGATCTACCTTCATCACGGTTATATCCACCACGACCACCTCTAAAGTCACCACGTTCACCTCTGAAATCGTCTCTGTAACCACCGCGACCACCTCTGAAATCACCACGACCACCTCTGAAATCATCTCTGAAACCACCACGACCACCTCTGAAGTCACCACGGCCACCTCTGAAGCCACCTCTGAAGTCACCACGACCACCTCTGAAGCCACCTCTAAAGTCACCACGACCACCTCTGAAACCACCACGACCGCCTCTAAAGTCACCACGACCACCTCTGAAACCACCTCTTCTTGGTGGAGGTGGAACAAATGGTGAAGTGTCTTCTTCAGCAGCGATAGTTGTTCCTTGGAAATCAGCTTCATTTAATAATGGAATAGATTGAGATAATTCATCTGCTGAGGAAAATTCTAATGCACCAACGGTTTCACCGCTATCTTCTCTGAATACTTTGGCAAATGTTGGAGAGAAGGTGGTTTTTTCTCTAACAAAATCTTTGAAATCTTGCCATGCGGTACCATCAGGTAAGTTGGTACATTTGACTCTATAAAGACCTCTGGTGTCTTCTTTTCTTTCTTTAGCAATTTCGACTTGAATGGTTTGGCCATCAAATTCACTATCATTGCAAACTGTGATCGCACGTTCTGCATCCTCAGAGGTTTCAAATGTAACAAAAGCGTAACCTCTCATTAATTGAACCTCAGTGATAGGACCAGCTTCCTTAAAATGTTCTTCAATTTGTTCACGTTCAATTTCTGGACCTAATGGTCTAACGAACACTTTGTTTGGTTCGGTCATTATACTCTATGTTTTTCTGTAAAGTGTTAGAATGAAGATTTGAAGGATGGCAATCGCGAAAATTTTTATTCGAGACGAAATTATTACCCGGCCTAAATTTACGACTTTGTGCAACTTGAGTGGACCATACATTTATCTATACAAAAAGAAATAGGGCTAACAAGACGAATTTTGGCGAGAGTTTAGAACCACTAGCTTCAAATGTTTGTATACTAGTAGTTGAAGCTTGTGAGGATGTCGAAGTTGTGGTTTGAACAGTGGTGTGAATTGATTTTGTTAAACTTGGACTAGTCTCTGTGACACGATGAGTAGAGAGAGAGTCAATTGATTTGATTGTCACTGTTTCAGTACCTGGTGTAATAGAATCGGTGGATGTAACAGGTGTTTCTGTTTTAGTGACTGATATTTGACCATCAGATATACTTGAACGAGTTTCTGAACTTTGAGGTAATTCGTTTGTTGAAGATAACGTACTGGTTTCTGTAATTGACTCGCTTGGAGATGTCTCAGTTTTAGTTTCAATGGTGTCAGTTGTGCCAGGTAGTGTTCTAGTACCACTAGAAGTTACAGTCAATGTGGTAAGTTCATGTGTCAATGTCTTTGAATCAGTATTCAGATTTGAGGTTTCAGTAGCGCTCGTAGCAGATGTAGTCTCAACATTTGGCACACTCGAACAAAATGAAGTTGTTGAAGCATCGGTCAGTTTGAATGGATTTGTATTTGGTGGAGCTGTAGAGCTTGTTTCAGGTAAAATAGAAGACTCACTAGTCAACTTTGAGTTAGAACTAGTAATTAATATAGTTGTTGTTGTGTCAGATAGTTTCGTGAGCGAACTCGACAATTCGAAAGATGTTTCAGCAAGAGAGCTTGAACTTGGTACTATTGGAGGTGATGAGCTGGTTCTTGATTCTGAAGAAATCGGAGCATTTGGTGGTAAAGTTGACAAATAAGATGACGAGTGGGGTACGTCACTTGAGACTATTGCCGTGAATGATGATGAAGAACCTGTTATTTTGCTGACCAGTGAAGACGTGCTAGAAGTGGTTACAGAAGAAGATGATGAGGTTGATTCATTGGATATTGGCTTGGTGGAAGATGAAATAGCAACTGGTATGCTTGAACTTGCTATAGACTTGATTGAAGATGAGAACGATACTTGGATTGAACTAGATTTTGAGCTGGATACTTCTCCGGTAGAAGATGATGATGTAACGGCGATTGAGCTTGATACCGAGTGGGTTATCAAAGATGTGGTTGTGACTTTAGACGAGCTTGCCTCGGTGGAAGATGAGGAAGTAACGGGTAAGCTTGTGCTTGCTACTGGTTTGAGTGAAGATGACAAAATCTCGAATGAGCTTGATTTTGCTACCGACCCAATGGTTGAAGATTCAATTATCGAATCAGAATCAATGGAGATTGATGAAGATGAATACACTGAGCTTGTGGTGGAACAAGATTCAGATGTAGTTGATGTGACAACAACCACGCTAGTTCTTGTGCTAAATCTAGCTTGTGACAGCGAAGTAGAAGCTGAACTTGAAACAAATGAAGAAGCTGATGAACTTGGCACAACAGAAGGAATTGAACTTGGAGTATTGGATGACAATGATGACAGTGGTGAGATAGCTGATGAAGTGGTTAATGGCAAAGTCAGAGTGGAAATAACTGAACTAGATGTAGAAATTTCCTTAAAAGATGACGTTGGATCAGGAATTGTAATAACCTCATCCCAGGTGTAAGTTACTTCAGACTCAACTGGAATAGTATAAACCTTAGAAATTGTACTATAATCAGAAACGATAGTGTTTGTCTCAGTTTCATCAATCCAAGTCATACTGGTATAAGTAATAGTCTCTGCTTCTGATATAGTTTCAGTTGAGAAGCTTGAAATCGTGGTATAAGGAATAGAGTATGTTTCCAAAACTGCAATTGAAGTACCTAAAGTGAATAAAACTGCGACCAAATTCATTTTAGTTCTAAAAATTTTGGTAAACAAAAGACATAATCATTGGGTTTAAATACAACAAATCTCACCTCAGATTTCATCATCTACATGAGTTTTAAAAGTCTTCAAAAGTTTAGGTAATCTCGATAATTTCCTAATTTGTTCGCAACAATCAACTTTCGCAACCAATCCTTTCTATAAGAAAAAGTTTGCAACAATTACAAACTTCAGATGCGTTTCAAGCGATGATTGGGTAAAGAATACTTTTAAGTCGTTTATTGTAATTTCCGAATTTGGAATGATAGAGATTATAGATAAAAAGTTCAAACACTAATCTCTTTTCCATCTAACTTGACCCGGTTGTCTTGCATAATAGATTCCACCAACTTCAATATTTGTATTCCATTGATCTATATGAGAACATAAGGCGGATCCAAGAGCAATTTCTCTTGGGATCTTTGTTTCATCCACTTTCAAAGTGAAACCATTCAGTCCATTTGGAATAACTTGACCAATCCTTTCACGAACCTCGGATTCTTTTTCACCTAAATTATAAACTTTTTCCAACCACCTTCCCTTTGAAGTCCATTGATAAGTAAAACCATCTGCCAAGGTAAACATTCTATAACTATCATTTGCATCTACTTTATGGCCAATTATATGCCATCCAAGTTCAGCCGCAGGAGCATCTGGTGCTCTAATCAATAAAATGTTTGATCTTAAACCTGCTCTTATATCAGCAACAGGCTCGTCTTCAGAATTTTCACCAGTACCTGTTATTGAACTTGAATACATTTTGTATGCACCTTTAACTGCTCTTGATCTAACAAACCAAAAGAGTTTGTCACCTGGATTATTTGGTCCTATAGGTTGCGAACCATTTTTTGTATCATAAACGTCAAAAATTTTAGAACCAGAACCAAATCTTAAAAGTACAGCATATTGTGAAATGTTTTCTTCTTGTAAACTCACAATTGTTGGTATATACCTTGAAGCACTTCGATGAGGATGAAATAAGACGGCTTTTGCCATGACCAAAGGTCTCATTATTGGGGAAAGAATCAACTCGATTGGCATTCTGTAGCAATTGTGTTGATAATTATTGGACCTTTATTGAATTTATAACTTGTATTTGTGGAAACACAAAACTTAAGACACAAATGATAGATACTGTTCATACACTAAGAGTCCTGAATAAATTTTAGTATATTCCGATATAGTGTAATGGCTATCACATGGCTCTCTCCAAGCCATGATCCGGGTTCGATTCCCGGTATCGGAGTTTTCAATTTTTTAATGAATAATCGTATATTCTATTTATTTTTATGACTTTTATCAAGAATCTCTTTAAATTTTTCAAAATTCTCTTTTGACATTGATGTAAAATTCTCTTCAGTAGATGTGCCCAATTCAACTTTCAAAAAATTTGATTGTTCTCTTCCAAATGTTGAACAAAACTCACGAGAATTATCAAGAGCACAATCAACATTGAAATTGTCATAACCTTCTAAATCCTCTTTCAGTTCAATATTGAGTATTGATTTATCAGCTAAAAGAACTTTTAATAAATTTCGAATTGTAATTTTATGAACAGTATAATCAGAAACTGATAACGTTAATGTAAGATAGTCTTCTATATCAAAAGTATCATTCTGAAATTTTAGTTTTCTTAATACCCAACCAGCTATAC
This sequence comes from Glucitozyma multigemmis, assembly GCA_030572295.1. NCBI lineage: Eukaryota > Fungi > Ascomycota > Pichiomycetes > Serinales > Debaryomycetaceae > Glucitozyma > Glucitozyma multigemmis. The sequence goes on from JAJLZT010000007.1 coordinate 177,783, forward strand.
TATTTGGTATTAAAGCACTTACTCCATTACAAAGGTCATTTGGAGAATCAATATCCCAACCAGTTAACTTAACATATAATGAAGTAAACCCTGCAACATGACTAATTTTATATTTATCATCATTACGAATAAGTACAACCAAATTTGGTCTATACATTGTATCACCACAACCACAATCACCAATATGAGCTCTGGCAAAACCAACCCATACATCTCTTTTCTCTGGGATCAAATAATCCAAAGTACCTCTTGAAGATTTTGATATTAATTGTTTAATATTTACAAGTTGTGTACCACCTCTTAAAGGACCAACTTCAGAATCAATTGGTGTATCTTCAACTGCTTGGTACTCAAATTCACAAATACCTGGTGAATCAGAATATAAATCACATTTCAATATTTGAATATTTGCCCATCTATAAACAAATCGAATATGTTTATCATGTTTATTTTCTTTCCTTTCTCTTTCACTTGTGAAAGGAGTCCAATTCTTTTGGATTTCTTGTATTGGAGTATCTTTTATCAGTAATTTAACCGTTTTTGCAAACTCGTATCTGTTGTATATATCAGAATCAACACCATCAACAATAGATTTACCATATTGGAATTGAAATGGCCAACTTATAAACATTGCTCTTATATAATGAGGTTTCACTTCATCATCTTCATATTTAAATGATCTATGGTATTGATTAAATATAATTAGTGGTTCTTCATAACCTTTTGGATTGGTAACAAGTATAATTCTTGGATCTTCATTACCATAAAATCGACCATCAGTATCATCAAAATTATGATAATATGATATTGGTATAATACTTGGATATTGAATTACACGATGTTTATCATCACCATTACGAATAAGTAATTTTATATCTTCAAGTTCTTCCCAGTCATTATCATAAACCTGAGCATATATCAAACTCAAAATAGGTTGATTTCTTGACCCTGTGGGTGTAAAGATAATTCTCGATATCATATAATTAACACCATAATCTTCTAACCAAACACCCGATCCTGATAATCTAAACCAATATCTATCAATCATATCATATTTAAGTTGTAATTTGAAATCATTGATATAAAATGGTACAAATTCATTAAGATAAGGATTAGTTCCAGATTCATAGTCTTCTACTAATTTGGCAACAAATTTATGAAGAGATGTCTTTAAATTCTTTGCTGAATCTACACTGACCTTGAAATTTTTAAATATATCATCACATTTGAGATCGGATGCTGTTGTTCTGTCAGAACTGAAAGTTTTGAAGTTTAAGAGATTGTAGTCTGCTGATAACATTGATTTTGAAATTGAGTCTATATCAGGTTGACGTCCTTTTCGATATTTCCTGATTTGATTTGGTGGTTTCATTCCTAGAGATCTATAATTAAATATGGTTGGGTTTTCTTTGATAAACTCATCTTCATCTCCTTTAAAAGAATTTGGAAATAAAACAATATTACTCTTACTCTTTATATTCACTTTCAAATCAATATTCTCTAATACTGAATAATGACCATGATATCTGAAATGATACGTTAAAAATCCTAATAGAAGTAAGAAACCTAAAGTAATACGAGCATAAAGCCCTTTACTTTTAAAATACATACTTATATTCAATTGATATATATATGTTATTTATTCTAAAGAAAGTTGTTTGTTTAAATTTTCAACATCACCTTGAAAGCATAATCAAGTGCACTCAATTTTCCTTACTTTTAGGCAAAATTCAACCTATAAAAATTAAGATATCATGATTAATTTGTACTATGGAGTGCAGTTTGAATATTCAACCTGAACAATGCAGTATTTATACTTTAATTGTGATGAATTGTTTGATAATCAAGGTATAAAGTTTGTATTGCCTCAAAAGCTTGTTCTTTATTTTGGATATTATTTGGAAAGGGGCCACAAGTTGGGATCACCTTTCGAATTTTTGGAAACCAAGAAGTTCTTTAAAAGACAACTTGTCATCTTGAACTTGAAATCATCTGCATATCTTTTACCCGTTAAACATCAATACTTTGATATATTCTAATCCTTTATACAATATTTTGAAAAGAGGGTGAGTCACGTGAAAGTTTGATATAGAGGTCTGCTTTAGTTCGTATATATAGATTAAATAGTTAGCTATTAACTATCAATTGAAAGTTTATCAATTGGTAGTTCTTCATCTTCTTCATCTTCTCCACCGTCTTCTTCGTCTTCCTCATCTATATCTTCTTCTTCTTCACCTTCTTCATCGTAATCATCTTCTTCATCATAGTCATCCTCTTCATCATAATCATCCTCGTAATCTTCATCTTCATCTTCATCTTCATCTTCATCTTCATTATCCTCTTCCAAACCATCAGCATCGGTGTATTCATCTGATTCCTCCTCATTCTTACCAAACTTCATAAAATTCTTTAAAGGTGATTTAAAACTACCACTCTTTGGTCTTTCCTTTTCAAATTCCGGTTCTTCTAGATTCTTTGCTGCTAAAAATGGTGATCTTGGTGGTGAGTTCAAAGTATCTGGTGTATCTTCAACATCACTCAAATCACTTAAATCAGGTAATGTCTCTCTCCAATAATTAACATCAGTATATTTTTCATCTGCCATAAGATTATAAAGTGGTGGAGATGATGGTACTTCTTTTCTTTGTGACATATACTTGTTATATTGAATATCATTCCAATTATCATTTAAACTAACAACTTCTTTAATCGGAGGGAAAAAATGATCTACTAATTCACCAATCCATAAATATGAAGATTTTGATCCTGCTAATTCTAATAATTCCATATGAACTTCACCATTTGGATTAATTGTAAATATTCTATGAGATGGGATTTTAACACTTCTATAACTAATTGCATCAGTAATTCTATTACCAAATCCAGCATAAAATGGTGTACGTTCATCTTCCACTTCAGTATTTGAATTATAATATAAACTTTTAATATCACTAAGACATGCCATTTTGAAAACTTCAGGTTTTTTCAATATAACTTCTCTTCTTAAAGCTGCCATTGTTCTATCAGGTGATAAAATTACAGGTCCAGCTGGGATTTTTGTTCCACCATCTTGTACGATACCTCTTAGATATTGTCTAGTTGAATCAGCTTGTCCAACAGATCTTGCAGTTAAATACATTATGTTATAACCATTTGCTTTTATATCTTGGAATAGTGTTGCAACTCCTGGATGGGTCCAATCACGTCCTATTAATGTTAACACATGACCTAAAGCATCTGATTTGGTTATAGTTCCATCTATATCCGATATAACTATTGGTGTTACTGATTTCCATAAGAATAATTTCGAATAGATTTGTGAGTTTCCTTGATGAAGTTTAAATGTAAGATTGTTTTCACCATATTGTAAATTCATACTTCTTAATTGTTCAGAAGTTAGTCTAAGAGTTTTAAAATACTTTTTGTCGGTTTCTTGAGGGTTTGAATCTGGAAGTACTTGCATAACATTACTATCATTGAGTATAAGATTTGGCATACCTTCAGCATTTATCATTTCATCCAAGTCAGTATGTATAATTTTAAAATTCCCATCTTCATCTCTACTAATTAATTGATCCCATGAAGAAGCTTCTTCGCCAACCAATTCTTCCATTTCTTTGAGAAAGAACTTTTTAAATGCTTCATCAGAATTATGTATGTTTTTTTCAGAATTTGGCTTGTAACCATCCATGTCTAAAACCATATCACCATTAGCATCAATTTTGGAAGGTATATTTAATTTTTGAGTTAACTTTCTTGCCTTTTCAAATGCTAATTTCGATTGTAAAGTTGGTGATCTTGATGGCGATGATGGTGATTCTGATTGTAAAGATGGAGATCTTGGTGGAGTTGAAGGAGATTTATCTGAAAGTTCAATTTTGGATTCATTATTCAAGTCTAATATATCCATATCATCTTTTGTTGATATTGGTAATGAATCAGGTGAGCTTGAAGCTGATATAACTGGTGATGTTAATACAGAATTTGTTAAAAACTCGGAATCATTTGTTGTTTCAAATACAAAGAATGCTTCACCACCTTCACCTAATTTCATTGGTAGGTTTGTTTTGATATCATTGACATATAAATCAATTTTCTTTTGTGATGGTTTAATTATTTGAAATTTACCAAATCTAACATGCCATGGTGAACAATGAAGTGAACCATCAGGTTGTTCAACTACAATTATATCAATTGCTCCAGATAATGTAGCTGGATTGAGAGAATTCCATTGATTATAAACATATCCTCCTACTTTACCAACGTATTGCATTGATGAGTGATGAAGTATTGCTATAATAAGATTTTGTGTCAGTTCGCGGTAGGAAAGGTTAAGAGGACGGGAGAGGAGTGAATAGGACAAGGACGAGGACTGGAAGAGGACGGGAGAGGACGCGAAGAAGGCGAGGAAGACTGGAAACCTTAATTTTTGAAAATTGCTCTTTGGTCTTACAGGCCCTCGATCTAAATTATTCATGGGTCTTTATATAAGGTTCAAATAAACTATATAGCTCTCTTTACATGAGCTGTCTATAAAGTACAATATCCAAAAACTTCACCATAAACCGACTTTACTAAGAAAACACCTCTACAAACACCCATGTTATTTTATATCGAATAACCATAAAAACTCTGATTCCGTCGTAAATCTATCCAATTGCAACTTTCCTTGTGCACGTTACGCCTTTTCAATTCCTCATAGCATCGCGAGTCAAAAACGATTATTTACTTTTATATACACACCGGAATTTCCATGTGAATATATATCAAGTGAAAAATCACTCCAAAAGTTGCAATTAGTTAAATGTCAGATATTGAAAAATTACCACCATGTCATAACTTGGGTCTTGGTACAAATGAATTAAAAGATATTGATTCAAAAGATTCGAATTTACCTGAAACTGGTCAACTTAAAAGAAGATTTTCCGTTTGGTCAGTACTTGGTATAGGTTTTGGTCTTACAAATTCATGGTTTGGTATATCAGCTTCACTTGTTACTGGTATTGTTTCAGGTGGTCCTCTTATGATTGTATATGGAATTATTATTATAGCTTTTATATCCTATAATATTGGTATTACATTATCTGAAATGTCATCAGCAATCCCATCTGCTGGTGGTCAATATGTATGGACTAGAGTTTTATCACCAAAAAAATATTCTGGATTTTTAGCTTACCTTTGTGGTAGTTTTGCTTGGGCTGGATCATTATTTACATCTGCTTCAATGGCTCTTGCAATAGCACAAGAATTAATGGGATTTTGGGTATTAACTCATCCAAATCATATAATTAAGAAATGGCAATTATTTGTTATTTATCAGTTGATAAATCTTTTTTTAGTCTTGTTTAACTGTTTTGGAAAATTCTTACCAATGATTGCAAATGGTGCATTATATACTTCACTCTTTTCATTTGTTATTATTACTATAACAGTTTTAGTTTGTTCAAGAGGTAATTATAATTCAGCTCATTTTGTCTTTGTTGAGTTTAGTAATGGTACTGGATGGAAATCTTCAGCTATTGCTTTTATAGTTGGTTTAATAAATCCAAATTGGTCATTCTCATGTTTAGATTGTGCAACTCATTTATCAGAAGAAGTTGAATCAAATGCCGAAATGATAATTCCAATTGCTATTATGGGTACTGTTACAATTGGTATGGTTACATCTTTGATCTATTCTATCTCAATGTTCTTTTGTATTCAAAATCTTTCTGAGATTTTAAATTCTGCAACTGGTATGCCAATTTTAGATATTTATTATCAAGCATTAGGTAATAAAGCTGGTGCGGTTTGTCTTGGAGTTTTGATTTTCTTAACTGCTTGTGGTTGTACTATATCATCTCATACTTGGCAAGCAAGATTATGTTGGTCATTTTCAAGAGATAATGGTTTACCATTTTCAAAATATTTATCTATAATCCATCCAAACTTGGGGATTCCATTAAATGCTCATTTATTCTCCTCCTTTTGGGTTGCAATCTTAGGTTGTCTTTATCTTGCAAGTGATACTGCTTTTAATTCAATGGTGACAGGTTGTATTATCTTTTTGTTATTAAGTTACTTTGTACCTACAGTTTGTTTATTATATCGTGGTAGAAACAATATTAATCATGGACCATTTTGGTTAGGTAAATTTGGATTTGTTGCAAATATCATAACACTTTTATGGTCAATATTTGCTTTGGTATTCTTTTCATTTCCTCCATTCATGCCAGTTACTGGTTCTACAATGAACTATGTAAGTGTTGTTATTGCGGTTTATTTAATTTGGGTTTTGGGTTATTGGTGGTTCCCAATAAAGAGATTTTCTTGTAGATCAAGTTTTGCTGGTGGTTTAAAAAATAGTAAAGAAACAGAGTTTCCAAATGTTTGTAAATACGATTTATAGAAATATAGATATAGAAATATAGATATAGAATTATACATATAGAAATATAGATATAGAAATCATAGGTATCGTAAATAAAGAGAATATATATAGAAAATTACGGTTCACAAGTCATTTATCTGCACCTTCTGACACCTCTCTTTCATGTAAAATCCAGACAAGTTCTTAAAAATGCATATTAATCTTTCCATCAGCTATCGCATTTATCATTGATAGGTTATTTAAAAGGCGATATAATAGAAATTATCACCGTATAGAATAAACATAAATCAAAAACTGATCTATGATACTCAAATGATAAAGACCACAATAAAGTTACTTTTAAATCAATGTAATGCACTGTCTATGTGATGGATTACTTTTGGACAAAGTTAATATTTAGAATAGCTCATCTCGAATTTATATAGAAAAAGCCGGGTAACTTTATATCCGGGTAACTCTGTATATATTTTTGATGATTTGAATTTACAACCAAAATCATATCAATGTCATTATTTAGTTCTACTCAACCTTTGGTAAAACTGAATACATCAGATCAAAATGCATCTAGCCAATCGACACTCTCAACCATACCAACGACAGTGTATCCAACACTGGAAAGACAAAACATCTTAAAAGATTTATTAGAATCAGCAGGTAATTTACCAAAAGCAAACAATTATTCCAACTTGGGATCAATTCATCTAACTTTAAGTGAATTACAAAACAAAAACTCTAAATTAAGAAAGACCAAGGATTCAAATTTCACAAAAGCTCATTACTTACTAGCATCAAGTGGGATTAGTGCTGAACAATTTGAAGATGATTTAAACAACTTAAATATACCACAACAGGATATTTCATCAGGTATAGAAACTTTCAATACTACCAAGATTGATAGTTATTTAAATTCCAAAAAGGATGAAAATATCCTATCATCAATTGAACAATCATTAATCAATGCATCAAAAGATTTTGATAAATTTATTAATAAGAATATATCAATAGATTGGAAAGCAAGACGTAATGAACTAAGAAAATCTATTGGGATTCACACTGAACAAACTGTTGTAGATCTGAATTCATTCCAATGGAACCTGTCGACTTCAAATAATAATTATTTATCATCATTAAACAAATCAACTATAGCAAAAGAAATGACGAGAGAAAAATTTGAATTACATGGACAAATTATATATCAATTAAATGAATCAAGATTAGGTAATCAATTCTTCCCATTAGGATCAAACTTTGAAGAAATCAATAAATTAAATTCTGATTTAAAATCAAATCAAATTCTGGATATTTGGAAGATTTTGATTGAATTAACAAATGAAAAAACTCAAAATATAAGTCAAGAACAGAAATATTATCATTATGAAAAATCAAAATTGAATAATAAAATTGTAGAAACATCAAAGAAATTATTACAAAATCAATTCTTTAACTATATGAATGAGGTTTATACAAAAGATGAGAATAAGATATCACCACCAACAAATATAAATAAAGCAACTTCTTTTATTAATAAGATTATATTGAAAGATCAAAATCATAATGTCATTGACAAGACTTTAAGTATTAATAATACTCCAATATGGGCATTAATCTATTATCTTTTAAGAAGTGGTTTACATAAAGATCTTATGGATTTAGTATCACAAAATCGAGATTTATTTAACAAATTTGATAAGAATTTCCCCATATATATCGAGTCATACATTAATAATGGAGACTTGTCAATAGAACTTAAAAACAGATTAACCCAAGAATTCCAACAACAATTCCAATTTGTTAAAGAAGATGATTATAATACCAAATTTGACCCTTATAAATATTGTATATATAAAATAATTGGAAAGTGTGATTTATCAAGGAAAACTTTACCAAATCTTATAAACTTGAGTATTGAAGATTGGTTATGGATCCATTTGAATTTGATATCTGATGAGAAGACATCAAGTGAAAGTGTATTAATATTTGAAAATTATACTTTGAAAGATTTACAAAATCGGATTTTAACCTTGGGACCTAAAAAATTAAACTCATCTTCAAATCATCCATGTTATTTAAAATCTTTAGTTATGGTTGGTTTATACGAATCTGCAGTACAATATACTTATAACTATATTAATGAATGTGATGCGATTCATTTAGCAATTGGACTTAATTATTATGGCTTATTAAAAGTATCAACATCAACTTCAAATGATTTGATTATTCAAGCTGAAATCAATTTTGCAAGATTATTAGGTTCATTTACTCGTAGCTTTAAAATTAGTGATCCAAAAGTAGCATGTCAATATTTGATTTTAATAGCAATGTCAAATGGTGGTAATAATCAAATTGAAATTAAAAAATGTCATGAAGCTTTAAAAGAGTTGATACTTGTTTCCAGAGAATTTGATTTATTACTAGGTAACATTGATCAAATCTATGGTACAAAAGTTCCAGGAATATTAGAAAGTCAAAAATCTTTAATAAACTTGTCAAGTATTGATGATTTCTATCAAGTCATTATTGAAGCTTGTGGTATAAAATGTGAAGAAGAAGGTCGAATTTTTGATGCATTACAATTATATCAATTATGCCAAGAGTATGATATTGTTATTTCTTTAATAACCAAATTACTCGGAGAATATTTATCAACAAGTGAATTGGATAAACCAATTCTTAATCCATCAGTTGATACTATTCATAATAATATTATCTTACTTTCCAAACATATTATATCACAAATTAATAAGAGTGGGAGTATATTAAGTAAGATTGATCCATCTAAAAAGAAAGCTTGTGATTTATTATTACCAATCATTGATATTAAAGAGATGTTTTCTGCTAAACAATGGCAGAAAGTTTTAAAAGAAATTTCAAAATTAGAATTAATACCATTTGATATCGAGGATGATCTTTATAACATAAGAGTTAAAGCTGAACTGATACAAAATCTAGATCAGAATATTGTTAGGGTTATACCTTCATTATTGATTATGATTATGACTTCAGCATCTCAATTGAATTGTAGTATAATGAGTAAGAAGTATCATACATTAAGTAATGAAAAGAATGAAATTTCGAATTTGAGGAAAATTGCAAAGAACTGTATGATATATGCTGGGATGATACAATATAAAATGCCAAGAGAGACATATAGTTTATTGATTAGTTTAGAATCACTGATTTAATAGAAGTATAGAGAGTGGATCAAAGTAGCGTAGAGTAGAGTAGTAGAGTTTAAAGGAACTAAAGAATGTGGATTTAGGGAGGATGAAGAGTGTTACAGAGTTCTAGTACCTTGAAGTCTATGAAGACCAAGGATTTTTAAGAACAAGACGTCCAAAAAAAACCGGAAAGACCCAGATCGTTTGGATCAAAAGACCGCTGGGATCAAAATTTATAGGTCCAACCTCGAGGACCAGAGAAAAGGACCAGTAAGACCGCGCGGACCAAAAAAATAAAATTGGCCAGGAAGTCAAACCAGAAAGACTGCAAAGATTGAAAAGACTGCAAGCAGATAGATCACTAGCCTGAAGACTTTTAGAATACTGCAACCTTGGAACCGATCAGGAAGACCGCGAAACTCCAAGTGCGAAAATCTAAAGACTATCAAATCTCACCAACCTCTCACTCATGGCTCCTAAATCATATAAATTCCCTGACAATTTCTACAAACTAAACAACAATTCATTCTTTAAGCCAATTCCAGAAACAATCCTTCCTGGTCAAATCATTACAATCGAAAAATTCTTTGATGTGAAATTATGTCAAGAACTCATCAAATCATTTGTAGAATCTTCAGATCTCAAAATTGAAGAAACAAAGTTAACTAAAAGTAAAGAATATGCTGCAAGAAACAATGATAGAGCTTCATCTTTTGATGTAGAAGCCACAACTAAATTATGGAATCATTTCAAATCCATACTTGAATTACCAGAATATCCTGATGAAGATTTAGTAGATATCAATGATATATTCAAAGATGCTGTGTTTCTAAATCCACAATTAAGAATGTATAGATATAGAAAGGGCCACCGATTTGGTCAACATTATGATGAATCAGTCAAGGTTAGTTTACCAAATATGAAAGGAAAGACGAAATGGACTTTGTTGATATATCTTACTGGGGGTGATGAGTTTAATGGCGGAGGTACAATTTTCTATGGAGATAGAGGAGAAGTTCTAAATATCCATCCTAAAAAAGGAATGGCTTTATTACATAAACATGGAGATGATTGTCTTCGACATGAAGGGGAATTAGTGACTAAGGGAGAAAAATGGGTTTTAAGAAGTGATGTTGTGTTTTAGGATCCTTTTGGAGGAAAGATTGCAAGAGAATTCGGTAAATAAATATATAGGATATAGACATGGAATCCCTTAATATACTTTATAGGGAGAAACGACACTTCAAGTTATGGACGCTGTAATGATCTTCCACTTGTACATCCTCATACTTACTTCTCTTTGAAAAATCCCCTAGTTGTATTTACAGCTTCCTTGAACCCTGCCTTAATTATACCCTTTTGAACCCAACCACTCAACTTCTTTTGAATTCGCTCTTGATCATATCTCATATCAAATAGAAAAATCGTTGAGTAATCATTTGCATGTCTTATACTTCTACCAACACTTTGATTTACTGCTCTCATACACAAATTCTCATAAAAATTTCTGGAATTTGCCATTGCATCTTGATTTGATCCACCAGATTCAATAGTCTTTGATTCTATGAACTTTCTCTTTGCTATCAATTCACCTGAAAATGCATTTGGAAATGGAAGTCCAATCATAATGACTGCTCTTGCTAAATCATCTGAGAAATTAATACCTTCAGACATTTTTCCTCCAACTACAGAAAGTAATAAAGCTCCTTTCTTTTGGTTGGTTATAACATTTGTATATTTTGTTAGGACATCATCTACTTCAGATGAATTGGTAGGTTCTTCAAAAATCATTTTTAAGTCAGAAAGTAGATGGTAAGTGGGACTTTTTTTCCATATATCAACTACTTCTTTTAAATAGGCATAACTTGGAAAGAAAATTACCATACCAAATGGAATAACCTTAGCCAATTCAATTATAGCATCACCAAGTTTTCGTATCATCACAGGATTGTTTCTCTTTTGAAACAGAAATTCAAAAGAAGTTTCTTTATAATTACAAATTGGAAATACCAAGAGATTTTCTTTCAATACAATATGACCACAACTAAACTTTTTAACCTTTGTAACTGGAACTTCTGGAAACAAATAATTCGTATAATCTGACATTGGCTCCATTGTACCACCACATAATAAAACACATCTTGCTTCATTCAAAATTCCTTTAAATATGGAACTTGGATCTAAAAGCATATAATTCAAAGAAATCGTCTTGGATTTATCCCAAAAGAACTTTCCCTCTTTTGAAGGATTATTAAGACACTTAAAGAATTGAGTAATCTTAAATAAAAGAGGATTTGAACTACCGTGCTTTGATTCTTGTTGTTGTTGTTTCTCCATATATGTTTGAATCTTGTATGCGATTTTTGATCTATTTAAATACTCTTCAATCTTATGAATATTAACAAGATCACCAGTATTACCTTCAAATATATCGGTAACAAACACTTCATCACCAGATTTTGTAAATGAAATTTGCATAAATTTTTGTAAAATTTGACAAATTTTGATCAACTTCATTAGATTAGCTCTATTACCACTATTTAATCTTTTAACAAACTTTGAAAAATACAGCTTTAGACCATCTATAATCAACTTTAGATCTTCGATATCGATAGAAACTGAATTCATAGATGTTATAACATCTATTAGATTATGAGCTTCATCAATAACTATGATGGAATCTTTTATATCTAATTGTAATGAATCTCTAGTAGATTCTTGTAATAACATTTGGTATGGTAATGCTATAATTTCAGATTGATCTATACCTTTACGTGTTGAATAATAAGGACAAACCTTCAAGTTTGTTCCAATTTTACATAGATCTTCTATATCTTGAATTTTAGTAAAATTCAAATCTGTAAATCTTTTAACTAAAGACTCTGAATCTGGAGTTTGTTTTGGTATGAATTTACAAGGAGAAGTTGATTTTTGTAAATCAATACAAGCATCATTTATACTTGAAATGTTTGTTAATTTTGACACGCTGGGGTTTATACATAATTGTTTTCTTGAACCAAGAGGTAAGAATTTTACTCTCTCTTTCGAAAGACCGTATGAAGAAGGAAAAGTTGTTATGGAAAGTTGATGAGAAAATTGAGTTAATTGAGAATGAGTTCTTGATGTGAAGTAGATTTTCATTGGATTTGATAATTGTGTTGATTCTTCTGTAGATTCTTGTAAATTTCTCATTAGAGACTTGATTTCTGAATTGAGTTTATCATTAGAAATTTCGATGTTTGAAGTGTCGATATAATCATTTGGTAGTAGGTTTTCATCCTCGTCTATTTTGATTTTCATCTTTTTCGTTTTTATTGGAATTTCTGATATATGATTGAAGCCAAGTTCATCTTTCAAAGAATCTAAATAAATTTCAAAATCTTCAACTTTTGATTTGATATCATTGTTAATTGTGGATTGATATGCTTTATTTACCCAATCAGGCTCATCATCAGAATCATCAGACTTGATCGTATTATTCTTTTTATAATCTCTTAGCCATGTTAAAGTGGAACATATGATAGATAATGTTTTACCTGTACCGGTTGGACTTTCAAAGATCCCAATTTTATAATCATTTTCAATTGTATCATAGATTGCTTTCATCAATTGTATTTGAATATCATAAGGTTGATATGGGTGGTTGAAGTCATTTTGAGATGATGTTTCCATCTGAGACTTTAGAAACGCGCGAGATGAGATGGGGAGAGAGAGAGGTGAGGATGAAATCTAATATATGTCTTTGATTAGGAGAGTTCCGTAATCAAGAAATTGGGTCTTAGATTCTAGCTACAACTTCTGGCTACTGCTCTAGCTACCGCTCTAGCTACGGCCCAGGTACGGCCAAGTTACTGCCTAGCTATTGCTTCTCACATAAACATTTCATTCATATTCTATCACAACTTACTCGTTCTATCGAGTAATCTTCTAAATTCATTTAAACCATTTATATTTGTACATAAACCCCCACAAACAACAATTACAACGATATCATCACTTTTTAAATCCATTGATTCTAATAAATGTAATTGATCATAAACCACACAAACCGCAGCACCACAAGCTGGTTCAACAATCCCACCAGTATTATCAAAATAATCCGTGCATCCTTTTATAGCATCACGATCATCTATAGACAGTAGAGTTGTCTTAAATTTTGAATTTTGAAAATTTATCAAACTTTGTCGTGATAAATAGGAACATGCTAATGAGGTTGCTAATGACTTTACTGATTTTAATGTAACAACTTGATTTGCATTTAAAGCTTCACGCATCGTTGGAGCTTGTGTAGTTTCAACTAACATAACTGATGGAGTATTCTTTGCATTATTTTCTAAACCTTTTATAATCCCATTATATAAACCTCCACCACCACAACTACAAACTATAGATTTGATTTCAGGTTCATTAGCCAATTGTTGATATATCTCATCAACCAATGATGAATGGCCATCCCAAATTATAGGATTATCAAATGGATGACAATAAACTGGATAAACAAATTCTCTTCTAGATTCTATAATCAGTTTTAAGTATAAATCTGCTTCATTGATATTTTGACCATGAAGTATGATTTCTGCACCATACGACTTTAATATTTCTTGAATTTCAGGCATTGAAATCACAGGTAATACAACGGTGCATTTCACATTAAAGAATTTACTCAGGTAAGCAGCAGCCAAACCAGCATTCCCACCACTAGATGCGAAAACATGAATTGGTTGCGAAATTCCTTCTTCCCGAGCTTTCGTAATTGATTGACTGATAAGGTAACCAATACCTCTTAATTTAAAACTACCCGAGGGTTGTTCAAATTCATTTTTGAAAAAAACTCTACATGGTGGTTTTTTAGGTAAGGAGTTTGTAACTTCAATCAATGAAGTTTTGACGTATGGTTGCGACAATGTTGATGATTCCAAAATTGAAACTGACATATTTGAGTTTTGACAGAGCAATCAGCCACTTAAATATATAAGTCATTACACAAACTTTTAGGGTATTTTAGCTATGCCTTGCAACATAAACAGGATTGATAACAGATCCGAGTCGAAATGTAAAAGCGTTATACTGTATATAAGTTATATGTAGTTTGAGTAAGACTCTGGTTTAGCATTCAATCATCTACCCCATGATTCAACGCTAAACCAGGTTTTGTGTGAAATTTGACGTATTGAGTTTGTCATAATGAGTGATTTCTATTTGGAGATCATGATAGAATGTCTTTATAATTTCAGGCTTTTAAACTTTTTGTTGACTCGTTGATTGACTCGTTGATTGACTCGTTGATTGACTCGTTGATGAATGTGCTAAATATGAAATTTCGTTCGGCTTTTTGATATAGGAGGAGTTGAGATGCAGAAACTCATCCGATGAGATAAAATGTTTATAACTGACGTCAGGAAGTGGGTTAATTCTAAGGTTATATCTATGATGTTGCAAATGTAATGATGAGAATGACGAGAAACTAGTTGAAAAAATCATCATAATGTAATGCAAATACATAAACTTTTCCTTAAACCCTCATCATTGTTCTAACCTTGATACCACCTCAATATCACCTTATCGCATCTCAACATCGCTTCTTTAAATCCTTCATCTCATGCTTATGTCAAAAAAAAGCGTGTACATACCCACCATTAACAATCATTGTAATACTAAATCATGGTCAATGGCATCACCAATTTTCATTTCAAACCCACCTTCAAGCTTTTCTCTATTTAGTATAATTAGAGGAATACAACTAGCGCTTTTAGGAACTTATAGATCACTTCAAAATCCAAAATTACTAAAGACAAGATTTTATAAGAAAGCGATACTGGCTATTGCACTTTCAATCTTAATTCAATTCATATTAAAAATCCCATTTATTATAGTGAAAATCTGTCTTTGGATAACAACAAAGTTCTTTGAAGTAAAAGTTGACTCGATCTTAGTCAATCTACACTCATTTCAAGCTTATTGTCTCAATATAGAAGTGTTTTTGATCTCTCTTGTAAAATTCTTTAAAGATGATTTAGATGAATTATTTATATTATCCTTGAAATTTATAGATCTAGTATATGAAGAAAAACATCCACAATCAAATAGAAGATATCTTGATCCTCTTTTAGAATTATCTGAACTTCCTGATACACCATATTATCAGAATCATGATCAGAATTATTTAAATTTTGTTAAAAGACATAGAAATCAATTTCTATATAAATTTGGGTTATTTCTATTAACAAAGATTCCAAAATTTGGTAGTGTAATTTTATCTTTGGTCTCATTTCAAAATTTGAATGGCAAAATTGGTACTGTTAATTCTATTTTGGTATTTACAGTTTTGTCAATCTTACCAAATTCTTACAAACTAATGATCTTTAGCTTTTATTTTGGTTCTAGAAACTTGAGTCAAGACTTATTATTCCCATATTTTGACAGGATCAAGTTTTCAAAAATTGAAAAACATCAATGGATGAAATCAAGAGAGGGAATATTATTTGGATTTGGTATGTGTTTCTTCTTATTGATTAATTTGTTCCCTTGGTTTAGTATTCTAATTTATGGATTTGCTGAATCTTCATCTGCTTACTTAATTACAAAAATCTCAGATCCACCACCAAATAATAGACAACAAGTAATCGAATGGTCAGGTACACAAATCTTGTGGAATAAACAAAAAGAACTTGAAATTTTATCAGGGAAATTTGCATTAGAAGATGAAGGATTTGTTACAATACCAGGATCTTTTGTTTTTTACCCTCTATATGACCATTAATATCATTTATGTTTATAGATCTTATTACCACTAAATATACAATAATCCAAATTTTGGGTTAATTTCTTTACAAGAAAGTCTTCTTTAGTCAAGATGTAATTAAATTCTTTCAATTCATCTGTCTTGTTATTCAATTCTAATAGAGGTAATAAAGTAAGTTTACATCTTGACCATTTATGATTTGAATCTGATGTTATTAGAATTGGATCTATGGAATCAAATTTTGTTACTTTGAAAGTTTCTTTGAAAAATTTGGTATTGATTGTAATCTCTGATTCATTGGGGATATTCTTCAATTCTGGTAAGGTTTCATAATTAGATAGATATAAATAAAAATTGATGATTATGAACTTATCATAATTAGTTTGAGGTACAAAGTCAGAAAAGATAATGGTCTTATATAAGAACGTTAATAAGACTCTTTCTATATTTTGTTGTTCTTCATGAATAGCATTTATATAACTAGGTAAAACTTCATTCTCTGGTTTTTTACTTAGTAAGAGTTTCAATGTTTTGATACAAATGAGATTGAATGTAAATAATTTCTGTAACACGATGACTTTTGCATTACTTGAGTAAGTTTCAATAATACAATCACTTGGTTTTGACTGTAAATTTGAAGTTATATCAACAAAATTTGGAAACAAAATACTTTTAAAATTTGTCAAATCATTACAAAACTGACTAATCTCTTGAGATGCATTTGAGGTAAGGAATTTTGGAAATGACGGTATGACTTGATAATGAGATATAAAACACGAATTCATATAACTAAGAGAGGTTTGTAACTGATCTTTTGCTTCCCATTCTGAATATATATCCTTAAGATGGAAAAATCCAATATTAAACTCAAATTTAGACAAGATTGTATAGTTAACAACGTTATTTGGTACAATTCTATAAACAAAAGTTACTATACCATTTTGATTTAGTTTAAGATTGAAATTTATAAATTTGCCTTCGATATTATCATTTAGATATAATTTTGAATTATCTGTTGAGGTTGAATCTTCACCATCTATTATTTGTTTTGAATTTGATATTTGAAACTTGAAAATTTTTTTAGAAAGAAGTTTTGATAATGATATTGGAGGTATACTAGTAGAAATCTGATGGGTACCTTCATTATATATGAGTTTTGTTATTTGGCCATTTTCAAAAGATATTAATATTTCAATTGTCTCTTGTATTCGCACCATAATAACTCCAGATATTAATAAGGAACAATCCAATTGAATAAACGAAGATGATCCAGTTCTAATATTGAATATCTTTACGAAATTGGTTTGGAAAATCATCAAAAAATCTTCAAACCATTCTATTTTGTTTACTAGAAATCGATTTTCCTTTTCGAGTATTGAACAAGTATCACCGAAAAGAAGAACTGAATTCTCCTCGGTAATAACTGCTAAACGATTCCCATTCCATGAATGCTTTACAATCTTTGCATTGGTTTGAATTGTTTGTATTCTTTTAATTTTTGATGTCAATGATAATATAACAACATCACCATTTAATAAAGCAATAGAGATACAAATTTCATCTTGAAGCTTTATAAATTCAAAATGTTGGATCTTCAAACTATGATACTGCTCTTTAGTTAGGTTTAATTCTGATTCATAGACTAAATTCATCTCTTGTAATAAATAATCCAATATTGATAATTTTACATCATATTCATTAGGATGTATGGTTGATCTTTCTAACAAAACAAGTTCACCCGTATTAAACAAAGCACCAAAATACAAATCTCTTGTCTTTGGATTTAAATCAGACCAACTTGTTTGAGTTATAAGTGGTTCATAAATTCTACTAAATTGAAATTCTTCATCTAAAGTTGAAATCACAATATTATTGAATTTACCGAATTCTAACAGTTCTACAGCTTCAGGATGCAAAATTGTATTTATGTTGAAAAGTTCTTTTGAATTCAAGATTGGTTTAGATGATTCTGTTTTATCAGTTGTACTTGTTGATAGTATACATTGATGAATTAAAGGTAATTTTGGATCTAAAATACAAATTTGATTTCCATTATTAATTGATAATTGCAGATTTGATGACCATTGAATTGGATCATTATAAGTAGGAGATATATTTGCTCTATTTATGGTGATGTCTTTGATCATGATGGTGGGGTTGAGGTAGGACTGGAGAGTCCAAGGACTGACTGCGTAGATTGCGAGGACCGCGAGGACTGGAACACTAGCGAGGACTGGAACATTGCGAGGACTGGAACACTAGCGAGGACTGGAACAATAGCGAGGACTGGAACACTAGCGAGGACTGGAACACTAGCGAGGACTGGAACAATAGCGAGGACTGGAACACTAGCGAGGACTGGAACGAAGTGAGCAATACGAAAAGATTTAGAAGAAAACTGAGAGATTTGAAGGAGACTGACAGATTCAGAAGAAATATGTGAGATTTGAAAAAAGACTGTAAAACTGAGAGGATTGTAAGATTGAAAGACCGCTAATAAGACCAAGACTAGTCCGCGATTGAGTCCGCTAACAAGACTGCTAACAAAACCTCAAACACCCACTAACGAACATCGTAACGACCGAACATCGCACCAGAATAAAATTTTTAGAAAACCAACCAAAGCACAGAAAGCGCGTTAACAGACTGCAACCTATACTACACACGTTTGTTGCAACCTATACTACATACACTTAAAACACTTATAGGGACTCAGCAGTTAACCTTAAAATACTCGTCAATACCATTTTATCACATATATTCTAACCCCTCTGCTCTAAATACTTACCTAGTCGTTGACTCTAAAAATTCAAATTGTTCTTGAATATTCTTACAAATTTCTTTCCTTTCATCTGAACCAAACTCAGCAACACCATCAATTTCAAATTGATATTCACTACAATAACACCATTTTAAATTTTGAACAATAGCTAATTCTAAATCATAACCTGCCTCATCAATTAAATTATCATTATAAAGACGTCTTCTACCATTATCAATTCTTGGACCTCTACCATATGAATTCAAAATATACATTTCATGTAATAGATACTTTGGCCAATTAGCATGTAAAAATGCCAATTTTGAATTTTGAAATAAATGGAAATTATAATTTGATTTCTCTGAATCTTGATTATTTTTGGCAAATACTGGTTCAGTTTTACTAAGACTTTTCAGTTCAGATTGCTTGAAATCAATGTTTGGATCATATTGACCCATTGCAAAATATTCATGTTTATTAAGTCCATTTAAAGGACCAAATTCTCTATTGAATTCTTGAACTTGATAATAAGGTAAATTTAATTTGTGAGCTGCTGCTAAAAAAGTTTCTTTATCACCTTCACCAGCAGCTCCTTGACTTAATAAAGGATAAAAATAATCTGGTCCATAGAAATTATAATAAAGTGATAAAATCAAAGTTTTATAATGAATTTTTTTATTTATCAAGATTTGACCAGTTTCTGATGATGCTTCAGGTAAAGCACCATTAAAATCATGATATGAAAGTTTTGAATTTCTTTCATCATCTTTTTTAAAATAAGATTTTCTTACTGATTCGGTTTCATCAACCTGAATACCTGCAATTTCATAAAAACTTGGTGATGTTGATCTTCTCCATAAATCTGGCCAAATAACCAAATGATGAGAAAGGTAAGGATTTGAAGTTAAATAAGAATCTGGATTTCTAACTGGAATATTATCAGCATCCAAGTATAAAATGTTTTCAAATGAACTTACTAATAAAGCTAGAGTTTTCATCTGATAACCATTTATATGACCATTAAGATGAGATGGTAAGAATTTAGATAATACTTTACATTTTGCATTTAACAACGGTAAAATATCATCACAAAATTCTTGATCATAATCTCTTTTGTTAGGAATTATAACCTCAATAGGAAGTTTTGATCCGAGACTTCTTAACATTTTTATAGATAAAAACACTAATTGATTATATTTTGCACCACCAAGATAAACAATCCCACTACCTTTTAAAAACTCTTCATCCTTTTTATATAAAGATTCTGGCCATTCTTGAGTTATAGTTGAAAGATACTTTGAATGAGATTTTCTTAAGCCTTCAAACTCAGCTTCATTAATTTTCAAAAATGATGACAAGTATTCTTTTGTTCTTATTGGTTCATCTAAATAATTCTCTCTCAAGTGACCATCATATAAAGGGATTCTACCATCATGATGATTATTGGGATTTGAAGTTCTTGAAATTTCATAATTACTCCCATCATTTATACTTTTGATATGAGGAGAACATGTTTCAATCTTTGTAAATATATCTTGAAGGTAAGATCTAAAATTTTTATTAAAAATTGCTTCTTTTTCTAGTGATGATATTGTATGATTAGATTCATAGATTTGATAACCTGAATTATGAAATATCCTTAAATTAAATTGTTTATATATTAAGAAATTTATACTTATAAATATTATAAGAGATATAAACGTTTTTCTATAAAAGATCATAATGAAGAGAGTGATAAGTAGAGTATAACGGTTTGATATAAGTTGATGATGTTTAATTCAGACTGCATAGTTTAAAGATATATAAATGTCAAGGTACAAGACAAAGTTTGCCTTTTATTATATACAGGTATACTTACCCTAATTGATCAATGTACCTATAAAACTAACCTTAAAACGGGTATAGTTGCATGAAAAGACACCATTTATCATAGAGTTTGTAAATATTTTTTGGTTATAGCTGCAAAATTTATGCAAGATTTACATTTTTTTAATAGAGAATCTTGAATATGTTTCCGTAACTGCTGTATATATATGGATTATTATGGGGTAAGTATAGTAGAGATGAGATCTCGTAACTAGTATAAGATGACCTAATCTACCTATTTTAGTTTACTTTGGGGTTTAACATTTTTGTAATTTGATTTAAACATTGGACAATTTAAAACTCATACAATTAAAGTTAAGGTTTCTTCGGTGATCTAGTATCAAGGGGAACAATAATTCATCTATCTATTTAATCTCCTGAAATTATTCTTTGTCCATTGTCTTATATCCTTCTCTTATTCTTCTTTTTATTCTTCTTTTTATTCTTTATCTTATCTACTCTATCTACTCATCCAACCAATAATATCTCCCAAGCGGAATCAAATAATCTCCTCTTATCTCTATACAATCCAAGAAATCATGATTTCTAAAATCTTGTAATATACACATGAACGCTAATAAATAGCAATTCGTATCGATTACTCGGTAAATTCCATTTTATCCTTTATATAAATGGGCCGAACTATTATCAAATTTAATCAATTTGGCTAAATACAGTACTTACGGCGATGACCAGTTGATAAGACATTTATATAAAGTTGATATTGAACCCTTGAATTCTACAATAATGTCTTTAGTTACCAAGTTAAAACAAGGTGGTCAACGTACATTACGTAAATGGTCAACAAAAGAAGGTCTTATTGGTGATTATGATTATGGTTACTTATTTATACCTGATTTACCATTTACCAAAAAAGAACCAAAAACTCAACCATTTTTTGGTTTAAATAGTGAAATGCCACTTGTTTTAGGTTTTATTCTTGGTTTCCAACATGCTTTAGCTATGTTGGCTGGGGTTGTTACTCCACCTTTATTAATCTCATTAACAGCAAATTTACCTGCTGATACTCAACAATATTTGGTTAGTGCTTCACTTATTGTTTCTGGTATATTATCATGTATTCAAATTACTAGATTTCATATATTTGGTACTCCTTATTATATTGGTACTGGATTATTATCAGTTGTTGGTACTTCATTTGCAACAATTACAATTGTTGATGCTGCATTCCCAATGTTTTATGAAAGTGGAATTTGTAAAACAATTGATGGGGTTAAACAAGCATGTCCCGAAGGTTATGGTTTGATTATTGGTACTGGTATTGTTTGTTCATTTATTGAAATTATATTATCATTTTTACCTGCTAAAACTTTACAAAAAATCTTCCCACCAATTGTTACTGGTCCAGTTGTTTTATTAATCGGGGTTAGTTTGATTGAAACTGGTTTCCAAGATTGGGTTGGTGGTTCTGGTTGTATTGGTGCGACTTGTGGTACTGCTCATCCATTACCATGGGGTTCAGCAGAATTTATTGGTCTTGGGTTTTTAGTTTACGTTACAATTATTATATCTGAAAGATTTGGCTCTCCAATTATGAAATCATGTGCTGTTATTTTAGGTTTATTAGTTGGTTGTATTGTTGCAGCTGCTTGTGGTTACTTTTCTGATGCTTCAATTAAATCTGCTAAATCAGTAACTTTTATTTGGGTTGAAACTTTTAAATTAGGTGTTAATGGTCCAATTGTATTACCATATTTAGCTTTATATATTGTTTTAATGATGGAAGCAATTGGTGATATTACTGCAACTTCTGATGTTTCAAGATTAGAAGTTGAAGGTGAAGTTTATGAATCAAGAGTTCAAGGTGGTATTTTAGCTGATGGATTTAATGGTATGTTATCATGTTTAATGACAATTACTCCAATGTCAACCTTTGCTCAAAATAATGGGGTCATCTCAGTTACAAAATGTGCAAATAGAAGAGTTGGTTATTGGTGTGCTTTCTTTATGATTGTAATGGGAATTTTTTCAAAGTTTGCCGCTGCAATTATATCAATACCAAAAGCTGTTTTAGGTGGTATGACATCATTTTTATTTACTTCAGTTGCAGTTTCTGGTATTAAAATCATTTCATCAACTGAATTTACAAGAAGAGATCGTTTCTTACTTACCGCTTCATTACTTCCTGGGGTTGGTTCAACATTAGTACCAGATTGGTTTAGTTATGTATTTACATATTCTGGTGATAACACTTCATTACAGGGATTCTTCAATGCAATTGTTTTAGTAATGGAAACCGGTTTTGCTTTATCTGGGTTTATTGGTGTCATATTAAATTTATTCTTACCACAAATGCAAGATGAAATTGAAGAAATCAATGAAGTTATTTTAGAAACCGTTGGTTCAGCTGATCAAGAAGGTATGTCAAGATATGCTCAAAAAGAATCAACCAAATTAGAGGCTTATGGATCAAACACAAAGTCATCTTATTAATATGTATAATAGTCGATTTATTGAATAAATTTGAATAGAAGAGTAGATGTAGAGAGAAGATAGAGTATTGCCATGGTAGGTAATGAGGTGGCTGAGAAAGTGTCAGTGAGGTGGTTGAAATACTGAGCTGAAGTGGTAGCGAGTTGGCGGTGACACTAGCTGGTAAAGATAGGAGTTAGTGGTGATTCTGAGCTGGAAAGGTATTGAGCTGGTAGTGACACTTAGCTGTAAAGATAAGAGCAGGTAGAACGAGCTGATAGATACTGAGCTAGTTAAAGCATTGAGTTAGTGAAACTATAAAAAGATCTAGAAAGAAGGAGATGTAGATGTAGCTGCTTAAACATAAACCTACTCACACAAGCAACAACTCAAACATCCAAATACAATAACTTCTGTATCTACAACCAATAATGTAGTGTATATATATAAATTTCAAATCTCTTACTTTTCTCTTGTCTTATCACCTCGGCACTTAATCTCAATGAGTATAGCATCTATAGCACCAATTGGTACTAAATATGATACTACAAAATCACCAAATTTGAACTTGATACTTCAACTAAACCAACTATTGAAAAAATCAATTTTCAGTAGAAAATTTTATCAAGAAATCAATGATAAAGTGTTAGCTTCAAATGCTACAATGGATAGAAATTTGTATTTTATTTGTTATTTTACTTTAATGCTTTCAGCTATTTTAAATAATAAGCCTGCTATTAAACAGTTCCTTGACAAACAAAAATCAACTGTTCTTCGTCTATTAAATCAAATTTCAACAAAGTATTTTGGTAAAGATTTACTGAAAAATAAGACATTTTCAAGTCATTTGACACCTACAAAAACAACTACAACTCCATCTCAATTAGCTATTTATTTGAAAAGCATTTCATCCTATATTTCTGATATTAGAATCTTTAATAGATTAACTGAGAGTATAAAGTATATGCCATGGATTATCGATGAGTTTCAATCATTTGTAAATCCAAGTGCAACCACACCAAAAGTAGATCGGTTTGTCAATCTACTTCAAGCTTTAAACTGTTTGGTTTTAGAATTACTTGAAAATGCTGGTTGGCTTACTGATCATAACTGGATTGGTACAAATGATAATAATTATTGGTGTATAGAAACTTATATATGGTGTTCAAGAGTTTGGGGTGCGTACTTAGTTATTGAGATTATAGAATTAATTAGGAGAACACCAATATCAAAATGGAATTCAGATTGGAGACTTTCGTTATTTAAACAATGTATTCAATTACCACTTGTATTACATTGGAGTTTATATGATGGATGTTTATCGCCATTTTGGGTTGGTGTTTGTGGTAGTGGTGCTTCATGGTGGGATTTTAAAACCGTTTGGCTGTCGATTGATTTGGATTAAGTTGGTTTACTTAGTTGTCTTGACCTGTCAAAATAAAGATTTGGATGACTGATATGCATAACTTCACTATTCTTTTGATTAGAAAGTTGTTTTTGATGAGTATACTCAAAAACTCTTGTGCATGCAATTGTATAATCATGTTTCTTAACATCATCAACAATTGTATTTAGTCGATCTTTTTCTACAACTCCCATTCCTTCCAAATTTACAATCAATGAATCTAATGATAAATCTCTATATGGACAACCATGATATTCACCTTTACTGGGTTTTTTAGATAAGATTTGTGAACAATCCATTGGTCTATAATTTATCCTGGCACCTTCTAAACCATAACTATGACGAATATTATATTTATATTCTTTATTAAAAGACTCTAAACTCATTTTATTATTCTTTGTAAACTGAAAAGACCAAAATTTCAATGCTTCATCTACATTTAAACCGATTCCTTTTAAGAACAATCCAAGTTGTTGTCTACCTTGATATCTTAAATGAGAATTTGATATCATGTTGTTTTGTAAATGACTAGCACAAAGTGGATAATGTTTTGTAATTTCTTCTGATAATATAGAATTGGCATTAATATCTGATATTACCGAATCACCAAATGTTGGTTGGTACTGAGTATTTGTAAAATTTTGTGACATGTTATTAAGGAGTGGTAAAATTCTATCATCTTCTTCTAATCTTGGAATTGCTTGAAATGTCCTTAATAAATTTTTGGTTAATAAATCTTGAAATTCTGATGAAAGCAAACTTAATTGTAATGTAGAAGGAATATAAGCAAATCCATTTGTAATTAGAACCAGTCTAGAACTAATAAGTTGAGGAACTTTTTCAAACGGAAGCTTTATAAAGTTTTCTCTTGTTTTAATATGAGTTATCAATTGATCTTGTGTAATTGTTAAGTTTGAATCACCTGATTCGATCAAAAGAGTTGATCTTATAGTAGAAGAAGATGCAGCAAATAATTGATCAAATAATTCTAATTTTTCTTCGGTTGTTATATATTGCCATGGTAATTTATCAGCATTTTTAGTGATAAATTCACGTTGTTCACCAGGTTGTAACGCGTTAAATCTTACTTTGAATAACATTGTTTCATTTTTGATAAACTTCTTTCTTAATTCTTCAGTACGACAGAATACTAATCTTAGTATAAAATGGGAATAGATATCTTTTTTACGTTCAGATAATGAAATTTCTTCTGATGAAGTTATTGATAATGGTAATAATTTCTGTAATAAAGGTTTGATGGTTGATTCAATGTCTCTTGGAGATTTTGTTCTTGCAATACAAGAATCTATTTCAATTAAGATTTTTAATCTATCTATTGCCCATGATTCAAATTCTTCTAGAGTAATTTCAGTATTTGGAGGAGTATCATAAAAAGTTAATTTATGATGTGATTTAAAGTCTATGCTTTGATAGACTGAACTTTTTTCAAAGTTACGACGACCAGCTGTTCTTCTTTTGTTTTGTCTAAACATGATGGTGATGATTAAGCGCGTAGACGCGTTTGTAGAGAAAGTGATTTAGAGTGCGACATTTGAGAGGGTTGCGAATGAAGTAAGACAGTCACCAGTGTACAACAATGTAAAAGTCTCAGAGGTCTAATAAAAAAGAATCGAGCAGTCTCAAATCAAGACAAGGACTCTAAAACTAATAATATGAACTCAACCACTACTATCATCCCAACATCTAAATACCACTCTAATCATCCTATTCTCTGTCTCCAAATGTCTCGCGACTTTGTGTAATTTTTCAATTCTCATTAAATCCATTCAACAACATCATCAAGCCCATTTCAGAATGTCAGAGGTAAAAATCGATACCACAACATTTCATAAACGATTGTCAATAATCCAAAAAAAATTAGAAACTTTTGATGATGTCTCTGGTTTACTTTTTCTTGTTGGAGCAAGAGATGATGAAAATACCTATAAAAAATCAACCGTAGTACAAACTTGGTTATTAGGATATGAATTTGTTCATACTGGATTATTAATTACAAAGGAGAATTGTGTTTTTATAACTTCTGAAGGTAAAGCAAAATATTTAACTGGATTAACAACAAAGCCATCATCAACATCAAGTAATGTTGAAATTTGGTCAAGATCAAAAGATATTGAAGAGAACAAAAAGATATTTGAGAAGTTGATTACAGAATTAAAGTCTTTTAATAAGCCAATTGGGAATATCTCCAAAGATCAATATAAAGGTAAATTCATCGATGAATGGAACCAAGCTAGTAAAGATTCTGATTTGAATTTTGTAGATAGTTCTTTATTGATATCACAAGCACTTGAACTTAAAGATGTTGAAGAATTCAATAATACAAAAATTGCTGCAAAATCATCAATTGTTATGATGCACAATTTTGCTGATGAGATGATGTCAGTTGTTGATGAGAATTTAAAAACATCAAATTTACAAATCTCTGAGAAAATCGAGGCCAAGATCGAAAAGAATGCTTGGTTTTCAAAATCCTCAGCCGGGAAAAAAATCTTGTTACCATTAAAAGAATTTGATCCTGATTTTGTTGATTGGTGTTATTCCCCAATTATACAAAGTGGTGGAGAATATGATTTGAAAGTATCAGCATTATCAACATCAAAACCAATGGCTAATGATGGTATTATCATATCTTCATTAGGATTACGTTATAAATCATATTGTTCAAATCTTGGAAGAACTTTTATGATAAATCCACTGAAACAAGCTGAAAAAGATTATGATTTTTTAATTGAATTACAAGATTTTATTACTAGTAAATTATTAAGAGAAGGAGTTATAGCAAAAGATTTATATGGTGGTGCAATTGACTTTATTAAAGAGAAAAGACCAGATTTGATAGATCATTTTTTGAAGAATTGTGGTTGGCTAATTGGTATAGAATTTAGGGATTCTTCATTAGTTTTAAATACCAAAAGTGATCGTGAATTGAAAAATGGTCATATAATATCATTAACTCTTGGATTAAATGGTTTAGAAGATAAAGAGGTAAAGAATCCAAAATTAAGAACTTATTCTTTATTATTAACTGATACATTCAAAGTTGGTGAAGAAGAACCATTTTTACTTACAAACTATCCAAAATCAAGATCTGATGTTACATTTTACCTTAAAGATGAAGATGAAGTAACAGAAAAGAAAATCAAAACAGAAAAAGATATTAAAATTGAAAAAAATTTGGCTATAAATGAAGCAAACTCAAGACACTTAAAATCCAAACTCAGGAATGAATCTAATAATGCTGATGATGCAGCCAATGCTGATAAGATTCGTCAAGAAATCCAAGCTAAATTACATGAAAAAAGAGTTCAAGAAGGATTAGCTAGATTTTCCCAAGCTGATGCAACCGATGCAACTGATTTTAAACCAACTTTTAAGAAATATGAATCATATGTCAGAGAATCACAAATTCCATCTAATGTAAGAGATTTAAAAATTCATGTTGATTATAAAAATCAAACTATAATCTTACCAATCCAAGGTAGACCAGTACCATTTCATATAAACTCTTTTAAAAATGGATCACAGAATGAAGAAGGTGATTATACTTATTTAAGATTAAATTTCAATTCACCTGGTGCTGGTGGTAATAATGCAAGAAGAACAGAATTACCATATGAAGATTCACCAGATAATTCATTTTTAAGATCGATAACATTAAGATCAAAAGATCGTCAAAGGATGGTTGATGTTTACAAGGCAATTCAAGATTTGAAAAAGGATTCGGTTAAAAGAGAACTGGAAAAGAAACAAATGGCTGATGTTGTTAGTCAAGCAAATTTAGTTGAATTAAAAGGATCAAGAGTTAAAAAATTAGATCAGGTGTTTGTTAGACCAACTCCAAATACGAAAAAAGTTGGTGGGACATTACAAATTCATCAAAATGGTTTGAGATATGATACA
Organism: Glucitozyma multigemmis; assembly: GCA_030572295.1. Taxonomy (NCBI): domain Eukaryota; kingdom Fungi; phylum Ascomycota; class Pichiomycetes; order Serinales; family Debaryomycetaceae; genus Glucitozyma; species Glucitozyma multigemmis. The sequence continues at coordinate 206,439 of JAJLZT010000007.1, forward strand.
GCTTTTAAACTGGAGAAAATTGATATCTTGTACTCAAATATTAAACACTTATTCTTTCAATCATGTAAAGATGAATTAATTGTTATCATTCATTGTCATCTTAAAAATCCAATTATGATTGGTAAAAAGAAAACTCTTGATGTTCAGTTTTATCGTGAAGCAAGTGATATGGCATTTGATGAAACTGGTGGTCGTAAAAGAAAATATAGATATGGTGATGAAGATGAATTACAACAAGAACAAGAAGAAAGAAGAAGAAAAGCTTTATTAGATAAAGAATTTAAAGCATTTGCTGATTTGATTGCAGATTCATCAAATGGTATGGTTGATGTTGATGTTCCATTTAAAGAATTAGGATTCCAAGGGGTACCATTTAGATCATCAGTCTTGTGTTTACCAACAAGAGATTGTCTTATTCAGTTGATAGATCCACCTTATCTTGTTATGACATTAGAAGAGATTGAAATTGCCCATTTGGAAAGAGTTCAGTTTGGTTTAAAGAATTTTGATCTTGTTTTTGTATTTAAAGATTTTTCAAAACCTGTGATTCATATTAATACTATCCCAATGGAGTTATTAGAAGATGTTAAAAGTTGGTTAACTAATGTTGATATACCATTAAGTGAAGGTCAAATGAATTTGAATTGGGGTAATTTTATGAAAACTGTACAAGCTGATCCTTATCAATTTTTTGCTGATGGTGGTTGGTCATATTTCTTAAATGGAGGTGGTGATTCAGATCAAGAAGATGAAGATGAAGAAGAGTCAGAATTCGAAGCAAGTGATGAAGATCCAAGTGATGAAGAGGTTGTTAGTGAGGCGGAGTCAGAAGATTATTCGAGTGATGGTAGTGGTAGTGGAAGTGAAGACGAAGTTGAAAGTGAAGGTGAAGATTGGGATGATTTAGAAAGAAAAGCTGCAAATGAAGATAAGAATAGATATAGGGATTAAGTTTGTTTAATAAGAGAATGAAGTAGTTATAAAGATGTATATTACCAACGAGCAAAGCGAGGTGGTGAGTAACAAGTTAAGAGAGCGAGGTGTTTATGAATTGCCTCTAGGTAATGAGCTAACCTTACCTCTGATCAACTCTCATTCCGCAACCTCTCGTTATTAAGACTCGCGCGAACTCATCCCTCGCGGACAAGTTCGCGTCCGCGCACTACAATCTTTGTGTAACCAAATTCATCACAATCGTTGAGGATACATCTACTAACATGGGAGATAACGCTGACGATTATTCATACGATTACGAATATTTATATAAAATAGTTCTTATTGGTGATTCTGGTGTTGGTAAATCAAATCTTTTATCGCGTTTCACAAGGGATGAATTTAATTTAGAATCACGTTCAACTATTGGGGTTGAATTTGCCACTAGAACACTTGAAATAGATGGAAAAAGAGTTAAAGCTCAAATTTGGGATACCGCTGGTCAAGAAAGGTATCGTGCTATTACATCAGCTTATTATAGAGGTGCAGTTGGTGCATTAATTGTATATGATATTTCCAAAACTGAATCATACGAATCAGTTTCAAGATGGTTAAAAGAATTAAAGGAACATGCTGATGTAAATATCGTTATTGAATTAGTAGGGAACAAATCTGATTTAGACCATTTAAGAGCTGTACCAACTGATGAAGCTAAAAATTTTGCATCAGAAAATTCATTATTATTTACAGAAGCTTCTGCTTTATCAAGTGATAACGTTGATTTAAGTTTCCATCAACTTTTAAAAAATATTTATGAAATGATTTCAAAACATCAATTAGATACTTCTGATGGGAATTCAAACAAACCTTCTTCAGGTCCAACTATTTCATTAACACCTGCCCCACAAGAGAAAAAATCGAAAAATAATTCAAATTGTTGTTAGAGAACCTTAATAAATAGAAACTTTGTTTTCTGATGTATTTGATATAAACTTAATGATGTTAATGTATGTAAATGATTATCTTCTTGCTGGTCCTTGTAAAGCTCGTGATTTTACGCTTATTGGAGTTTTTAAAGGTCTTGAAATCCCTTTACCTTTTTCAAGTCCAAGTCTTTTTGATATAGATACTAATGGAGGACTTTCTATACTTAAACTTACAATTTGTTCACCTCTTAATATAATTAACCCTAATGATCTTTTTTCACTTTGATTTGACTCTACGCCCTTTTTCAAGTCTATTTGCATTTGTTTGGTTAGTCTGAGTTCTTCGGTATCTGAAAGTACTAAATTTAAATGTTTATCAAATGCCAATAGTTGACCTATAATATTTCTACCATCCATTGTTATAATTTTAAGACGATAATTTATCAAGTCTGACATTTTTGTTTTCTTGGTTACTGAGATTGACTAGAGTTAGTATGAGTTTAATTATAGGATGTTGAATAATACTTACCATTTTAAGTGATATGTGTTGTTGATGTCTTGATGATGTCTAAATGTCTTCTTGATATCTCATTGAGTCGTGTATCGCACATTATCATCGAGACTGAGATTGACAACTGAGTAAACATGTCAATTGAGAACGAAAAAGTTGAAGAAACAAAAGTGGAAACCGAAGGAAAGAATGAAGTGGCTGGTTTAAAGGAAAATAATAACAATACGTCTTTAGATGAAAAAAATCAAGAATTGAATGGAAAATTGGAAGATAATAAAAGAACTGCTGAAGTACCAACCCAAATTAAAAAAAGAAGAAGAAGACAATATGATGATGCACCAAAAGAAGTAAAATCTGAAGATGAGGAAGAGGATGATGAAGATGAAGAAGAAGAACCTGAAGAAGTTGAAGAAGATGATGATTTATCAGAAATTGATGAATCAAATATCACAACCAGAAGGACAAGAGGCAAAGTAATTGATTTTAAACAAGCAGCAAAAGAATTAGATGCAGAAGAAATTCCAGAAGATGATGATGAAGAAGAAGAAGAATATAAGGAATAGCTTTAGTTTTGTTCTATTAATGTACATACGCTAATACGCCATATTATATCCAAAATAAGGATTTGTATATCCAACATAATTTGAATCATATTCATCTATAGGAGGTTTTGAATATTGATAATAAGGAGTATATGACCAAGAATTGACTGGTATATTTTGTTGATTATTCCAAATATCTTTTGATGAATAAATTTCATAATTTGGTGATGAAGGGATTGATGTAGATGGTTGATATTGATAAGGACTTGTAGAATATTTCTCTAACCAGGTTTTCCAACATTCTTCGAGTGTGATGATATTATTGGCAAAGCCAACAACATTTAATTGCCAATTGACTTCAAAAAGCCAATCTTTTTCTTCTTTATTCAAAATTGAAATTGGTAACCCGGTTGCACCACTCCAAGATTTATTAGTAAAAGTGTTATCATCATTAAATTTATTGGCTAGAATCATACCAGTTATTAAATTTATAAAGATTTCCAGTTCATGAAGATAACTTGCCAACTTGTTTGAATATCTTTGATTCATATATTCTAAACATATTATAATAGTTGATTTTGATAATCTTGTTGAATAAAGGACGGATGACATCAAAGAGGCAAATTCTTTTGATGGTGATCTATTTTGTTTTAACATACCAAAAGCACACCAAGAAAGGAATGTTGACATATTATTACGATCATATTCTTCTTGATCAAATTGATAAGGGGAATAATCAATATATTGAGGTTGATAATGAGGTTGTTGTAGTTGTGGGAGTTGTGATGGATGAGGTTGTGGGGGTTGTAGTTGAGGAAGTTGTGATGGATGGGGTTGTGTTTGCTGAGGTTGTGTTTGCTGTTGCTGATAAATTTGACTTGGAGTCGCTAAATAATTATATGAACCAGTCGCTCTGTGACCTGAAGTTCCTAAATTATAATAGTTACCATGATACATATCGAAAACTTATTCAAAAGTTCCGATTTGAAGCTTGTTGTAGCTTTAAAGAATTAAAAGATGAGAATAACTTAATATCTCAATACATCAATTTTGATATTGACGAGAAGAAATGGAAATATTTGATAATCAAAAATTATCTTTATTTAATTAATTCTTTAAATAGGAAAAATTAGTTTAAAGAGTTAATCATGCCCTTTAGCTGGGCTTTTAAAGGTTCAAGTGTTAGTGAAAAATTTGTACTGAGTTTAATATGAAGGTGTAAGGTGCATTGATGACGTACAGGAATGCAAATCAAATTAAGAGTTTGTATAGAGTGTGGGTATCAGGCAAGACTCGGGAAAAAGATTAAACTGGACCAACAAGAGTTGAGGTGGCTATTGCTAGTTACTAGAGTATGTGCTATCATTCTTCCTTTTGGAACTTTTCCTCTTTGTATCTTTGTGCGTTTTTGTAATTTTCTATCCTAGCATCGTCTCAGTTTAACTACTCATATCAATAATAGGCTGGGCAATTTTACTAATCACAGAACAAATTTTAAAACTGGATGACATACAAAACTGCGAAAGCGGTTAGTTTGTGTAACGGAATTAAAATTTCATATAACAATTTTATTTGCAGGAACTTAGTCAATAGTGTGAGCTTATTAACATCATTTACAATATACAAGAATCCCACATGGATTCGTCTTTGTATTAACCACGTCACTAATAGCAATAACCTACATCCAAACACCAACAAGTAATCAAAAGTTGTGAATCCAATGTTCATTACACTTATAAACAGGTCAAAACTCACAACTTCTCCTATTTGAAAAGAAATTTCTATATACGTAATATGATTTTACAATCTTTACTTTGAATTTTACAAGTTAAGATCAATTTTATACGCATAAAATTTTTTGTAAATTATAAAAGCAATTTAATTCCGTCTAAAATCTTGTAAACTGCTTATTGTAGGCTATGGCGGTTTATACCTAGGCAATTTGTTTGATTTCGTACTCTAATTTCTAAAATTATCAAATGACTTTTAAATTAAATTGCTAAATGGCTTTAAATTTAACTTTAAGCTATGAGTAATTGTTAGATTATGCCTTGAAGATAAATTCGTTAAAAACTGATCATTTATCGTTTGATAATCTCCTTTTATTTTCAATTCGTATACTAATTTGTATGAGTTCCTAAGCGCAGCTGATTGAACGCGCGCGTTGAGCATTTACGTAAACTATGTATTCGTATATGAGTAACATATATTGTATTTTCATCTATAACCTAACCTAACCTATTTCTAAATTTAATTGTACTTCTATTCTCTTGTATCCACTTGTATCCGTCTCTATTTCTACACCACTTCTATTCTCTAATCATCTCTAAGTACTACCACTTGACTCACCTACTCATCAAATTCCCAAGATCCATTGTACTTTTCGTCCTCATAACTTTTGCTTTATCCTTTTCTAATCTATTTAATGCTGGGAATGAAAATACACTACGAATTGGTGGTAATTGTGTACCTGTAGTTGCTATACTTGTTAATCTTGTTGTAACACCACTTAAAATATTACTTGGTGATGTAGGTCTTAATTTTGGTGAATGTGATGGTGTTTGAAGTGGCGTTTGTATTGGTGTTTGTAATGGGGTTTCATTTGGACTAATCATAAATGAAACTTTTTCTGATGGCGAATTTGGACATGATTTTTTCGTTAAAAACCCTCTACTCATTGGTGTCATACTTAGATTTATATTTGTTAATGAATTTTGCGGGGTGGTATTAAATGGTATGATTGGTTGTGGTGTTTCTAGTGTGTCATTATATTGTGTTGGTTGATTTATTACCATCCCCATTGGTATTGATGTTGCACTTTGTGATTGTATAGAATTTGGGGTTAATTGTTGTAAATTTACCATTGATGGTGGATTAGAAATTGATGTTTGACCAGTTTGGATTGGTATTTGTTGCATTGGTATTAAATGTCCATCAACTTGTCCATTAATTGGTACTGATACATATGGCATTTGACCTTGAACCATACCATTTTGTGTCATAAAATAAACTGGATATTGATATCCTTCTAATTGAAATTCTTGTTCATTCTTTTTTCTTTTTCTACCTGGATTGTTATGAATTCTAAAATGTCTTGTTAATTCATCTGATCTTGAAAATCGTTTTGTACAACCAGGATAAGTACACGGATGAGGTTTTTCTCCCGTGTGAGTACGAATATGTCTTGTTTGGTGCTCTAGCCTATGAAATGCTTTGTCACACATTGTACATTTATAAGGTCTTTCATCTTTTGATGTCTTTGTCATGATTGTTTATGACTATAGGGGTGAAAATTTTGTTGCTAATGAGTTTTTCCGGTGCGTGTATATGGATAAAATGATAAGGTGGGGCATATGGAGATACGACTAAACAGTGATCGAGTATAATTTTATTTTATATCAATTTGGGAGTTAGATATATTGAGTATGGAATTGAAGAGATTTGAAGGAATTTGATTGGCGCTTGACAGTTGTACGAGATGTTTGTCGGACAAATACCGAGACTAATATACAGGTATGGTTAATTTTTATGTCATCGGAAAAATTATGACCCGTGGAGTTTTAAAATAATTATATCAAGGCGAAGGGCATTAGCTTATCAAAAGCGATGAGGATTGGTATAAAATTTTTGGATGGTGCGGACCGAGTATGTCTTGTTTTGTATTGAGTCGGATCGATGATTGCAGATTTTGAAAGAATTTGTACAGTACTATTTATAGCTTCTTATAAAGATTGATCGCAATTTTTGAAAAGATCTTCTATGTAAAATACGAGATTTGAGTAGATAAAGGACTAAGAAGTCTCTCAAGTGATTATATGGCTTTCGATCCCAGGTTGACGTCTATAAGTATAATATTTATGCTACAGCTTTTTTTCTAAAGTTACCCAGTTGAGGCACTCCTTGACGCTGGCGAAGCGATGGAAGAATGCTCCCACCTCTCCTTTCTATCTCCCTAAAAATCAGAACTAAAATCCAACCATTGATCGAACCATTGTAAATTTGAGAATAAAATATTATCATCAGGTCCATTCATCTTTCTCTTCTTCTTCATACTACCATCTTGTAACAATTTTGCCATATTATCATTTTGAAACCCTTCACTTGTTGCAACACCAAAATTGTTGAAATGTTGTTTATTTACTTCATTTGATCCATGATCAATACCAATTGTCTTTATAGTATTTAAATCAACTTGTAGCCTTTGGTACAACATATGATTTGCTGTTTTCAAAGCCCAAATACATTCATCTGCCATTTTAAATCTTGATATAATATCACCTTTCTTAGTCTTTGCTACAGCCAGCTGTATCAACAGTATCATATTAAAACTTGATTCTAATAATTTTCTAGATTTTGCAGTTTCTATCCCTGATCCTATTAGAAAATTTGATGTTATACCAACATTATATAATAAGGCTAGATTTAAATACCATGGTATAAACAAATTACCTATATGATTTATGGATTCTAAAACTTCAACTATACCATTACATGAAAACATTATATACTTGAGACTTTGATAGTCTGATATAGTTCTACCCCAAACAACATCTGTAAGGGATTTCCCATGGAAACTCATTATGACATCATAAAAATGTAATTTCACTTGAGCAATTGAATTTGGTGAGTATTGACAATTACTACTATCAATAACACTATTTTCAAATCCATTTTCATTGAACCAATCTATCATTTTCTCAATTTCAAAATTAAGTCTTGGTTCAGTAGTATTATCAAGTTTCTCCAGTTGTATAAAATCAACAACTTTTGCTAAATGGATCATAGCAAATGCCGGTTTAGTTAACCATTCATCAGATTCAGTTTCAAAATCAAAAGATATTTCTGAAGTATCACATTCTATAAGTCCAGAGCTACGACCTGCTTGTAATGCAATTAATTTATCAAAAGTGAAAACACACCAGAATATCCTCTTAAATTTCAATTTTTCATACAGTGTTGCCCATTTTAATTTTGGATGGTTTTTTCCTAATCCCATTGATTTTGCCATGTTTACTCCTTGACCTAAAGCTGTATAAGTTGCTGATTGTCTATGAGTTGTTCTTAAATATAACGTGATTAATAACCAACTTTGGATTAACTCAAATGATTCCCATTCAAAACTAAGATTGATGACTACTTTATAACTATAATTAAATAAGATACTTTCAATATTTAGTAATTCTGGATCAGGTGGTTCAGTTTTGGAAAATTCTGTAAATCTAATTGCTAAAGCATAAACTAAAAATAATTTAGCCAGAAATAATCTTGTCTGATTCGTATTCAGTTCTCTTTCCTTAAGATTCTTAAAGTTATTTTGGTTGACTGTTGATTCATATAAATCAACTTGTTCTCGGAAAACTCTTTCATGAAGTATACAAAAAACACTATTTATCTCTTTTAAAAAGTATTCAACATACATACTTGATTTCCCATTCAAATCAAAAGTTGGTAGTTCAGGTAGACTCACTGGCAGTGCATATTGACATCCTGATAGATTCCAACCAAAATACTGCTCTCTAGGTAATCTATTATTTGCTTTGATATCATCAGGTAAACTTTTTGAATAATGCTTACAAACACCAACAGTCAACATATTTTGATGTCTTTTCAGAAATCTCCATTTACCCAGATGTTCCATACTAACTCTTTTCTCTTCTATACTTGGAGCAATTGGCATTTTATCATCTTTTCTTAATAAATTTTCAAGATATTTGACTCTATTTTCCAAATAGATTGTATAAGTCAAACCAGATTCTATATGCTCTTCTTTGGCAAGTGATTCAACCTCTTCAGATTTTGTGATTGTTTGTGTTGGTCCTAAAAATGTACAATTCTTCTTGTGTTTTGTACAAGTTGTACAAGGATGATTACCAGAACATTTTATCTTTTGAGTTCTACAACGATCACAAGCTTTTGAAACTCGGATTCTGGTTTTATTTGGTTGAGTTTCTTGTATTCCAGGTAATCTTGAAGTTATATTTGATTCAATTACGTGGCCTTGTTGATCAGGTGATGAGATATTTAAACTATCTCTGTTATTCATTTGATTTATACCCATTTGATTATATGATAAAGGTGGTAAGGAATTAAATCTTGTATTTGGATCCTGAACCCTTTCAGGATATGTTGGGAACATTTGCCGTTGATAAGGATCAGTTTTAGGTTTCATGATTAAACTTCTCTACTTATTGTGAGTTTCGATGATGTGTCACGTGATTAACGGTTCTAATGTACATTACTAAATACATAAATATCAACAGACTCCTTCCCTTTCAGTTGGAGTTATATAAGATTGAATATCAGAATCTGATCTATTGTCAAGTTTCTCCTCATTCGTAATACCTTGAGAATGTTTTAATTTGTAAGATTTTACTGCTGATGGGAATAAATCAATTGACCACAAGAGTAATAAGAGTCCATACCAGAAACAAATTGTCCACTCAAATTTGGCAGAAAGAGAATTATCACCTTGAGCCATAAAACAACCAAAACAGATTGCAAGAACGACAGCAATTATTAACCAAAACAACTTTACTAAAAATGAAACAAAGTACAAATTTGCAAAACGACTTTTACCAAATACAACTTTTTCATGGTTTGGAATTCTTCTTTGTGGGAATACTGCAAATATTAAAGTATTCCAAAAGTTAAAAAGACAAGCAATTAAGCAGAATCCGATAAAAACACCAACCATAGACAAATGAACTGGATGAAAGTTTTTTGTATTAAAAATTGATACAAAGATAATACCCAATTGACCAAGAATTGCACATACAATTGAACAGATTGCAAACTTTGGTTGTTTCTCAGATACATATGGTTGTAATCTATTTGTTTTTCTACAATAGAATTCAAATACTAATGTACCAACGAAGAATATGGCTTGAAAACCAGCACATGAGATAAATAATGGTTGAAGATTTGTTGCACCAATATCAGAAAGATAAACTGGATCTTGTTGAATACCATCCATAAATGCATAAATTGGATGTCCTTGAATTGACCAACAGGCTAACATTGCTATTAACATCCCCCACCATACCACTATAGATACAATTGGAATAAGATAATAATGGATTTTTTGAAATTGTAATAACTTTGATGTCATGGTATTTGTTTATTTCAAAATTTTAAGGAGTCTTGTTATATTATACCTTCTTTGCAAAACTTCGGTACCTGAAAAGCAAAACAAGATTTAAGTAAAGATGCGTCAAAAAGTTATAATTTTTCTTCTATAGCGTGCTAAATCTAGGGACAGTAAAGTCAAATTCAAATATAAATTTGAATTCGAAGAACAAAACTTGTCTTGTTATATTATTGACTTTATCTCGGTATATAGTTGATGTATCACCAGTATACAAATTTTCTGTATATTATGATGTTTTACAAGCAACATTACAAATTGCGGCAAGTAACATTGAACCCTTAAGGAGGATTTTACCGATTCGAATGATTTTAGCGGAGGAAATTCAACCTTATTTCTTTGCTATTTCAATTTAAGAGCAACTACAATATCCGAATTTTCCGCGACTGAGCCTGAATTATGACGTAATGATTGAGATGTTGCGATGAGATGAGCTTAGAAAATTAGTGAATTAGTATGAAGAGAATTAAGCTTATTATTTTTGCTAAGTGACCTTCTTAGCCTCAATTCTTTTCTTGCAAGCCTTGCAATTTATTCTGCTAAAACTCCAGCACGCTACTTTAAGTCATCACGCTTGCAAAATTCTTAACAAAGAAAAGTTTGCACTTTAAAATTTCTAAAAATCTTTGTTCTTGAAACTAAATTTTCTCCGATATTCCAATTAAAGCAAGCAACTTTCCCAATTTAGTACTTTTAAATCACCTCACACGATCATAAGCTTTGTGCGGCTAAACATATATTTGATACTTCCACACACCTCATCTCACTATGAACTGTAATATTTGTAATGATCAACCATTCAAATATAAATGTCCAAAATGTCTAATACCATATTGTTCAATTAAATGTTTTCAACTACATAATGAAAGCCATAAAGATGATATTAAAATAGTGGTTGAGGAAAAGACAGAAATACCCAAAGAACCCATCACTTCAAATCGATTTTCAAAACTATTAGCCGATCCAACTATACAATCGATGTTGAAATATGATTCTTTACATTATCATCTTTCTATTATTATAAAAATCCTTCAGGATCCAAAGTTGACAAATGAGCAAAGTGCTGATATAAGGAAAGATGTTGCAAATACAAAATTATGTAATCTAAGAAAAGGTGGGATTGAAGAAAATGAATTGATTGAAGATTTTATACAAAGGGTATTATATTTAATGGAGGATGAAGGAGAGCTATAGAAGGATGAAGGAGAGCTATATGAGGATCAAGAGGTGTAGCTATAGGAGGATTAAGGAGAGCTATAGAATGATTAAGGAGAGCTATAGAATGATTAGAGATGTAGCTATAGTATATGATTAATGATATATGATAAATTGTCAGTACTCTTTATAATGCGACAAATTTCTAGTCTCTACTGATTGTTATTAAACTCGTTCTCTAAATGTTCGCTCTGCTCCTCTATGAAGCTTGGCGATTCCTAATTATCACCACTTAGTGATGAAACCACGTCTTACCATTAGTGATACTACCACTCCGTACCTTTTAGTGATATTTCGCAACAAGTGATAGCTATTGCTACACCTTTCCCCCCCAAACATTCTTCGTCCTACCATTACTTTCCCCCAAATTAATCTTATACAAAAACCCCCCAAGATCCCCAGATAAATCCTTGGGATCAATCTCTTTCCCAAAATCATCAAGATTTTCATTAGCTGTCGTTATAAAAAGCTCATCATTATTCCTACCACCAATTAAAACACATGTAACTCTTGAAGCAGGAAGTTCAAAACTTTGTAGAATATCAGTACCAGTATTATTAAATTTTAAAACTCTATTTGTCAGAAATATAGCCGAATAAATTTCACCATTTCTATTCATTGTCATCCCATCAGGTTCAGGTGATTTTGAGTCATTACACCAATTTTTTGTATTTATAAAAGGTCTTCTATTTGATAATGTATTTGTAATATAATCATAATCAAATTCCCATATAGTAAAAGTTAATGAATCAGTCCAATATAATTTTTTCCCATTTTCACTAAATGCTAAACCGTTTGGTATCAAACAATCAGTTATCATTGTTTCAATAGTTAAGTCATGACAATTAATTCTATATAATTTCCCTTCAGGTTTTATATTCCCTATATGAAAATCCGTCATTACACCAATCCATAAATGACCCCAAGGATCAACAATACCATCATTTGAACGAAGATTTTCATTTTTCTCATATCCTAACACTAGATCAATTTTTTTCAGTATAAAATCACCTTTCAAGACTCCAGTTTTACAACAAATCAATATAATGTTATCATTACTTGTTAAACAAATGGCTCCTATTGATTGACCTTTATCTTCAAGTTTTAAAATTTGATGCGATTCAAATCCAATACTGAGATAAACTCTATGAACTTCAGCTTTAATTATATCTACCCATAATAAACTATCGTTACTTGGATTGTAAACTAATCCTTCAGTTAATCTACCACGATAATTTGGAAATAGTATATCTTTCTTTGAAAGAATCATGTGATAAACTAATTATAATACAACTTTTATATATAAAAACAGAGATCAAGAGAAAAAATTAGGTGTTAAATCTTACAAATTGATGAATCTTGAGTCTGGCCCATAAAGATAGTAAGATTCGTAAAACTGTATAGACAGAAATTGAAAAGTTTTATACAGTACGGTTTGATAAAACTTGTAGTACCAACTTTGTCGTTGAAATTTAGCAAACTCAATGATTTTCTCCTGTATTTCAATTGTTCCTTACTAAAACTCAATTTGACTCGTGTTACAATTTTAATTTAAATTGTTATATACAAAGGGGTTTGTTTATTTTTGTATATAAGAACAAAGTACTATAAAAAACCTCTCGTTTCAACTTCAACTCAGTAGCTTCTATTGGTCTGATTCGCGGGTCCTTCGTAGTCAAATACACCCTCAATCTCTGTATCCTTCACCTCATTAACACATTTTCTTTCGATTTGAACTTCCTATTTGATAGATATTCTAACAGAAATCAGTTATATAAATATAAATCTCCTTATATTCATGTATGATTTATTATCATCAATTCTTGGCCCGATTCATAAGCAGAATCTCGATCTATAAACTTGTAGAAATTTGTCAATAGCATGTGTGATTTAGATTCTTTTATGATTTTATAGGCTTTATTTACTTTAAACCTTAGAATTTGACATTCAGATTAAGAATTTTAGTTTCTATAAATAGTTGATGTGTGTCATATATAGGTTTATGTCAGAGGATTTGATCTATATTTTATTCTCGAGAAGAGTATTTTTTATGAAACCATGGAGAGGAAATGGGGGGATTTAGATAATTAGATGTCTAATATCTCCTTGTGTCGACCACTTCATCGCCACGACTTCTATTTTTAGTTATGAATTCTGTAATCTCTGTTTTTTCTACAAAACCCTTTTTGGAACCCTTTATAGAACCCTTCATACAACCCTCGCGACCTCCGAAAACACTACGCGCCGAGACATCAAAACCTGCTGCACTATTCTTTACATACTTTAAATTCACCTCACTTCTATTCATGTTACATCCTACACTTTGGCATCTAAATTTAACTCTTGGATCTATATTACAATCTATTAATTCCTCTCATCCTCCCTATTCATCGCTTTCATCATCTCAATCATCTTTTCTGTATCCATCGATGCATCAATTACATCTTTTGGTACTTGATTCTCACTATATTCTTTTTTGGCAAATCTACCAACATTTGTCTCTGTAATCAATCTAAACTCATATTTTCCCGTCATGGTTAAAAGTTCATTCCATGTAAACAATAAAGAATCACTCTTTCTTTGAAATGGATTTATATCCAAAATCATAACCTTCTTATATGGTTTTGGTATATATATATCTAGTATAAATGATGAATTTTCAAACTTTTCTATAACAGTTTCAACTAAATCTTCTATCAAATCACTAAACTTCAATTTCAACTCTTCTAGAAATAAATAATGATTCAAATCTCTTTGACTTATCCCAATAATTCTTGAATTTTGTATAAATATTCTAAATTCAAGTGCTGGATTTATATCAATGAATTCTTTGAGAATAAGCTCAGGAACAACCTCAACATCATCATCCTTTTCCACTTCACTAAAAGGAAAATCTAAATCATCAACTATATGATCTGATGATTTCAATAAAAGATATACATCATCAACATTTCTACACTCTAACTTATTATTTATCATCATCCAACCAGCATCTTTTGGTGATGACCAATTCATTTTAGGAAATACTTTCCCTCCAAGTTCTTTTATAGCTAATTCAATTTCTTTATTAAATGTTGCAAATGAATCATATTCTTGTTTTATACTCTCACTATTTAAATACTCTATAAATTCTTCTGGTAAAGGTTTAAAAATTCTACTTTTGGGTACATAATCCTTGAAATCTTTATACCACAGTGAATATTCACAATTTATAATATCATGTTTCAATATGTCAACTTTTTCAAACACATACATCACTTTAAAGAATGTAATATGGTCTTTACACTATATCCCAAAAAAAGTCGTGTGCGTCCCGGTATAGATCATAATTTTTTTCACCTATAACTCTTCATCAACATGACTTCCACAAAGACTTTACCTTCAAATGCCGTGTTTAAAGATAGAGAAAAGCCACAAGAAGTCCGTAGATCAAATATATTAGCTGCTCGTGCAGTAGCTGATGCAATTAGAACATCCTTAGGTCCAAAAGGTATGGATAAGATGATAAAAACTAAAAATGGTGACATTATAATTTCAAATGATGGTGCAACTATTTTATCACATATGGCAGTATTACATCCAGCAGCAAGAATGCTTGTTGATGTTTCAAGTGCGCAAGATGTTGAAGCTGGTGATGGTACAACTTCAGTAGCTATATTAGCTGGTTCACTTTTAGGTGCAGCTGAAAAATTATTAAATAAAGGGATTCATCCAACTTTAATTGCTGAATCTTTTCAAAGAGCTGCTGCTCGTTCAAGACAAATTCTATTAGATATGCTGCATAAAATAGAATTAAGTGATCGTGATGCTTTAATAAGAGCAGCATCAACTTCACTTTCTTCCAAAATTGTATCTCAACATTCTTCTGTATTATCACCATTATCTGTTGATGCAGTTTTAAGTGTTATAAATCAAACTCAAGATAATGTTGATTTAAATGATATTAGACTAATTAAAAAAGTTGGTGGTACAATTGAAGATACTGCAGTTGTTGATGGTATTGTAATGACACAAAATGTCTCAAAATCTGCTGGTGGTCCAACTAGAATTGATAAGGCTAAAATTGGATTAATTCAATTTCAAATTTCACCACCAAAACCAGATATGGAAAATAATGTCGTTGTTAGTGATTATCGTCAAATGGATAAAATTTTAAAAGAAGAAAGAGCTTACTTGTTAAACATTTGTAAGAAGATAAAAAAGACAAAATGTAATGTTTTGTTAATTCAAAAATCTATCTTAAGAGATGCAGTTAATGATTTAGCATTACATTTCTTAAGTAAATTGAATATTATGGTAATAAAAGATATTGAACGTGATGAAGTTGAATTTTTATCAAAAGCAACCGGATGTAAACCAATTGCTGATATTGATAATTTTACTGAGGATAGATTAGGATATGCTGATGTTGTTGAAGAAATTGAATCAAGTGGATCACAAATTGTAAAAATTTCTGGTATAACTTCAAAAAATATAAGACCAACAGTTTCAATAGTTGTTCGTGGTGCAAATGAATTAATATTAGATGAAACTGAAAGATCCATACATGATGCTCTTTGTGTTATCAGGTGTCTAGTTAAAGAAAAAGCTTTAATAGCTGGTGGTGGTGCACCAGAAATAGAAATATCAAGAATACTTTTCAAAGAATCTACACAATTATCAGGTGTTGAACAATTTGTATATCAAGAATTTGCTCTGGCATTAGAAGTTATACCAACAACATTAGCAGAGAATGCTGGTTTAAACCCAATTAATGTCGTTACTGATTTAAGAAATAGACATGAAAATGGTGAAAAAAATGCTGGGATTTCAGTAAGAAGATCAGGGGCTTCAAATACTTTTGATGAACATGTATTACAACCTGTTCTTGTAAGTACAAGTGCAATTACATTAGCATCTGAATGTGTTAAATCTATTTTACGTATTGATGATATTGCCTTTTCTAGATAGAGAAATAAAAGGATATACGGAGCGTTGTTTATTATGAATCTATGATGGAGTTACCTCCCCTAATTGTTTCATCTTCTTCTTGATTACTCTTGCTGGATGTAATGTAAAGAAGCACTTCTTGTCGATTAGAGTACTTTCCTCTCTACTTGTCTCTTTTAAAAGTTTTGCATACTTTATACACTTTCTTATAGTTCTTACTAAAGTTTCATAATGTTGTCTTTGAGGATCTTCTTTTATTACTTGAGGTCCTGGTTGCATTATGGTATCTTCTCCATATACTTCAGGAATTACATCTAATGCTTCTTCTTGTTCATGATGAACTGGTACAAATTTCCTTTTCAAATACTTATCAGTAACTCTTTTATCAATGTCATACATTGCAGCTAATGCAATTTGTGGTGGTGTAAATAAGAATGCAACATCACTTAATAAGCCCCATTCATTTATCCATTTCTTTGCTTTATCATAAATACCCCCAATTGTGTCTACATTAACATCATACATTACAGGATGAGGATGTAATAAAACTGCTTGAAAATCTAAAAAGAATCCATAAAGAGGTCTAAATGGATGATGTACCATTATTGTAAACTCTAAAGTTTGTAATATAATGAACTCTAGATCCAATATATCTTTTGCTTCAGTTTTAGGTATAGCTTTACAAAATGATTCAATAGAGATGAAATAGTTTTCAGATTTTGCAGCCAAGAACAAACAAGTATATAAAACGTTCTTGGGGTGATATTTCATCACTGAGTTAACTAGATAAAATTTCTTGAAAAATGAAATCGCTGTAGCTTTGACTTGACTAGTCATTCTAAAAAAGTTAGCTGCCTCAACGATATTCTTACAATAAAAATTCAAATATTTAGCTTCTTCTTCATAAGTGAGATATTCTAGTAGCAGACTTGATAATTCTGATGAGTATTTTTCGAATGGGTCAGGATTTTCACTTTTTAGCTTTTCATGAGCTTCTTGGAAATTAAGAGTTGCATGCTCTTTGCCTTTTTCATGAGCTTCAATTTTCTTTTGTTCGAGAGTTTCGTTAGTAAAAGACCACTTCTCATATTGAGTGGATCTTCTATAAAGATCATCACCTGTAACAGGTTTTGAAGGAGGCTCTTCGCTTTCTGTTCTAGCAGGAGCCATCTTGTAGACTTAATCAGAGATTGATTAATGTATTATTGCTTTGTAATTGATTATGTAATGATTTTGAAAATTATATTTGACAGGACTGATAAACCGGATCACTTCTTATACAGACAACTGTTCCCTAATTCAGTCCCTGAGTAGCTCGCAATATCCGTGGTATATTGAATTAACTCCTCATGAAGGAGGGCCAAAATCCTAACCTACACCTACAAATTCGTTAAATCTAACTCATTTTGCTATGCAATTCTATTACTTTACAAATCTGTACAAATGACTACCCAATCCCTTCAATAGTATTTCCTCACTACATCTAAACCCAGCGCCAACCTCGAAATCCCACCTCAAACCAATTTTGTAGATCTTGAAAGACTCTTTTTAATACCAGTCTTTTCACCTTGATATGGTCCACTATTAGATCCATCATAAACTTGTCTAACTGATTTAAGTTTCTTTTGTGCTTTGTCAAACTTCTTTCTTTTCTTAACTCTTGAGTTTCTATTATCCTTCTTTCTATGAGGTGTAAGACCTTTATTCTTGAGAATTTGATAATTAACGGCACGTTTACCATCTGCACCGACTTCCTCTTGTAATTCTGCCAATTTACCTTCTTTGGCTGCTTTAACAGCATCAGCATGTGCCTGCTTACGATTCTCTTTTTTGGTGATATTTGCTTCCTTGATTGAATTATAATATTCGTTATCAGATTCTTCATTTGCTTCATCTGGAAACTCTTCATCAGCTGATACAAAATCATCATTATCACCAAGATTATCTTTTTCTTCAAGACCACGCTTTCTAGCTTCTTCAATAAGTCTTTGCTGTCTTTCAAAAAGCCTTTCTCTATATGGTAAATCCAAATCACCCGTAAGTCTTTCCTTATTATTTTTGGCGACTGCTTGATCAATCTTCGATGTGTAGAAACGTAATGTCTTTTTACGACGTTGTTTATCCTCCATATCAACATCATCTTGAATTTCTGTGAAATCAGAAACAGGTCCTTTATCTAGTTTCTTGAACTTACGTTTAGTATTTATATCGATATCAAGAGCGGAATTTTGCGATTCTGATTCTGGTTCCGAAATTGATTCAGATTGTGATTGTTCGTCTTCGTCAGCTATTGGTACTTGGTCCTCTTCAAGTTCTTCTGGACTATATCCTTCGGTCTCACCAACTTCAATTATATCATTTTGATCATTCGTCCTTTCCTTTAACTCGTTTGCTTGTCTCCATAATTCTCTCGAGCTCAAAATACTCTCCATAACAGGCTCATCCTTCATTGTAGAAATTTGGCCATCTTTAATGGTATTCACAAGAATGGCAAAATACGATGCAATTGAACCCAAGTAAGCTGACAATGCAACATACTTGATATGATTTACTTCATTTTTTGGTCCTGCTTGTATTGATGACAACTTTGGCTCTAATTGTGTCATTTCAGAAAGTAATGGAGTAAATTCTGGATAAGATGCTTTTAATAGATTCAATCTCTCTTCATTATCAAGATTTTCCCATGATGAAATCTCTTGTACTTCAAGAGCTTGCTTCTCTGTTTCTTCTGCCTTTTTCCAATTTTCCGTTATATCCTCATCAATGTAATCCTCCATCTGTAAATCTTTTAAGTGCTGACGTTGTTGTTTCATGGCTTCTTCTGCCATTTCTTTGGTATTATCATCCTCTTCTCCTCCATAGTAGTTCTTTCTACCTCCCCATCCTTCTTCTTCCTCCTCCTCTTCCTCTTCTTCGTCCTCACCCTCCTCAATTTCTTCCTCATCATCATCAACCTCATCTCCAAGGCCTAAAACCTCTTCGTCCTCATCTTCATGCTCGCTAGAACTACGACCATATTCTCCAGCTTCATCGAGATAGATTTTTTCTCTATCTGCCGCAAAGGAGTCAACCTCATCTAGATCCAAGTCTCTTGCCATGATTTCTGATGTCTTCTTTAAAGATTCGCGATGAGGTAAATAGTTGACACAAAATCGATTTTTCAGATCTACAAAGAAATTAACATTGACAACTCAAGTGTAAAGATCCAAGAAAGTCATAAGCATTTAGCTATTTATTTATTTCTAGTGTATCGATACCTTTATTGATATCCACAAACGTCAATATAAAACACCAATAAAAAGTCAAACCCAATCCATCACATCGCTATATCAATAAAACCTCACAATGTCAAATAGATTAGAGGGTTTAAATTCAAAACCTTCTTCTAAAGCACTGCTCAAATTTAAGCCAAAAGTTGTAGCTAGAAAATCAAGAGAAGAGAGGGAAAAAGACGCACCAATCAAACAAGAAGAGCCATCAAAATCTGTAAGAGGTCAATCTGGAGTGACCAGAGGCACAAGAGGTGGAAGAGGAAGAGGTAGAGGAGGAAATTATGCCAATACTACAATTATTTCTGGTGGTGCTTTTTCAAATGGTGCTGTTTCGATGGGTTCCCAAAAGCCAAAAGTTGATCGTACATTTAATTCAATATCACCAACACCTGAATTTTTACAAAATTTGAAACTAAAAGAGAAACGTGAACAACCAACCAAAACTGTTTCTACAAATGAATCAGATGATGACGATATATTAGAGGATGACTCAACTAAAATCAATATGAACAAAGAATACAAGTTTGCAGATGAAGAAACTGTATTATTCCCCGTGAGACCTAAAAGATTTGATGGGAATGCTGTCTCAGTAGACTCTACACCATCTGTCACAAGAGAGCCATCACCAGAAACATCAATAAAATCAGAACCACTAGAACCATCTTTAGAAGCTCCTGTCATTCCCGTGGATCCTTCGGAGAACGATAAACTTGATGCTGATTATGAAAAATTAATGAACTTTGTGAATACAAAGCTTGATACGTTTTCTATCGACGAGAAGTTTATGTTATTTCATTTACCAAAAGTTTTACCAGAATATGAATCACTTCCGTCAATGATTAAAGAGGACCCAGAACAACCACATAAATCACCTTTATCAAACGACAAGAGTAAATTAAGAGGTCAAGTAGGTCATCTAAATTTTCACAAATCAGGTAAAATAAGTGTGAATTTGGGAAATGATAATACATTGGCCATCAACATGGGTACTCAGGCAAATTTTCTACAAGAAGTCGTTTTGATTGACATGGACAAACCACAAGAGGATGTTGAAATGACAAATGAGGAAGGAATAAAAGTAAAGGGAAAACTTTATAGACTTGGTAAAGCAGATGGTAAAGCTGTTGCAACTCCAGCATTATAATACAATATACATTAAAGAATTTAATAAGTATTTACTGATTTAATAATCTTGTCGTCAATGCTTCTAAATCTTCCAAAGTTTCAGGTTCATCGATCTCAAGAACCTCTTCTCTATTATTATCAATATGCTTGTTATTTTGAAACCACTTGGGTTTCTTTTGTTCTGGTTCCGAGTTTGAATCTGAATCTGAGTTATCGAAATCGCGTTCGAGATCAGGTTGTATTTCATCATCATCATCATCATCAGATTCTAATGCTCTTTGGGCTTCTTTTCTCTTTCTCTTCTTTTCTTGTTTCTTTTCCTTAGCCGTAGCTTTATCATCTATATCAGCTGCATTCATTGTCTCTGTCTCTCTACTTACAAAAGCTTCTTTTTGTGATTTGGCATCACCTTGTTTCTTGAAATCTTCTTCATCCTCTAATTCATATATCTCATGTGCAACACCATCATCATCAAAACGTAATTTTGTAGAATTACCCTTACTTGAGAGTGAAAGTTTCTTTGAAAGAGCCTTCTTTGCTTGTCTTTTTGATACCGGGATATTCATATCTGGAAGTTCTTCTTCTACTATCTTATGATCTTTTCTCTTTACAGTCATAAAATCATCCTCATCTTCTGATGCATTTTCATTATTACCTGTCAAATTCATATAATGTTTTGATAAAACGGTTTGATTTTGTCTTTCAAACATTCGATCATACTTTGTTCTTAATTCTTTTTTATTGTCATCCCCTTCTTCACCGTCTTCGTTTGTTTTCGACAATGCAATCAATTGACGTGAAGCATTCTTCTTTTCTTTGTTATCAGCTCCACCTTTTATTTTGATTTTTGGTGCACCAGGTAATCCTAATGAAGCTGCAAATTTTTCAGATGGAAGCTCATCCAACTTGAAGATATCCTTATCTTTCTGTACATGCACTGATCTATAGTATGAAATGAATGCTCTTTGACCCAAATTTTTTAATACCGGATCATGGAAGCATAAGGATTGTAATTGTGGTCTTATGGTTTTTTTGTTTTTAAGTCTGATATTCATAAATTTAATGTCGATTTTGTTTGTGGTGAGTCTTTTAAGCATACCTTCCTCTTCTGATGGTAACAACATCATTAATGATTTACCTGCTTTACCAAATCTTGCTGCACGTCCAACTCTATGAACATATGTTGCAGTATCTTCAGGACAATCTACTTGAATAACCCAATCTATAGAAGGAAAATCTAAACCTCTAGCAACAATATCTGTTGCAAATAATGCAGCATGTTGGGCATGAGAAAATTTGACAGTGGTTTCTAGACGGGAAACTTGTTTGTTACGTCCGTACAATTTTAATAATGAGATACCTGGTTGTAACTTTCTGAAACTCTCATAAGCGTATTGGACTTGTTTAGAGGATGAAAAGAACACCAAGATCTTTGATTTCAAATGTGATTTGAGAAATGACCACAATACATCTAATTTTTCATCTAGAGTTACTTTAATATAATATTGTTCTAGAGATTCTGGAGTTGCTGACACTTGTTCATCTGAACTAATACCAATTCTTTTTGGATTTGTTAATGATAATCTAGCCATATCTTTAACACTTTCTGTTTGAGTAGCTGAAAATAATAAGGTTTGCCTTGTTGGAGGTAAATGGCCTATGATGTTGTCGATTTGTTTCTTGAACCCCATATCAAGACATCTATCGGCTTCATCTAAAACTAAAACTTGTAAATTTGATGTTTCCATACCAACTGCTTCGTTCAAATGTTGAGATAATCTACCAGGTGTACCAACTAATATATTCATTCTACCAACTCTCTCCTTTTCATACTTCAAGTCTTTTCCACCAGTGACAAGGGCAGCGGAAAAGGTACAATATTTTGCAATTTTGGTTAAAACTTCAAAAATTTGAACCGCTAATTCTCTAGTTGGTGATACTATCAATGCAGCTAAACCATCGAATTCTGTTATTTTATTTCTGATCAAAGCTTCTATCGTAGGTATTAAAAATGCTAAAGTTTTACCAGAACCGGTTCTGGCAGTTGCCATTAGATCTTCTCCTTTTAAGACCCATGGGATGGTTGATTTTTGAATATCTGTCATTGAGACAAAACTTGCTTCTTTTAATCCTTTAAGTACGTCTTCACTTAATGGTAAATCACTAAATTGTGTAATATTCTTCCCATCTACTTCTGGATCATATTCATCAATTCTTTTTTGTAATTTGTTTAGATCTTGTTCAGCTTTTTCACGATTAACAGATCTTTGAGATTGCTTAAACGGCTTTTTGCCTTTCCCATTGGGTTTCTTTCCCATTATCGATTGTAAGTTTAACTAGATGCCTTTTGAGCTCATCCCAGGAAAATTTATTTGCAGGATCATAAATTGAATTTGGAACGACTAAAGCTCAAAGTGATTAACTCTTCGGTATCAACTCACACGAACGAGTATGCTTGATCTTAACTTCTGTTTAGGTGGCTCGTACCTTTAATCTTATTGCTAGGTGAATAACATCTTTCTCTTGGGGCTTCTAAAAATTGATTATTTCAGAATATTGCAAGCATAAATCACCTAACTCATCCAAGCGACTTTCATCTAACACTTTAATACACATATTTCCTTGTGGAATATTATACTTTTCTATAATTTTCTTAAAAACTTCCTCTGATGGTTCTGCTGTTTTCTTCTCTATTTGTATAAGTAAACCTTTGAAGATACCATGTAAGAAGACATTTGATGTACGTATCATTAAATTTCCATTCTCTAAATCATACATTTGTCCGCCGTCTCCTCTTATAACTTGTTTCCTTGTCCAAAGACTTTGTAGTTTTGAAGATAGTAAAGAATCAAAAGAATCATTAAGGCCTGTGGTTGCACCTCTATGTAAATGTTGATCAGGAATAGACAAAGGACCATTCGATTCTTCAGCAATGACATTAGTGAAAACGGCACAAGTATTACGATTCAATAATGTAATACAAGAATCAGCGATATACGATGGGAGTAAAGTGAATAAGAACTTGTTTGAAGGTGAAGTCTCGGTTGTATCAGCTAATTCTGGTGCAATTGAGTATGGATTGTTACGAAAAATTTTGAATTGAAAGCTCCAATTTCCTTTAAGTTTAGGTAATTCATTTGATAGTTGATCGTGAAATTGTAAGATTGTATCTGGGGTTGCCTTCTGAACCAAGAGGACACTAATGTTAGTATTTTAAAGGCGAGTTCTAAATAGATGCAATGGCTCATTAGGCCAAACTGTCGGATTATCCATCATACTTACGCAGATACCATCAAGTCTAACTGTTCAAGAGATTGATCAGAATTATCGATGTCTTTCTTCTACCTGCACACCTATTAACTATTGAAAATTTTGAGAAGACCTACTCGATCAGAATGGTTAACATCACTGAAGATGCCATTTTTATTGGTGCTAATAGACATTCATTTGTGGCTGACTATAACAAGAATAGCAAACTTATAGCTTATGGTGCTTTTAATAACATTGCACTTTGGCATCCAATATCGAAATCATATAAAGGTGTATTCACAACTTTAAAGCATCATCAGAAAGATGTAACAGGTATAAAGTTTATACCAAACTCACCATACCTAGTATCTATAGGGGAGGATGGTCAGGTAAATATTTGGATTGAAAAGGGCAATTCATATTTGCATTCACAATCATTAGACTTTCATAATCATTCAGTAGTCTCACTCTGTGTACTTAATGAATCGATATTTATTACAGGAGATGCTGAGGGTAAAATTGCTTTATGGGGCTACAAGGCTAATTCTTGGTCTTTGATCTTTGACTTTCAAGTCAAATTCAATTTCTATCCTTTAGCTTTAGCATTACAAGATATAGATAATGAAGGAGGATATATTTTGGCGATTGGTGGTACTTTACAAACCGTATTTGTATATTCATTCAACTTGAATGATAATGAGGTTACCAACTTTAACAAAGCTGCTGTTATGGCAGGTCATGAAGATTGGATTAAATGTCTAAGTTTTGTTACTGTTGAGAAATATAAAAGTTATATATTAGCATCCGGTTCACAAGATAGATATATTAGGTTATGGAGACTCAAACTTGGTGATCTGATAGAAAGCACAGATGAAGATGACTTAAAATTACTTTTACTTTCAAATAAACAATTCAAATTTGAAGTGGGGAATACTCAAGCTGCATTTAGTATTGATGCTCTAATAATGGGGCATGATGATTGGATTTCAGGATTACAATGGCATCCCTCTACATTACAAAATGGTGGTGAGAAATCATTTCAACTTTTATCATCAAGTGCTGATACAGCTTTAATGATTTGGGAGATGGATTCTGAGTCTGGAATTTGGTGTTGTACCAATAGAATGGGTGAAATGTCCATTAAAGGTGCTTCAACAGCTACAGGTGCATCAGGTGGTTTTTGGTCTTGTTTATGGTTTTTTGATGAAAAAGATCATTATGTATTAGCAAATAGTAAGACAGGTGCTTTCAGAGTTTATAAAAGTGTTGATGAAGGTAAGTCATGGGAATCTCATTTAGGTGTCACTGGGGCAATAAAAGAAATTACTGATTTTAAATGGTCTTCTTCTGGTGAATACTTCACTACAACATCTCTTGATCAAACAACCAGATTATTTGCACCATGGCAAACAAATAGAGAATATAAAACATGGCATGAATTTGCAAGACCTCAGATCCATGGTTATGATATGATATGTTTAGATAATATCAATGAATTCAAATTTGTATCCGGTGGAGATGAAAAAGTACTTCGAGTTTTTGAAATGACTAAATCAATAAGCAGTTTGTTGAAGAAATTTTCAAATATTTCTATTGAACCCGAGTCACTACCGGATGTTGCATCTTTACCCGTATTAGGATTGTCTAATAAAGCAGCTAATGATCAGTTAGAAGCAGGTGAAGCAGCACAACAACAACAAGATAGAGAAGAAGGTCAAGGAGAGGCAATACAAGAAGTTGAAGACATAGCATCTATTTCAAATACACCACCACTTGAAGATCATTTACAAAGATATACTTTATTTCCTGAACTTGAGAAGTTATATGGACATGGTTACGAGATTACGTGTTGCGCAACTTCACCAAATGGCTCATTGATTGCATCAGCTTGTAGATCCAATTCTGCAAAACATGCTGTCATAAGAGTCTTTAATGTCAATAATGATTATCAACAAAGTGAACAAGTTTTAACCGGTCACAATTTGACTATAACAAATTTAGAATTTTCTCCAAATAATGAATATCTTGTTGCAGTTTCTCGTGATAGACAATTTAGTTTGTGGAAAGTGACTGATGAGTTGAATGGTAAATTTGAAATTATTGAGCTTAATGAGAAAGCACATAGTAGAATTATATGGGATTGTTCATGGCTTCCTATAGAGTCTGGTAATTTGTTTGTTACAGGTTCAAGAGATAAACAAATCAAATTATGGAGAGTAGAGAACTCTAAAGTAGTTTTGATAGCAAGCAAAAAATTGCATGATTCAATTACATCAGTTTCGAGTTTAAGATATTTGAAAGATGGTAAAGCTATCATTGGTGTTGGATTTGAAGGTGGTGATATCTCCATATATTCCATAGTTGATGAAGAGGAATTTGAATTGGTGGTAGAGTTTGATAAATTAAAAACACCATCAGGAAGAATCAATAAGTTAAGTTTTAGTAGTAAAACTGATTTACTTTATCTAGGAGTTGGAAGTGAAGACACTTCAGTAAGGTTGTATAGAGTTGAGCTATAATTATAAAAGAGTCATCGACATAATTTTGTAGTCTTCTTTAATTGAACTCTTTCTGAGAGGCTTGTATATCACATGACCTTTTGCACCTGACTAAGATTTAACAAACAAGTCAACGATTATTCAAAACCAAATGGCTGATAAATACCCAGAATTAGAAGACAACGTTGAAATTGGAGACCTCGATTCAGATTTCTTGTCTCGTGAAAAAGAGTTAATTGGTGATGAATTTCAAACTGATCAAGATCGTGAAATTTTAGAAGATAGTGACAATGAGATCAATGAATTTAAAGAGCAATTTCCTGAAGTTGACAATACCCCACAAGAGGATACAGAACCTGTTGTTGTTGAAGATCACAAATTTGAAGGATTTGAAGGATCAACACAAAATGACTTGGTTGAATCAAAACATATTGAGGAATGGAAACAACGTCGTGACTTAGAAATTCAAAAACGTGAAGAGCTGAATGCAGAAAAGAAGAAGGAAATAGTTGCTGAAGCTCAAAAGACGATCGATGCTTATTATGACAATTACAATAACAAAAAGGAACTTCATGCAAAAGAAATAGCTGATGAAGAAGAAAAGTTTATTGAAAATAGAGATAGCTTTTTGAAAAGAGGTACTTTGTGGGATAGAGTAGATGAACTTGTTAGTCAAGTTGGTGAATTACCAGATAATGATAGGGATAAGTCAAGATTTAAAGGTTTATTGAAAAAATTGAAAGGTAAGGAGAATGTGCCTGGTGCAAGTGGTTATTAAGATACTTAGATTTAGTCAGAGTTAGCCTAATAAATGTAACTATTTTGATGAGAGACGTAGAAGCGACGTTAATGCAGACTAATCAGAAATTTAGCGTTTATATCTTGCAATTGGCGTAAACTCTTCTGAAAGGAGACTAAGGAACATGAAGTAAACAAGAGGTGGTCAAGCATTCTTCTCTGTAACGAAATCTTCAATTTAGAGCATTGTGCAACAAAACTTTGACTCAATTGACTATGAAGAGATTGTTGAGGGCTTATATTCTTTCATCACTAGTCAAGATCGAAGGAATGCATTTCAGAAACCATAAAAAGCTCTTTCTAGTCAGCGATTCAAAGTTCAAGAGATGGTTGACAAAGCAAAATTGCTATGAGCTCCGGCTAAAACCAAGAAGCATAATGATACATTCAATAGAGTGACTAGAGGCATTCAGTTACAATCATGAGGTAAACAACGGAGAGAACTATGCGATTCGAACATAACTAAATCCGCTACAACTCATATACGATTTCGAGTCGTGTGCCTACAATCAATAAATCAATTCTGGTTTGATTTACCTAAAGTATGGGGAACTCAACACCTTTAAAGGGTAAGACCAAAGGTATGAGAGTCAATTTGGCAGTATCCCCATTAACTCAAACCTTAAGTCCTAGTACCCAGATAGCATCACCCTCCTCAGAACCAAAATTTGATATACAACTACCACCAAATGATCAGTTACAAGGACTAGAAATTGAAGATCAATTACGTCTTCTAGCAGCAAAAGAGGGAGAAGTTGTTAATCTTAAAGATGCTGTAAGTAAACTAAATACGCGTTTACAAAATTCAGAAAATGAACTTCATAAACTACGAGAAATTATACAAAGATCACTTTATAAAGAATTAAAACCTTCAAGTAATCCTCGTGAAGAAGCAATTGCGAGTACAAAGAATAAAACAAGACGAAGAACTTTATCTGGATCTAATTATACCCCAACACCTATAGATAATATAACGCCAAAGAAGAATATATGGTCAACAATGTCAAAACCTTTACATTTGATACAACAATTTGATACAATGATACAAAATGAATTTGAAAAAAGCTTGATACCTCAAAACCAAAAGCGAGTTGAGAATCATAAAAGACAAGATTCTATCTCCAGTGAAAATACAATTATCTCACCTTGTAGATCATCAAAGTTGAATAATATCGACCTAAATCAATATTTTCCTGATAAAAGTAGTATGGAAAATGATATGCTTCAACAAGTGTCAACTTCATTTTTTTCAATGGTGAATAATATCAAGACAAATGTTTTATCATCATTAGATGAAGAAACACAAAATGGTCATAAAACAGATAGTATTTATAATTTAGACAATGGTTCGTCAATAAGTCTACCCGGAGAGATTAGTGATGAAGATGAAGCAGTTGATTTAACCATGTATTCAAAAATGAGGAGAAGTAGTTGACGAGAAATATAGACGTCAATCTAATGACAAATAGAATATTTATTATAATTCTTGTAATCCCTTTATAACCTCTGCTTGTCTTTCATTTTCCTCTTTTCTATCTCCTAATGTCCTTAAATCCTTTAAGATTATATCTTTTAGTTTATCAAAGTATACTTCTTGTAACAAGTTTCTAATATTATACTCCGCTTTTTCAACTAAGGTACCTAAATTTATTAAATGTGCTGTTTCAATATTTACTGCCCCATCAGTATTTAAAGAATGAACACTTTCAATTTGTCTAGTCATACTACCTGATAAAGAAAGTGGTGATTGTTGACTTTTCAAATCAAGAATTACTGAAGTAGTCAATTTATAATTAGATTCAGATTTAGATTCTGGATTGACTTCAAAAACGTGTATAGAATCCCATTTTCCTGACCCATCGTCAGTTTCTTTCTTAAACAAAACAACCCCAGCAAATCCAGTCAATTCATTTGTATCATCTTCAGTATCCCATAAATATACGGAGGAATTACCTGATCCCTCATAATACAAATCACGATATATATCAAAACTGTCATTTGCTTTTAATTCTAATTGTCTTAATAAAGGAGAAGGGAATGGTGGATCATCATCCGATATTGGTGGATTGTATTTATTTGACCATGGTGAACGATATGAATCACCATCTCTATTGTAATCACAACAAAGATATTGTTTACCAGTATCAGGACATTTCAACAGCTTTAATGGAACATCAACCAGTGATAAAAGATCTTGTGTTAATTCTTCATCTTGAACTAAAGTACAAATATCATTAAGATTTTGACCAATATTTTGTGGATCTAATCTTCTAATTAAGTCTAAAGAGGCATCAAATTTATCTTCAAATGACATGATGAAGAAGTGAAGATCAAGTTGGTGGGTCAAAAGTGTCGCTCAGTTTTTGTAGATCAATATCGTCTGATTCACGACATTACGACATTTTAAATTAGATTCATTTACTCACTATATACACTATGTCATTGAATAGGTTTGACCTTTACTTGGAGCATACAAACAGATTGCACAAAGTAAACCTGCAATTGTACCTGCAACTGGTAGAGTTACTAACCAACCTAAATAACACCATGCAACCATTCTCCAATTAACACTTTTCCAATCTTTATTACACAATCCAATGAATACAGTTGCACCAACAGCACATTGAGTTGTTGAAACTGGAATTGCTAATTGAGTAGCCATAACGGTTGTAACAGCTGCACCTAATTCAATGGAAAATCCACGAGATGGTGATTGTAAAATCAATTTATTACCCAAGTTACTCATAATTCTATAACCAAATGTCCAACAACCAATAACTAAAGCTAAAGCAGCATAAACTAAGATCCATACTGGAACCGAATTTTTAGAAGAAACACTGTTTGTTTGCCAAATATGGTAGACAGTTGCCAATGGACCAACAGCATTTGAAATATCATTTGCACCATGAGCAAATGACATTGTAGCAGCAGTAATTGCTTGTAAAAGAGAGAATAAATATTCAATCTTATTTGAATAATACTTTGAATTCATATGAACTGATTTAAGATCACCAGCTAAAACACTTTTGTTATTAACTTGATTATGAATGATATCTTGATTAAATCCATGAGAAATAATCAACCAAAAGAGTAATGGCCATTTTTTAGGACCAGCCTTTAATAAAGAACCCCAATAAGCTTTTGTTGAAGGTGGTTTTTGTTCAGATTCAATACTTGTAGCTTCTTTTGTATGTTCATCAACGTGAATTTCTTCTTTGGAAGTTTCTTCAGGATCATTTGGTTGAACTAAATCCTCATAACGACGACCTTCATAATAATCAATTGTTAAACTTTGACCTTCAGGAATTGGTGGGATATTATCAGTTGGTTTGAAGTATAAGTATGGACCTTGAATAACATCATACCATTTTAAAGTCCAATCTTCATGAACTAATTTTCTTCTATTATATGGATAGAAAAACAACATATATAAGATCAAAGCAGTGCCACCAACACCAAAGATAGATCCCACTATAGCTTGTTTTGACAATTTATTTAATTTTAAATTTGGTGCTCCTTTCCATACAACCAACATTGTCAAGATACAAAGAGCAGTGAAAACTAAAACTGGAACAAGAGCTAAACCATTTCTAATTTGTTTCTTTTCAGATTTTACATCCAAAACTGTAAATTTCGTAATTAAAAATACAATAGAAGCAAAAGCACCTGCAATTAATGGTGCAATAAACCATGATGCTACCAATGATGAAACACCACCCCAACCCCAATGAACATTTGATCCACCTTTTGCAGCTATTCCTGCACCAATTACAGCCCCAACAATTGAATGAGTAGTTGAAACTGGCATACCAATTGTTGTTGCAATAGTTAACCAAATGGATGATCCAACTAAAGCACATGACATCAAAAGCATCAAAACTGCCGGTTCCTTATTGAATACTTTAACATCAATGATTTTATTTCTAATTGTATCAGAAACACGATTACCTGCTAAAACCGCACCTAGAAACTCACATAACCCTGCTAAAATCATAGCTTGCCAATATTTAAGAGATCTTGATGATACAGAAGAAGCGAAAGAATTAGCAACATCATTTGCACCAATATTCCATGCATCTAAAAATGCAACCATCATTGTGATTGCAAATATATGATTAAATTGATGTAACACCATATTTAATGTTTGTTGTCTTGTTGAAAAGAGAAAAGTTTGATACTTCTGATCTCATTTTATAACAAGAGTTGCAATCCTTGTCAATGCTTCTGTTTTTGAAAATTATTTAATTAAGCTTAGTCTTGGCGACGAGAAAAATTGGAAAAGTGCGTGGAGAAAGAGACAACGTGGTGGTTTAATGAGAGTAGCAAAGGACCCGGTGTGAAATCTCGACTTTTAAAGAATTCTGGTTTGTTTCTAGTCAAAGTGGAATATTTTACTACATCTAGATCGTATAATTTTAATATGGTATTTAGCCACAAGACCTTTAAAATCAACCACGTGGGTAGATATAAATCAAATTTAAAAGGTTATTCATATTTTAGCCGTTTGTTCTGTATTCAGTTTAAGAATCTGCAACACAAATTTACAATTTTGAGGTGAGTTGGTGTTAATCCTATCATACTAAAGTACTGGTCTTGTGTACAACCTTGTAAATATGTCTTGACTGAACACGTTGAAAAGGCGCTAATAAGTTAGAAATCATCGACACATGTTTTTACTGACATTTTCAAGCTTGTGCATTTGATAAAGGTCAATTGAATTGTTTTTCCTCCAAGAATTGATAAATTTTCGAAAGAATGAAGTCATTATGACTTGAATTTTTTTAGATAATTTAAAGTATACGATAAATTTTAATTATTACTGAAGTGTAAATAAAAATCGTTTTTAGAATTTAGTAAGTACGTCACGAATAAACCAAATTGTTGCGTTCAATCCAATTAAAGCCGATAAGAGATTATCAACAAATGTCGCGTCAAACGCAACATTTAATTTTCACGACATTTATGTCTCTCTCTATTCGAACCAATGTAAGTAGAGCATTATGCTAAAAACTCCAAATCCTTTCAAAAATGCTTCAAAATCTTCAAATTATAAATATGCATTTTATGACCTAATACTAAAAATGCCAAGTCGTCCAAGAGAACCTTTAGAAGCAAGTTTGATGTCAAAGGAAGATTTAAAAACTTTAAAAAAAGAATCAAAAACGACATTTGAAGGTAATTATCATATAGATAAATCAATTTCTGCTGAAGAGAGAATTGCAAAAGTATTTGGTTCAAGGATAAAAGGTGAAGATCGTGTCTCTTCTTCGAGAACTACAAGAGGTAAACCAAGAATAATTGGTGGTGTATCAGTACCTGATAAACCCGCTGAACCAGATAATTGTTGTATGAGTGGATGTATAAATTGTGTTTGGGAGATATTTAGAGAAGATGTAATTGATTGGAATGATAAACGTCGTGATGTTGCATTCAAATTAAAAGGTACAAATGAAGTTTGGCCAGAAGATTTCCATCCACCAGTGAAGTATTTAGATAAAAATAATCTACCTAAATCATTACGTGGTAAAAAGGATGATCTTCCTGATGAAGATAATGGATGGGGTGGAGTTCCTGTTAGTTTTAGAGTATTTGCTGATATGGAGAAAAAAATGAAAAGCAAGAGGGCTTAGGGAGAAAAAGACCGTATTCGTTGTTCATATGGGCTCTATGAAGATACTCCATATATATTACATTATATATAATAGCACTTAAAACTGTATTAGAATACATTCTATCACGTCCAACTTGCCTTATTCTATTTCAAGTCCCTTTGACTTATAAAAAACTTTTGCTTCATCAATTTGTCCTAATAATTCTTGATACTTCTCTTCTTTGTCTTTGAAAGTATAAACACCCCAACCTAAAGTTGCCAATGAATAAGCACCAAATGTAACTAAAAACCAAAATGGAATAAATGGTAAGATTTCATCATGAACTAATTTACTTGTTGGTATAACTCCACTATATAAAGATATGTAAATTGCACCTATTGCAAAAAAGGTAAGACCCGTTTCAGTAGCTTTTGTCATTATGTTATTGATTTGAAGTTGTAGAACAGTTGTCTTTTGAGAATTCGTGTCGGAGACATAAATGCGACATTGGTAGACACGAGGATCAATCACCAAGTGAAATGTTTGTGATCTATAATAACAGATCTTGCTTTAAAAAACCAGACAACTCATTGAACTTTTTAGTTATAGAAGCATTTATCCTTTCTGTTTCTTGATCTGAAGATTTTGTTTCGATTTTCAGATTTATAATTTCTTCATCACTTCCAGCAACATCTTCTTCTTCTTCTTCGTCTTCCTCTTCGTCTTCTTCATCCTCTCCTCCCTCCACATCAACGTCAACATCTTCTTCATGATCATCTACCTCCATTGCATCTTCAGAATAATCAGTTTCCAAAATTTTTTTAATTTTATCAAATTGTAATACTTCTTCTTTAACAAGTCTATTCAACTTGTACCTAACAATTCTTCTTATGGATTCCATGGTTTGTCTATTTATCCAACCATCTTGAAAATCTGGAGATTCTCTGAAGAAACTCAAATCTTTATTTGAAAGTAATTCTAATACATGATCATCTATAATATCACCAACTTGATAGGTTACAGTGCGTGGAACATGTTGACCATCAAATAACAAATTCTCTGATATTTTGATTTCCTCCAGAATCCCTTCAAGTGTTAAAGGAATTACTCTTGAATTATTTGAATAAGATGAAATATTAAAGTGTATACCTGGTATACGAAAATATTCACTCTGATACTTCCAAAAGTCTTTGTTTGTCCTTGGATCAATCCCTAAACGGATATTACAAAATCTCCATGGTCCACTCTTGTAAATATATGAAACATAAGGTAAAGCTTCTTTTATAACTCTTTTTAATTGTGATGGCACAATATCTTCTAAATGTTTTCGAAGCCAAATTGGTTTAAAATCAAACATTCTTGTTAACCATTGAATACCTTGCCATAGATCATATTCTGTACTATTTACTGGTAAGCTTGTTTTAGATAGTACTTGATAATTTTTCATTAACTCTGAAGCAGGTTCGCATGGGATCTTATTTGTATGAAAGTCAATAATTAATGTATGTAACTTCTTTCTTGTCTTTCTTGATACAACAATGATCTCTCCACTTTTTTCATCTCTTATTGTTATAGTTAAAAGATTTTTTTTATACTTATAATCATAAGGATAATGAATTGGACTAAAGACTGGTGGTGGTGGCAATTGAGTATCAGATGTATTTTGAAAATTCTTTTCTTGTTTAAAATCAGTTATACCAGAGAATTGATTATGATTATCAAAATACTGTTTAAGTATATCAAAACTTTGTGATTCTAATGCATGTTTTTTAAACTCTTGGGCTGTATGATTATTCTTTGTAGACATTTGAAAGTCAGCCATTGCCTTGAAAGAGAAAGTCTTGTTTATAATAGCAATTGGTAAAACCTTATGATCTATATTACTATTAGCTTTGTTTAATTGTATCAACTGTTTTATTGTATACTTTGATGGATTTATATAATAATCTTTTGGTATTGACAGTTTCGGTATTGAAACTTTTAGTAAGACTTTTTCATTTGTGTTTATAGAAGATGGTATTGGATGATGAAATGGATCTTTTCTAAGTCTTAATTCTAGTATGGAATCATTATTTATTTGACCATTAGGAGTCTTTTCTGGAGAATTTATAGCTTTTGCAAGCTTTTCTTTACCTCCGATCATTAGAATTGCTTTCTTTGTATCTTTAACAATTAGAGGTAATTCAATTGAGGAGTAATGAGGTACATCCATGGAATGCTTTTTTGCTTGAGGTGGTTTAGACATGATATAGAGATTGTGATTGTATGTTTATATTTGATGGTATGGGAGATTCTTAGCGAGAGTACTGAAGATTTGGGTCCTCGAAGATCGGAAGAACAGCGAGATTATGGGGACTTAGGACTGAGAAGAACGAAAAAATAGCGAGGAGTACAATAAAGTCAGGACCTATATGATGAGCCTGAAGATCGAATTCAAAAACACATGGAGATTTATTTAAATTTTGAAAAAATTACAAAAAATTACAAAAAATTGAAATATACAACGAGAAGAGAAGTAGAATCCAACCAAATGTTCAGATTTTGAAATCTCTTTTGAGACCCTCTTTCATAACCCACCAGTCTACCTCTTTTCTCACTCTCGGTCCTATATCTAATCAGACTTATACTCTGCCTACATACAAATGGGTGCAAAAACTAAAAATACCATAATCAACACATCACTTTTAACCCCAAAATGAAACTTCAACTAAAATTCTAAACTCCACCTATTTATTCCATCATCCATTTATCCTTTTATATCATCGTGCGTAACAAAATCACTTCACCGATGGTATGAGCAATCTAATTGGTCTTTTTCAAAATTACACAAAGCAAATCCGAGGAGACCGGTTGAAAAATTCGAAATAAAACTGAAAAAATCCCCCACAATTGAAACAGAATTAATATGATTTCAAAGATTGCTACTAGAAATTTCTCTTCAACTGCTACCAATGCTTACAAAGTTGCCGTTTTAGGTGCTGCTGGTGGAATTGGTCAACCACTTTCACTTTTAATGAAGTTAAATCATAAAGTTACTGATTTAGCATTATATGATATTAGAGGTGCCCCAGGTGTTGCCGCTGATGTTTCACATGTTCCAACTAACTCTACTGTTACCGGATACAAACCAGAAGAATTAAAAGAAGCATTGACTAATTCTGATGTTATTGTTATCCCAGCTGGTGTCCCAAGAAAACCTGGTATGACTAGAGATGATTTATTTGCTACAAATGCATCAATTGTTAGAGATTTAGCAAAAGCAGCAGCTGAATATGCACCAAATGCTGCTTTATGTATTATTTCAAATCCTGTTAATTCAACTGTTCCAATTGTTGCTGAAGTTTTAAAATCAAAAGGAGTTTATAATCCAAAGAAATTATTTGGTGTTACTACATTAGATGTTTTAAGAGCTTCTAGATTTGTTTCTGAAGTTGCCGGTACCAACCCAACCCATGAAAAAGTTACAGTTGTTGGTGGACATTCAGGTATTACAATTGTTCCATTATTATCACAAACTCAACATAAGAGTTTAGATGATGAAACCAGAGATGCTTTAATTCATAGAATCCAATTTGGTGGTGATGAAGTTGTTCAAGCAAAGGAAGGTGCTGGTTCAGCTACTTTGTCAATGGCACAAGCTGGTGCTAGATTTGCTGGTGCAGTTTTAGATGGTTTAGCAGGTGAAAGTGATGTTGTTGAAGCATCATTTGTTGACTCACCATTATTCAAAGACGAAGGTGTTGAATTCTTCTCATCTAAAGTTACTTTAGGTACTGAAGGTGTTAAAACTATTCACAATTTAGGTGAATTATCAAATCATGAAGAAGAAATGGTTTCAAAAGCAAAAGAAACTTTGATTTCAAATATCAAAAAGGGTGTTGAATTCGTCAAACAAAATCCATAATTTTCGTATTAGATAATAAATACTAAGTGGGGTGTTTAACTATTGTAGAGTATTGTTGAAGTTAATTAAATTTAAATATTGTAGGGATTTTAGGGTTTTTGTATATAAGACCTATAAAGATTGACGACAAGACTAAATCAATTGTTTACTAATAGAAGATTATGAGATGAGATGAATCAGATGGGATGATTTAGAAAGAGATGAAAGAGATGAGATGAGATGAGACAAGATGAGATGAAACGAGATTTCTTGATGATTATAGATGTAAAGAATTGAGCGCGACTGTTGTGATCTTTGGGGAAGACAGAGTAAAACAAAGAGGTGGAAGATGAACATAGAACACCCGCTACCAAGCCTTTAAATAACAAAGACATCCCTTCCATCAAGGTAACAAGACAAAATCAACGGTTTTTGATATTTATTAACTATGCCGGATTTTCGTACTAATTATGTTTAATATAGGTTAACGGATCTACAGGTTATGACAATAAGGGTATAAGAGAATAGTCTAGTCAACTAAGAAGTTGATTTTTAAATCATTATGTTAATTAAATCCATGTCTCACTTCTCTTTTTGTTGTAATGTAACACATGTATCAATATTGATATACATGTCTTATTGTAGTAATAGCTGCGGTTCTCACAGGAGGTTGATTGAATCGTATCGTCTGATTCGCGTAAAGTCTCACTAAATTTTAAAGTTTAGTTCTTAAATTTATACTCACTTCGAACCGAATCAACGGTAAAAAAAATTTCAATCTCACTAAAATTTAATTTTTTCCGCTAAAAAATGTCGGTAAAATTTCTTATTTCTCACTAAAATATAACCTTGTTCTCTTTTTCTCTTCTGAAAAATCTCTCCTTCACTTTGATTCACGCGTCATTTTCATCACCTTTGTATATTGATCCTTAGACAAGTTGTTCTCTTTTTAAAGTATACTCTGACTTAAAACAAAAACAACCCAGCAATTTTATTAAATCTACAATAATTATAGATACCTTCTTGATCCGTTATCGAGTTGGTGAGTTTTTAGAGTATATAGGAGTCTTTTTTATAGATATATAGATTTAAAAATGGATAAATTCCTTATGAGTTCACCACAACTTACATCATTTGAACTTCAAGATTATCATCAAGAATATCAAGAATGTCGTCAAGATTATCAAGATCAAGATTATAATCAAGAATATAATCAACATCAATTTGATTTTAATAATGAATACTTACAAAGTAATACAAATCTTATACCCCTTGGTGAAAGTGTTGATACTGGATCTGATGATGATAATGCTATAGTACCAGTTTCAAAATTTTCAAATTCTAAAAATATATCACTTGATGATTATGATAATCTATATTCAACTACTACAGTACAACATCGTCCAAGTCATCGGTATAATTTATCAACTTCAT
Organism: Glucitozyma multigemmis; assembly: GCA_030572295.1. Lineage (NCBI taxonomy): Eukaryota > Fungi > Ascomycota > Pichiomycetes > Serinales > Debaryomycetaceae > Glucitozyma > Glucitozyma multigemmis. The sequence continues at coordinate 244,489 of JAJLZT010000007.1, forward strand.
CAATTGTTAGTTTAAATCAAGATCCTCCAATTCATCCATCAACTTCTTTGAATTCAATTTCCCATCTAACGCCATCAGTTTCAAATCAGTCATTAATTGAAGATTCACCACCATCATCATTTCATCAAACTCCAATTGTAAATCGGAAAAAATCACAATCAATATCTTCAAATTTTACTACACCGCTACGAGTACCATCATCTCCATGTTTTACAAAAGTTTCAAAAACTCCATTTAAAGGTCATACAAGATCAAGATCAAAAATTTCAATTGATGCAACTTCAAATCCAGGTTATTTTAGATATCCAATAACAACTCCAAGTGCTCCATCTCCTTCAATCGAGTTGAATACTCCTTTAACAACTCCTTATAAAAGAACAAGTACTTTTTTAAGTCCAGTTGGTTCAACACCAAATCAACAAATCCCAGTAACAAATGAAAGGCCATTTCCTTTGAAACGTAATGATACTCTTGAATCTATCAAGATTGAAGATCAAGATGATGATGCATTCAAACAATTACGTAAAGCAAAATCATTTTCTGTACTTAAAAGACCAAATGAAAAAGATTCTTTTGATTCAAATGATTTGAAAAGTGAAGATGCAATGTTCTTTCACGCTGCTGATTTATCCTTAAAACTTGCTCCTCAATTAGGTACTGCTAGTTATAACTTACAAAATTCAATCTCAACTCAATTTGAAGATCTGTTATCTTCTTCAATAGATTTATTATCTCCACAACTAATGAGTAGAAATGATGGTATAAGCAAATCTTTCCCAGCTTCAAGGAATCTATCTTCAATTACAACAACTCCTACATTCTTACCTAATCAAGAACTTTTACCTTCAGCAACAACTTTCGGTCCATATCCGCAAGAAATTACTAAGACTGAAATTGAAATCGATCCTAAAAAAAAACATGCATGTCCATTATGTCAATCTAGATTTCAAAGACCTGAACATGTTAAAAGGCATTTGAAAAGTCATTCTTCTGAAAAGCCATTTCTTTGTGAAGAACCGAATTGTGGTAAACGCTTTAACAGAAAAGATAACTTGAAAGCTCATTTGAAAAAGATTCATCAAAGGCATTGATATAGCATTTATATATATATATATATATATACATCCATACATTGTGTTTCAGATCGCCGTCATAGATTCTTTAAACTTTATTTCTATCTATTAATATCTAACTACATCATCAATAGCATGACAAAACCTATCGATATTGTTATCATCAAGTCCGGCAACATTAACTCTACCATTACCAAGTAAATAGATATGATGTCTATTAATCAATTTTTCAGTTTGTTCAAAAGTTAAACCAGAATACCAAAATAAACCATTTTGATCACAAACGTTACTCCAGTTACCTGGAGTTTCCAACTTAGTTAAATTATCTAAGATCTTTTGTCTAATGTTTTTGATTCTGATAGCTATACTCTTTACCTCATCATCCCATTCATCGTGTAAATTTGTTGAAACTAACAGCGCAATTCTGGCACCAAATGCTGGTCCAAATGAACATTCAGATCTGAAATTTGAAACTAATTGTGATTGAGCTTTTGCAGCAGCTTCATTATTTTTGGCAACAATATGTAAAGCACCAACTCTTTCACCATATAATCCCATATTCTTTGAATATGATTGACAAACCATAAATTCTAAACCTTCGGTTAAAAAATGTCTAACAACCCAAGCATCTTCATCTTTATTACCAGAAGCAAATCCTTGATAAGCAATATCAAAAATTGGGAATAAATTCTTTTGTTTCATAACTGAACAAATTTCTTTCCATTGATCTTTGGTATAATCAGCACCAGTTGGATTATGACAACAAGCTTGTAAAAGAAAACCAGATTTTTCATCGGCATCTTCCAAAGCTTTTTTAACAGCTTTGAAATCAACTTTCTTCTCTTTTAAATCATAATGATTAAATACAAACATTTTATTACCACTTTTTTCAACAATTGGTTTATAATTCCCCCAATATGGTGCACCGACATAAATTTTATCAACACCTATTTGATTCAAAAATAATGATGCCATATGACAAGCCCCAGTACCAGATATAGTTTGGATAGTTCTAATTTTATCATCATTGGCAAATTTACCAAAGACAGTTTTACGAGATGCTTCAGTAAATTCAGGAAGTCCAGCCATATCAGTATAATCATGACCTGGATCTTTTTGACTTAACATAGCTTTAGCTTTTTTAACTGTTTCAAAAGTATGCGTTGTACCATTTTCTTTATAAACACCAATAGAAAGTTCTAATTTATCTGGATTTTCATCATTTGCAAAATTCTGTAATATTATTGCAATGGGATCAGCTGGTTGATGTTCAATACTATCAAAATAAGAGACTGTCATAGTTAAAGTAGATTTTGAAAATTTTCGTTCACCTTAGTAGTTTTGATGAATCATCGGAGTTTATATACAAGATTTGATAAAGAAAATCCGGGGTATTTTTCCGTTGAATTCCGCTATTAACCGGAATAGATATCGTTAGTTCGATACTGAGCTACAAATTTCCAATAGAGTCTTTGCACTTGAGACCACACCTTCACTCCCTTCAAGATTGAAATTTGATATTGTAGATGCACTAACAAATTTTGCATTATTCAACAAAATTTTATATTGATGAGTATCTTGCCTTTGTTGAAGAATCTCCTTCAATGCAACTAGATATGAATTATAAGGCTGTATAAAGTCAATCTCAAGATCTTGTTGAAATATTTCCTTTAATGGAATGTTTTCAAAATTGGAAATCAAAATTCCAATTGTTTTTGTCTTTTCTAAAAGATTCTCCATAGAAGAGTCTTTAACAACTCTAGTAAACAAATTCTTTGAAAACATGGAGATCCTATAATCTTTACTCAAAATAATACTTTGTACTAGCAAACAATTTATTTCTTCAATCTGTTCACCATTTTGTAAATACTCCCAAAGTTCAATATAATCAAGTATATGGATATCTGAACATTGGATCTGTAAAATGAGTTTACGCAAAAATTTCAAATAAACCCCAAAAACTTCTTTATAATACTTTTGATTATCAATGAGTACTTTGTTATGTTTGAGTAAGATTTGATAATTCTTTAATATAGCTTTAGAAAATTCCAAATCTAGAACATTTGTAAAAAAATGATATGCTTGATATTGAATAACGTCATTAAAAGAAGATTGATAAAACTCAGTAACAAAAGTTTCTAGACCATAGTCTTTAATCTTAAGAGAAACTTTAATGGATTTTTCTTTACTGGTAATACAATTCCCTAAAAGTATATAACAAGATGATGAGACATATGGATTAAGTTTTGGGTATAAAAGTGCAAATTCTAAATCAAGTTCTGTTTTGTTATTTTTCAGACTAGAGATGTTCCCACTAGCTGAAAATAATCTTCGATTTATAAGAGTAAATTGATCTATATTACTAGGTAATGACTCAAGTGCTTTAAATAATGTTTGTTGTGATGATAATTGAGAATAATCAACCTCAAGTAAAGTCAATTTGTATATAATGTTAGAAAGATGAAAGGCAAATTCATCATCTTGAAAAGGAAGCTGAAGTAAATTCAAAGCTTGTTTGAAATTTTCAAAACATAGACTTTCATTCTTTAGAATCAGATCTTGATGATGATTCAAACATTGGGAATAAATTTCCAAAGAGTTGATATCTTCGGTCATCAAAGTATAAATTAACTCTGTATCTACAAAATGTTTAGTGAATTTAGATACTGAATCAGTGTTATGAATGAATTGACTTAAGAATAAGTATACTCTTTCTTTGATATTTTGATGAGCAGATTCACATAAAAAGACTATATAATACCAAAATTCTTTATTCTTTAAGACTTGTTCTCTATTTTCATCATTGTCAGCTGTTAGATTTATGAATGCTCTCAATAATGTTAATACAAATATCTCATCATAAGATGAGTTTGATTCAATCGATTGTTTTATTTGAGATAAAGACAAACAGGATTTCGTGATTAAAGAAGGTATGTTATTGAGGTAATTTCGTCTATATTCATCATCTCGTAATCGAGTTCCTAAAGCTTCAAGCTCATGAGTTGTTTGTTTCATTGATAAGAAGTGTAATTTGTAGTTGTTATGTATCACATGATTTGAAAATAATCAATTGATATCACATGATAGTGGAGCGACATACGAGCGAGAATGTATCAAGCAATTACGGTATTCATTAAATCAATTGCATTCACCCTTATGTAATCTACTCTACTACAAATCCTCACTCTCATCTCATAATGCAAATGTACTTATACTTCTATATATCTACTACTTCACTTTTCTAAAAGCCTTTCACCATCTCTTAATCCCAAAATAAATCTTACATCTATGCAAATACTCAAACTATGTAACATTGGTAATAAATTTAATAAATCTCTATCACCTTGATCATTTATCCAACCTTCAATCATAACTGCATTATCTTGATGAAGTGCATAACTTATAGGTGAATTATCAAGTATCAAAACATTTTTTAAATCTTCTTCTCTTGGAAAGAATTTTGATAAATCTTTTATATATCCAACACCTTTTCTATAAGTACAATCATACCTATAATATCTTTTCGAAAAAACATGTCTTGATTGTAAATTCACTTGATCTCTCTCTTCAAAAACGATATTTTCTTCCAACCAGTCAATGATTGGATCAGCATATTCTTTAACACTTGCGGTAAAGATTTGTAAGTCAAACCACTTTGAAACTTCTTGTAAGAAAAAATCACAAAATGGTCTTTTATAAACATAATATAAAGTTGATATCCCATTTAATTTGATCTCAATCATATGAAGTGATGATGAGTTTGAAAAGGATCTTGGTGCACCTCTTGATAATGAATGTATAAGAGTTTCATCTAAATCAAGTATAAGAGTTTTTTTCTTTTTACGTTGTGGATTTCTTGATAATGGTATAAGTCTTTGAGGTGGTGGTATCAAATATTTTGATGATGCAGTTGGTGATTTGATTGTATTTGAGATTATGTTTTCTTGTTTTAATAATTCCATTTTCTCTTTTGAACCGTCTTCCAATTGAATTCTTGTTGGTGTTACTAAAGTTTCATTACGTGAATTGAATAATATCAGAAGTGGATATGTAAGAAAGTACCATGTAAATAGTATTGGTTTAATAAAGATAATATTTAGAGTATGAAGGAAAGATTTTGTGAATTTGGATTGCTTTGGAGTTATTATAATTGGTTTAATTGAATGTAGTTTTTGATCTTTAACCTCCACTGTTGGTTCATAAGGATAGAATTTATCAACTTTTTTAACTATGATTTTAATGGAATTCATGGGGAATTTTTAAGTATACGATAGAAGTTTAATAGCTTTTGAATTTGTCTTTAGTTGTAGATGATCTGACTTTCCTGATCTATACGATCTTATAAAGTTCTAAATAGACGGAATGTCTCTAAATTCTTAGTTTTGGTTTCACCTATTACTCTAAGATCTAGCTACTTAATATGAATAATCCTAGATATATTTTCACCTCTTTGGAGACTCTTTTTACTCTCTCTGTACAACTACAACTGGGTAGTCTTTGATTTATGAGTGCACCTAAAAAGCAAGCAACTGCACGTTTTGAGAAATCACAAGATGTCCACGAGGTAAATTCTTGAAGTTAAAGTGAAAAAACACTGTATATACTGTTTTAATATATCAATTCTTTGAAAGAATGGAGAATTAGCAAAAAACGGTCTTTATGTATGTCTTGTATTGATATTGTTGGATTACCTGGTTGGGTTTGAATTCGGGATTGTGGGGCAGAATTCAATGCATGACAGCTAGAGAGTGTATGAGATGATGAGCTGCGAAGAGAGAGAAACTTGAAGAATGGGAGACTTGTGATTACTTGTCGAGACTTGGTAAGAAGATATTACTGTAGACATTACAACTTCAGCTACATTGACTAAATCGAACTTCTTTTGAAATCTTTATCTCAACTTTTTTTTCAACTCCATCGCATATGATATAGCTAATCCGCTAAATCATCTCGATGAGCAACTGATTTCTAACCTTACCCACCGCTAATCATACAAATCATACAGATCACATCCTTTACAACTTCACTTCCTCATTAACATAAATTATATAATACAAACCTACTTATTCCTACCTCTCTTCATCCCTACTCCCCTCTGATCTAGTAACACTATTTATAAAATTCTGAAAACCTAATCGAATTGCATTGGTATCGGGTGCAAACCCCATCAATAAAGAATTTGTTATCCCCTTGATATCCGTATCTTCTTTATTATCAGTATTCATTCTGAAATTTTCATGTAAATTACTTTCCAACATTCTAACAGCATTTTCATTTAACAGTGGTATTTCTCCTTCAACTTGTCTTTCTTCTTCTTCTTCATCTTCTTCTGGCTTTAGTAGTTTGATTTGTGTTGTATTATAACTCTTACAATATTTACACTTTAATCCAAGTATATGATATGGAACATTGGATTTCCCTTTACAATCATTACATCCAATTATACATCGCCATGTATTATATGGAATTGGTAATTGCAGTTGAGCAATCTCTTGATCTAAAATTCGGAATTGAGTTTCAACATTCAATATTGTCTTTTTACATATTGGACATTTATATGAGTGCTTTGTGAGTTCATCATAACAAACCTGATGGATCAGATGACCACATTTCATGAAAACAACCTTATTTATAGATGTAAATAGATATTCATTGCAAATTGGACAATTACAATGAGTTGTATTGTTTAAACATCTATGACGTTCTTTTAAATTTATTGCCAAACAGATATTACATTTATCACAATGAAAGAAATCTTTACCTAATCCAAGTCCAAGTCTACATATCCCACACTTTTCACAATGATAGATATCTTTCACTGGATCATTATCATATAATTTGCAAATTGAACAAAAATAATCTGCTAATTCTTTATCACATTCTACACAATATTTGGATTCTGGTAATTGTGGTGTGTTGCAAAACATACAAAGTATATGCCTAACTTCGTTCCTTACTAATTTATGATCTGAAATTTCGTTATCATGACAAAATCTACAGGTAAACCATTTTAAACATGTTGAACATTCAATTTTACAATTTCTTTTATAATGTTGACAACCTAGGATATCATTACTAATGTCATTATAAGATGGTTTTTGATCTTCTTCTGTTAACATAACTTCATCTTCTTTATCAGAATTGTGTTGTTCCTCATTAGCTTCTTCAAGTGTGTTGACATATAATTGTTCAGTCTTTAATTTTGGTAATACTTTACCATCATTCTCTAATTTCTCATTGACATACTTGTAATAATTTTTCATCATAAGACGTGTAACTAATCTATTCTTTAATTCTTGACTTATCAGATCATATTTATGGATTTTTTGAATTTTTGCTCTTAAAAGATCTTGTTTATAAAAATCATCAAGAGAATCTAGATGGGTAAGACTTTCTATTTCTTGTTCTGATAATCCCTCGATTTCAGTTGCACTATCTTCATCTCTAGATACCAATTTTTTGATTGACTTTTCTCGTATAGTTTCAGGTAAAACTAAATCAGGTATTAAAGGCTGATTCCTTAACACTACTTGATCAACTCCAACAGGTTCAGTTGCTTCATCATCATCAAATCCATCTTCAACAGGTAATACAATTGTTTCATGAATTATATCAGTTAGAGGTTGTAATCTTTCAATTGCTGATGTAATCGAAATCCCGCTACCTAAATCACTTAGGAAATTTGCCATCCGAAGTCTTGATGTTATAGCAGTTAAAATTTCGGTATTTTCAAGCAGAACATATGAAGAGATATATTTTGATATCTCTTTAGAAGCATCTCCTACTTTTGATAAGTCAATCAGAGGTAGATTATCTAAAGACATATATGATGATATCTTTTGCATTGGGATATTCAAACTACCAATTTGATCCATCTCATGAGTTAATGAATCCATATCAGATGATGATTCCAGTGATCCTGATTCATATCCTTCATCTTCAAATCTACTTTCATGTTCTGAATAATCTGATCGATGATTACGATCAATTGTATTATCGGAAAACCAATTTTTAGCTTTATTGTGATTGTACTCCATGGAGTCCATGATTCAAAAGGGTTTTTTTCAATTTTGGAGATCCCAGTGTGCCACCTTTATCACGTGTAATTCAACTCCGTAAATTATCACTAGTGAAATCGAAATCTACTCAACATCTTAGTTTAGACATTTGACGTCAAATCGTAAAGTACACGACCGCGTATATTTTCCACATCTCGATCTAAACTTATTCTTGTAATATGCTTGAACCACCAAACGATATAAAAGAATCTATTTTGAAAACTGTTGAATATGTTTACAAAAATGGACAGACTTTTGAAAAGAAGCTTCTAGAGGATGGTCAAGGAAAATTTGAATTTTTAAATCCATCTAATGAACATTATGCTTTTTATCGAAAAGCTCTACTACAAAAGAAAGCTGATCTAAACAACTTCAAAGATACAAATACAATTGAACTAGAAAAACCAATAAAATTAGAATTTTTAATTACCCTACCTCCAATATCACAAATCGATCTCGATATAATAAAACTAACTGCTTTATTCATTGCAAAAAATGGAAAAAACAATGTATCAAAACTTTTGAATCATCAGGTTGAATCAGGTAATAAAGCTCAATTTCAATTTCTTCAAAAGTCTCATTCTTTGAATTGTCTCTTTTGGAAAATAGTAAACCAATATCAATTAGTTTTGAAGTTTTATGAAAATGATGATCCATTACAATCTAGAGATGTGCTCAAATCAGCTTATCAAAGAGCTCTTTTTGAAGAGACAAATAAAGTTAACCTAGAAAATGAAAAGAATGATAAAAAGAAGAAAACTCAACACTATGCATCAATAAATTGGCAAGATTTTTCATTTATTGGTAAAATTGAATTTGATAAAGTCGATGAAGTAATTGAGTTACCGCCGGCGGTTACAAGAGAATCTGTCCTTTATCGTAGTTTGGAATCTAAAGCTGAAGAGAAAACGGAAGAAGTATCGATTCCAACAAAATCTATACCAAAAGGTATAAAAATCAAAGCAGCAGGAGAATCAAGATTGAAAAAGAAAAAAGAACCAGATATGATAAAATGTCCTATAACAGGGAAACTTATACCCGAACTGCAATTTGATGAACACTTGAAAGTTTTGCTTAGAGATCCAAATTACAAAGAGCAACATAGTAATTTTATGAAAAAGAATTTTACTTATTCTTCAAATTTAACTACCGACGAAGTATATGAAAATATCAAACGATTGGCTAGAAACAAAACCACACATCAACAAGATCATGATATAAGCAAGAGGAAAAAGTTAATATAAGTTTAGACATCGCATTACATATCATTTGATTGTTTCGTATAATGTAGACAATTAACAAGCTATAGAAATATTCTGTTTATAAATGGTAAATTATATACTTACTTAAGCTTTTAAAGAAGAAGCTCTTCTCTTTTTGATTTCAGCTCTTTCAGCTTTACGTTCGTGTAAACGCTTAGCTAATAATTGAGCGTATTCAGCTGCAGCATCTCTTTGGTTTTGAGCGTTTTGAATTTTTTGTGCTTTCAAAGCTCTCTTTCTTTGTAAAGTTTGAGGAGTAACTAATCTTTGAATCTTTGGAGCTTTGGTGTATTTCTTGTCACCCTTAACAACTTCACGTCTAACAACGAATTGTCTAACATCATCTTCTTTGGTTAAACCAAAGAATTTTCTAATGTGGTTAGCTCTCTTTGGTCCTAATCTTTTTGGAACAGTTGAGTCGGTTAAACCTTCAATATCGGAATCACCTTGCTTAACAATAGCTAATGAAAGAACAGCTAAATCTTGAGCAACGATACAACCTCTAACGGATTTTCTTTTACGTTCACCGGTTCTTCTTGGTCTGTAACAAGAGTGACCTTTAGCAAGTAATAACTTAACTCTGGTTGGGTGCATAACACCTTGTTTCATTGGGAAACCTTGTTTGTCGTTACCACCAGTGATTTTGAAGATGTAACCCTTGAATTCGTCACCAACTGAGTCACCTTCAACTTCTTGACCCATACGCTTTTCATAGAAAACACGTAATTTGTGTTCATCATCAATGTCAATAGACTTTTGAGTACCGTTGGCTGGGTATGAAATGTTTAACTTCATCTTGGCTGTGATATGTCCCTAATTAAAGATTTGCTAGAATTTAGATTCAGGCCAGTGTGAAAATTCTCTTTTCTGCGTATCGATTGGAAATTTTTCAGTTGAATTTTTTTCCGTCGTGCGAATTCATTTTGTGTAATTTAGGGTTGTGCCCTAATTGATAGATTTTAGGTGAATGCAACGATTACTATGATGATTTGATATAATAGCCCGACATCAATACTTGTCTAAAGAGAAACTTCAAAGTTTACTGTTGTAACTCACAATATTCGTTTAAAACATAGACTTCTTTTATAAATGGTCTAGCTCGTATGGTTTATCTTATATCTTAAATACAGGAGGTTGCATAATTCGCAGCTATAATATTTACTATTACATTTATTAAGACCTATTAATATTGTACATCTCAGCTATGACTTAACTTGAGTATGTCCTTAATGGACATTTTATATCTATAGAGGTTCCAATCACTATAATCAATTCGAAAATGAACTCATATATTGCATTGGGGAATCCTTATCTACTGTCGTTGGATTTTGACCTGATTGATTAGGTATGTATTCTTGTTGAGGTTCGACAGGTTTTGTATTTAAAGAAGTTTGTGAATTTGATTTTGAGTCATTTGCATTTGATTCTGGTGGGGCAGATATAACAGTTGTTGGTGCAGTATTTGAGGAAGAAGCTTGATTTGTATTTGGTATTGGATGTCCATTATTATAAGGAACATTCATAAAATATTGAGGTAAAGCATTATTAAATGGAGTTTGACCAGATGCACTTTGGGGCCAATCTTGAGGAGCATAAAAATTAGATGGTGATGGGAACATATCATTAACATATCTTGAAGGTAAAGAATGTAGAGGAGTTTGTTCACCTTGTTGAAATCGCAGTTTTAGATCAAACTGTTGTGAAAAATACAGAAATGGGGTTGATACTGAATTTGAAGCAAATTGACCAGATGGACTTGGTTGTGGTATATTATTAAAATATGCTGTGATACCAGATTGTGGTATACTTTGTGGATGAGGTATACCAGATTGAGGAATACCTAATTGTGATGGATGATGAATATTAGTTGAATTTGGTAATTGTTCAGAATTCGAAGTTTGTGAATGACCTGCTGTTTGAGGTAACCCTGGAGCTGTTGCACTCAACGGAGATGAAGTTTGTGATTTATTTTGTATTGGTAATGGTAATGTTATAAAAGGTTTTCTTGTTTCTGGTGATCTAAAAGTATTAAATCTTGAATATTTTGGTGTATTTATATTTGGTTTTTCTTTTACATCCTCTTTTATATTTGGTTTTAGTTGTTCATCTTGATTTGTTGAATTTTCCAAATTTGTATCAATTGCAGTAATTGTTTTTGCAGAATCAACATTATTACTTTTCAAATCATTTGGGATTTGAACTCGAAGGATTGGTCTTAAAGAGGTTGTTTCATCTTTATTAAATGAAGGAATTTGTGGTGGAGGTGGTGGTCTTGTAGTATAAAAATTTTGTGTTTGAGGTTTTGATAATTTTACTAATGATTTTGGTTGCTGAAATTTTTGTCTTTTTACATCATGATCATCAGAATCAGAATCATCCTGCTGATTATTTTGTAGATCATCATCTACATCTTCATCTTCATCTTCTAAAGTATAAGACATTGGGAGGCTGTGTAATTTTTTCTTTTTTTTATAATTTGAATAATTCTCTGGAGACTTTGATTCATGAGGTCTATCAATAGATTGATATGCTTCTATTAGTTCTTTTGTATCAACTGAGCTAAATTCATAAACTTTATTATTATTACCAACTATAATAACTGCTAAATCGACTTGACATAAAACTGCCAACTCATGAGCTTTTTTAAATAAACCCGCTTTTCTCTTGACAAATGTAACCGTTCTATTTCTATCATCAGTTAATGGTTCAATTTCTATTTTTCTTCTTCCCATTGTAATTTATAATATTAATGATGAAATACTTAAAATTTATAAATAGAATCACCGAGAGGATGATATATGAAAAAGATCTGCTTGAGTAGATGGAGATTTCAATTATTAAATTGAAACGTTAGTACCTTCTATTTGTTCTTATAAAAAGATTCTTGTTGATTTTAAACAAGATCAATAATTTCAATACTACAGACGGAGTACAAGTAGTGTACGTGATACTGAAATAAAGTACTGAAAATTAAACACAGGGATTTGATAATTTTGATGCAGAGTTTAAAATTTGCATAAAAATGTTTAAATTGTGGAGATGAGAATAAACTTAAGATTGAGGTTTATGGTTTTGTAAATTGTTTTAAGATGTCTTGTAAGAATTTGTAGTTTTCACATAGGTCGCAAAATTTGCTCATTACATACTTCGCAATCCATTCCTATTATTGTATATAAAGAGGCTGAGATGTACATGGAAATAGACGATTATGGGACTTTATACTTACAATCTGTTACATTCAAAGACGTGTATTATACAAACATAATGCAATGGTTAGATTGTTTTAAAATTAAGTAATACTGAACTCATTGGGAATGGAATAAAGTTTGGATTGAAAAACTAAAACTTCCTTACTGCATATTTTTCTTTATACTAAATATAGAAATCAATATATGAATGTTGTTTTGTAGATGTATATATCTTTATTTAAGCGCTTTACATATATATTGTATTCAGAGGTGATTTCATGTTGGAGTAACTGATGAAGAGTTTGTAGAGTAGGATCGCGAACTAGGATCGGAAGTGAAATCGGAAGTTGGATCGCGAAAATAAGATCGCGAGTCTCTATCTCATCATCTTAATCGCGAAAGGCTTAACCTAGAAGTGAAAATTTCTTTTCAATTATACATTTAACTTTCGCATAAACGATATAATATTCCATGTAGGGATGTAACGGGGGTACATAAAATATGATGACGTAGATAAAAACGTTAAAAAGAAATTTAAGTAAAAGCTGAAAAATTGGCTGATTTGATCTGTAGAGATTATTAACCTAGTGATTTATGTTGCAATCTGAGTTGCAACTCGGAAAAATGCAATTTTTTGAAAATTTTGAAAAAATTGAAATTTCCAAAAAATAGGATTTAGACTCTGATTTCGGTTTATTCACTTCAATCTTGCATCATTTTCTTATCCTCAGTCAAATTCTTTACTCTTCCTTCTCATTGATACCTTCTTAATTACATCTGTTATTGTTCATATTAAGCGTGTGCTTTTGATCAAAACACGCAAAACATAAATCTGAATTTGGACACCTCCACCTGACATAGTTTACAAGTTTCTAATGGATGATCCAAACCATTCATCAATAAATGATCCAAATTCAATGGATAAGAAACAAAGTTTAGATGAAGCCATTACTGAAATTGCAAATGAAACCGCTGGAAGATCCTCAAATCTAGTAAGAAAGTCAAGGATTGATAGTATACTGAATGATTATTCTGAAATGTACGAAAAGAATATAAACAATAAAGAAACTCCAACACGACAATCAAAAATTGATCAAGCTCCACCAACTCCTCAAGTTGATTTTAATGAGTTTAGTTTTGAACCAGAAAACGAACAAAAATCATCAAATCAGAATACAAATTCACTTCAAATTCAAAATCTAAACCCTGTTTCAAAAGAAGCTTTCAGAAGATTATCTATACATGATCCTGAATTGTTTGGAAACTGCGGTTTACAGGAGGAGTTACAAGAGAAGGCTGAACAATTACCTTGGGATGAACCTGTGGATGAAGAAATCTTGCCTTGGGATGAACCAACCGAACAGGAGAAACTACCATGGGAAGAAGAACATTCAATAGAAGCATTAGAACATGACGAACATCCATCCTGGAAATCACAATCACGGAATGAAGAACAGGTACGAGAAAGTCAAAGCATTCATTCAAATGAGCATTTACATAAGGAAGAACAAGGTCAAATTGAAAATGAGTATATACCAACAAATGAAAACAGTCAAATTGAACAGTTACCTTGGGAAGAACCATCACATCATCAGAATGAGCAATTGCCTTGGGAAGAACCAGTACAGCATCAGGACGAACAATTGCCTTGGGAAGAACCAGAACAGCATCAGGACGAACAATTGCCTTGGGAAGAACCAGAACAGCATCAGGACGAACAATTGCCTTGGGAAGAACCAAAACAGCATCAGGACGAACAATTGCCTTGGGAAGAACCAAAACAGCATCAGGACGAACAATTGCCTTGGGAAGAACCAAAGCAGCATCAGGACGAACAATTGCCTTGGGAAGAACCAGTGCAGCATCAGGACGAACAATTGCCTTGGGAAGAACCAAAACAGCATCAGGACGAACAATTGCCTTGGGAAAAACCAGAACAGCATCAGGATGAGCAATTACCATGGGAAGAATCACATCAAGATGACCAATTGCCTTGGGAAAAACCAGAACAGCATCGGGATGAGCAATTACCTTGGGAAGAATCACATCAAGATGACCAATTGCCTTCGGAGCAGATAACCCATGAAAAAGCCAATACCAAACCACAAATTCAACCTTCTCAGAAAGAATCTACAGAAGCAAAGATAAATACTGATTATCCTTGGGAGGAATCGCACCCTACTAATATTCCAAAAGTAGGTCACGATTTATCACTACATGAAAATCAATTCAGCGAGCATGAACAGAATCAGCTTTCTGACGTAGGACTTGAAGAGGATGAAAAATTGCCTTGGGAAGAGAATACACCCAAAAGTAATGAACCGGTGGATAATCAAGTAATGGAGGAAAGCTTTACATGGGAAAGTGAAGACAAATTGAGGAATCTTCTGTCAAATGGCCAGAATTTCGAATTTGCTGATTCACCTGAAAGCACAAACACAGTGAAAGGACCAAATTCTCATTCAAAGTCCAAAACATCCGAAAGATCTAACCTTGATGATTTAAATATGAGTGATGATGACTTGTTGTTGGAAGATCCGTTGGATGACATAAAGGATACCTCTGACTCTTTTTCCTTTTTAGAAAGTGATGATGATATTTTGGATGACGATCTTTTAAAGGAGCATCCAGTCCCTCAAAGTCATGTCCCAGTGATGAAACCAAAGAAGAAATCATACGCACCTCTCGATAACGCTCCAAAACCAATACTGTCTATACAACCTCCAAGACAAAACTCTCAATTGAATGCAACTGATCCCATAGTGTCCAAAATTAAAAATGATGCATATGATTTTCCTGGAGATCTTCTTCCAAAGAATTTGAGACCGGCAGCAAGATCAAGCAGTGGAGGGTCATCTCAAAAGATTTCAACACCTGTGCCCAACCAACTGTATGTACCAATCCAACAGCCTCCAACTTCTTCTTTACCCACTGGTGGAAAGTATGCTGCCCACCCTTCTTCAATTCCAAACAGAAATGAATTACCCAAAACGAACTTCAATGTTGCTCCTCCAAAGATTGAGAATCCTCAAGCAATTGAGCCAAAGAAATCATTTTTTGAGGAATTACCAATTGAGCTTCCCAAAGCAGCCCCAAGACCAGCAAGAGCCGCCAAAACTAAAATGCCAAAATCACCTCAGGTTGAAAGTAGTCATCCTACAATTCCCGCCGCAAACAATTCAATCCCCATACCACCTGTTAATCCATATGCTCCTCAACAAGCATTGAACAATCCCGCATCAGCAAGCACACCTTCGCATTCAGCTATGAACCATCACTTGAGAATGTCCAACAAGTACTCTGCAGCATCGTCATCAACTCCTAATGCGCCTCCTCCAATGAATGCTCCTCCAACAATGACAAATTCTAAACCCGGGCTTTCTCCAATTCCTTCTCTGAGCATTATATCAACACCGGCAAGAAAAAATTCAATAGGCTCAATTAATACAAATGTGACCGTGACAAGACCCAATGGGAGCACAAGTCCATATGTACCAAAAGCGGGTCCATATGCTCCAAGTAGTCAACAAAGAGGACATTCTCGTGCCAATTCATTGATTGGAATCAGAAGTAAAGAAATAAATCCTTATGCTCCAGCCATTACTTCACCTAGCCATCAACACAATTCACCAATTTCGCAATCCATTATTCCCCCTGGAGTCAATTTACCTCCAAGTAATCTTAGTCCTATAGTGCAAGGTAATGTCTCTATGCCATTACCACCAAGTGGTAGAGTTAGAGCTGTATCAAATACTAAAGCTGTTACAAAACCACAACCCGCACCAAAAGTTCAAGATCCTAATGCCTTACTTCAAAGACAATTTCCGATTTTCAATTGGAGTAATTCTAAGAATATTGTTTATTTAATTCCTGACCCACCTAACATTTCATTCCAATTGAGATCAGCAACAGTTCAAATCAATAAAATTTCAAATTCAATCAAAGATGAGTCATTAATCTCAACATTCCCTGGCCCTTTGAATAAATCAAAGACCAAGAAGAAAGATGTTATAAAATGGTTAGAAACAAATATCGAATCTCTTGGGTCTCATGGAACAAAAGAAGACGAGTTAATACTTAACAAAGTCCTTTTGGCTTTATTAAACAGCGATGGTGACTTCACATCTCGTGAATTTGCCCAAAATGTATGTGGAATTTTAGATCCATCATTTGATTATAGTTCAAGTAACACCCCAGAGTTTGGAGTTTCATTGAATGTAACCAATAATGCTTACAAACTTGATAACACTGGAGTAACCATTTTATTCGGCTTGATTCAGAGTGGAAATTTAGCAAGAGCTTTGGAATATTGTCTTTCAAAAGGGGATTGGACTTTGTCTTTGATTATAGCTAACCATTTGGGACAAGAGAAATTTGCCCAAATTGCTTCTGATTATGCTAGGTTGAGCTTTCCATTCCAAAAATCTCATAGTAAGATTAATCATTTGATGCCAGTGTTACTCAAGCTTTTCGCAGGTAATCCTGATAATATCATAGCTGATTTTGAAAGTGTTAATTCAGAAGGTGAATGGGTAAATTCAAATTGGCGTGAAGTTATACCACCAATTATCATCAATGGTGTTAACGAATCGAAAGAGTTTTTGACAAAATTGGGTATCTTTTTAGCAAAATCAGGAAAATTGAGTGCCAGTGAAGTTTGTTTTGTTGTAGCTGGTATTCCCTTGGGAAAATCAACCTCAGGAGATCCAAGAGGTAATCCTGGATCAGTATTTGGTGTTTTGGGTGCTGAGACATCAAGCGTTCTTTACACTGAGATTTACGAATATGCAACACTGCTTTATGTAAGCTCACAAAATATTCCGTCTTCTCTATTACATCTTAAGTTGAAGCACGCTCAAACACTTGCAGATTATGGTTTATTCTCAGAAGCGCAAAAGTATTGTGATGTAGTTGGACCAGGCTTAAAACTGTTGGAAAAGACTGGCCAACAAAGTGTTATACTTCGTGAATACAAAGCATTGGTTATGAGAATAACAGATTCTGGATTAAACGATCTGAAATGGTTTGGTAATAAGATTGGGAAAGTAAATCTTGATAAAATGTGGGGACATTTAGATAAATTTATTGGAGGAGATGAAGCATCACCCAGACAAGGAGATCAAGACGGTGTCTTTAGCAAATTCAGTCCTTCAGTGTCTAGAACTGCTTCGACTCTTGATCTTTATTCAACAAATTTGCAAACACTGCCAAGGCAAATTAAAGGTGAAAATGGACCTGAGGGTGTACAAAGGGAGTATAGACCACCTTTGGAAAGTACTTATTCAGAATCTTCTTTTGTAAGACCTCAAGGTTTTACTTCACAGCAAAGTGTTGGAAAGTACTCACCATCACAACCAGGAGTTCGTAGAATGAGTAACTCATCCAATGCTGGTAATAACTATGCGCCTATTAATCCATCTTTAACTTCTAAACATGTTACAACGAAAGCTAGTTCTGGAGTTGATTTACATGAGAAAGTTTTGAGTCAAAAGCCAATACAGAGTAAATCTTTTTCAACATTATCACGTCATGGATCAACACTGTCTTTACATTATTCCACTCCCCACAATGCACCATTTAAAGGATATCAAACTCCTCCAATAAGACAAAATGCAACTTTTGACAATCCACCTCTTCCACCAAACGTTCCCCAATCGAAATCAGATTCACCAAAATATCTACATGACAAATTGTTAAATAATCAGATTGAGGAGCTGAACCATTCTGATGATCCTCAATCCTACACTGACAATAATGATATTCAGGAAAAGCAACCTAGCGAAACAACTCTTACTTCAGAAGATTCTACAAACAAACCACCTCAAGAATCCGATGAAGTAATAAGTGGACCACCACCTAGTTCGAAACCTATTTTGAATCGTGCATCTACTACGAATCTAGCTAGAGTGAGAGCTAATCCATATGCTCCTGGTATTACAAATTCTACAAGAGGTAGTCCAAAAAAGAATAGATATGGACCACCAGCTACAGACAAATATTCTAGTCCAAATATTCAAAAAGCTCAAATATCAAGATTTACTGCTGTGTCACCATCATATAGTGATTTAGCAAGTTCTAAATCATATGCACCTACATCACCAAAGAAGGAAACGAATAATTTTTCGAGCCAAAGCAATGTCGATGAAAGCTTTGATGAAAGCACAAATTTTATTGAAGAACCCAATCCACAAAAATCCATACCATTGAATAATGATAGACAATCAATGTTTAATTCATACGAAGTTGAAAATAAAGAGCAATTTAATTCATTAGGATTCAATGCTAGTTTTGGAGAATTCCCAATCCCAGGATCACCAGATCTTACTACAAGAGCCAATTCTGTTATTGGAGTTCCTAATGGACTTTTTAGTAGTAGATTATCACAATCTAATAAATCAGTTATGTATGAACAATATGAAGTTCAGGATGATACAGTTAAAGATTACATTCCAGTGGTTGAAGAAGAGGATGAGGATTCAGAGAATGAATTTGAAAAGAAGGAGAAAGAAGATAGGAAGGTTCAAGAAGAAAAAGACAGACAAGCTAGAATTAAAGCAGATAAAAAACAAGCAGAAGAAGATAAAAAGGAAAAAGCAGCAGCAGCTAATGCAGCAAATGGAGATGGATGGTTTAAATGGCTTCCAGGTAATAAGAGTGATAAACCAAAACCAATACGAGCAAAATTAGGTGAAGAATCCAAATTTGTATTTGATGAGAAGCTTGGTAAATGGATTAATAAAGACATACCTTTAGAAGAACAATTAAAAGATAATGCCCCACCACCACCACCAAAAATGAAAGTGAATTCTGAATCTCCAACACCAGTAGCACCTAATGTGAGTACTGGACCTAATGCAATACAAAATCCTGGACCAGTAGGTACAAATAAAGAAAGTGGACCATTACCAAATAGAGGACCAAAAGTAAGAATACCATCAATTGGTGCCCCACCAAAAATTTCTGGAGGATCACAAACTGGACCACCAAGTTTAGCAACTGCTGGATTAGATGATTTGTTATCACTTGGAAGTACATCATCAGTAGGTGGAGGGCGTAAACCTAAAAAAGGAGGACGTCGTGGTTATGTTAACGTATTTGAAAATCAAAAGTAAGAAGAATCTGTAAATATCATATATTAGGCCTAAATAAAGTATAATGACGAGGTTTAATAACCTTTTTTCTCAAGTATTTATCTCTTGGAGATGTTGTAGAGTAATCATAACCAAGTTTGAAGTACCATTTTAAAGCTATATCATTATCACTAAACACTGTTAAAGAAGTACCTGAATTTTTGAGAATACCACCTTTTTCGTTCAAAGATGAAGCTAGATCTATAAACTTTTGGATTAGAAGTGATCCAATCTTTAAATCTTGATGGTCTTTATCTACATGAATTTCATATAAATATAATACTTTTTGATCATCTTCAATAGTTAATAAAAATGATAAAAATGATACAATTGAATTTTCAGAAAGATACCATATATAGATTAAACCATCTTCTTTCATTTCATTGAGTTTAGTTGATTTCCAATCTTTGCCTTGATGGTTTATATAGAAACTGCTTAGATTTGAATCAAGTAACTGTAGACATTGAAATAAAGAATTAGAATCCATTTGATGTATTGGTTTACATTGGAAAAAACAATCTATATTAGGAAGTGATTTTGGGAAGAATTGAGTTGATATAATATGATTTGAAATAGAAGAAGCTACATTTCTCATAAATTGTTGATCATCTTCATTCCACATTGTAAGTTAGAAGATGAGGATGTGTACTAAACGAAAAATGCGACATTGAGTAGTTGAGAGAAGCCAGTCAAGCTAAATCAAATCAAGTTGACATATGTTAATGTAACTTGAAGATGAATTCATCGTCATCTTCTAATATTCAATCTTCAAATTCAAATGAACCTATAGATACTAATATTATCTCTGATATCCAAAAAGAAATTAAACTACGAAATCATGAAAGATTAAAACCAAAATTCAAGTCAAAAACTGATCAAATGGTGAAAAATCGTTATAAAAATCGCCAAGAGAAGTTAGATAATCAAAGGATTGTTAGCCAAGATAAAATCGAAACACAGGATTACATTAAAAAGTTCGAGCAGGAAGAAAGTCAATTTGGAAATTTTGATGATGAAATAGATAAAATTGATGAAATAGATAATGAAATAGGTAATTCAAATGACACCATTGACCCATATATTGAAGAATTGGAAATGATACTTGCATTAGAAAAACTTGAATTACATGAAATTTTGAAAGATTATGAATCGAATTGAATATGCAAGGCTGAATTTGACAAAGGTACCGCAGATTATTTTTTGTGGGTTCGTGCGGTGCGATGAGATGAGATGAGACGAGGCATTGCTTAGTTATGTAGAAATTATGTATAGAGATGTTTTTAGATGATAATGTCAGTTTTAGTATGATTTTGTTTTAGTGTGATTTTAATAATAGTTTAAGAATTGTTCATATATACATACTTTTACATTCAAGATTGAAACCGTTATTTCTTTACATACATCTATGATATCATATAATATTTGCATAAAATATCTATCATATTTCACAATACATCATAATTTCTACATCTAAATCCGATAAGTATTAGTGGCGTTTTCATTACAAGATGCAGCCTCAAGAGTGTACTTCATATTTGATACATTTGACATTGAAATTTGCGAGAATTTGTATGTACAGTTCTAATATAATCACTTAACTCAACAAAGTAGTCACAACATTTTATAATCTTGCCCTTGTTGATATATAATAATAGATCAAAAGCCAAGATCACTTTATATACGTAAATAGCTGATCTTAACTCTAAAGTATGAAGTATAATATAGACTGTGAAAAAAATAGCTTATATACACTACGAGCAAAACCTCAAATTCTGTTTTAGTATCATCATAAGATCTACTAAAAATACCAATTCGACATCAATCCATAAACAACTCAAATCCGATTTTCGATTGAATTCATCCTTCTTTTTACTAAAACAATAGAGTTGATTGGTGACGCTTGTCAAATTTTATTGAGATGAGCTAAACCCATATACAGGAAAGTCTCAAATTCTGTTGGTGTTATCTTTTCCATCTTCGATATAAAAAAATTCATACAACTTAATTGGATACTTTACTACGAATTTAGGCATACAACCAAAAAAAAAAATAAAAATCTTTCATCTTGTATAGGATCAGGAGTTTAACATGCATTAAGTATAAGAAATTTGACATTAACTGATTTTTTTGATTACCCAAGTGAAGTATCTTTCTTATTGAGTACAGGTATTAATTGTTGAAATATGCAACTTCATTTTAAGAAGAATAAAGCCAAAAAAAAAAAGGGATGTTAAATAGATTTAAATAATAGCGTTTTGCCTTTTGATTTGAATCAGGTATTTTTTGTTCAATGGTTTGCTTGAAAGCATTATCTTTATTAGGGTTACTTAGTGTAACATTAGCCTCTGATGGTTATACAGTTTATCATAAATCTGAATTTACTGTCGATGCTTGTATCACATTGATTGGTAAGAAAGCAACATTATTTGGTGCAAAAGATAAAATTGGTTATTGTAATAAAAAGAATCCACAAGCTTTAGCTTCTGCTATTGACTGTTTACTTAAAATGCCAAAGAAGGATGCTGTATCAACTTTTGTAGATTCTTATTGTGCAAAATACAATTTAACTGAAGAAATTGTAATGGCAGCTTATGAAAATGCAACCGATTATTTTATAAATCCAGCAAAGGTTGATGGGTTTAATAAAACTGCGGTTTCTTATTCTCCAGTTACTTTATCACAAAAATTAATTACAGGTGCTTATGACTCTGCCGTTGGTCGTTGGTATAATTATAATTATGCTTACTGGTTTGGTATTGTCTTACTTGCTTATTGGTGGTTAATCTTTATTATCGCTGGTCTTTGTAATTTAACTTATTGGATTGCACCAAAATTTGTTCATTCAATGAATGGTAAGATTTCAAAATTATCAAGATCTCATCTTTTTATGCCAGCAACTTTTGGTCAAGCTCATGCCGAAGAAAGAACTTATTTAAAAATTATTTCAACTTTAATTCCAACAAGATTAGAATCTATACTTTTATTCATATGGTTGGTTTTAGTAGTTGTTTTCAGTGCAGTTAAATATCATCATGATTCTCCAAATTTATTTTGGGTTTTGAAAAAATCAGAAATTGGTAGAAAAATTGCTGATAGAACTGGTGTTATGGCATTGTATATGATTCCAGCTTTGATTTTGTTCCCAGGTAGAAACAACTTTTTACAATGGGTTACTGGATGGAATCAATCTAGATTTGTTGTACTTCATAAATGGATTTCAAGAACTGTTACCGTGATGATTTTTGTTCATGCTGTAGGTATGACAATTAATGGTTTAGGTGTTGGTAATTATCAAACTCGTAATGCAAAACCTTATGTTAGATGGGGTATTGTGTCATTTTGTGGAATGATTCTTATGTGTGTTCAATCTTCATTATACTTTAGAAAGAGAAATTATGAATTATTTGTTTTGTTTCATGTTATCCTTGGTGCAATTGTCGTTGCTGGTGGTTGGTTACATACCGCACCAGAAAACTTTGGACAATTTTACTATGCTGGTGCAGCCATTTGGGTATTTGATAGAGTAATTAGATTTTGTCGTTTAGCAGCTTTTGGTATTCAAAAGGCTAAAGTCCAATTAATTGCAAATGAAACACTTAAAGTTACTGTCCCAAGACCTAAATATTGGAAGCCATTCCCAGGTTGTCATGCTTATATTCATTTTGTTAGACCAACATGTTTTTGGCAATCACATCCATTTACATTAGTTGATTCAATTGAAGAAGATCAAACAATTACATTTTATCTTAAAGTTAAAGGTGGTGTTACTCATGGTTTATATAGATACTTGGCAAACCAACCAGATCAATCTTCCACTATTAAAGTCTTAGTTGAAGGTCCTTATGGTAAAAGAATATCAGCAAACAGATATGATGAAGTTGTTTTCCTTGCAGGTGGTAATGGTATCCCTGGATTATATGCCGAACTTATTTCTTTGGCAAGAACTGAATCAAGTCAAAGACTTAAATTATATTGGGTTATTCGTCGTTATGAATCAATTGCATGGTTTACTAGTGAATTACAAAAATTAGCTGGTACAAGAGTTGAAACTATAATATATGTAACTCAGCCATCAAGTCAATATTCAAATTCTAATTCAACTGAATCATCAGAAGAAGAAAAAGTTGAAGCCAAGAGTGAAGATTCAATTGATTTTATTACAAATTTAAAGAATGAAGTATTACCTAATGTTCAATTTAGAGAAGGTAGACCAAATGTCGATGAAATAATTACAAAAGATATTCAAGAATCAACTGGTCCAATTGCATTTACAACTTGTGCTCATGGTAATATGGTTGATGATGTAAGAAGAGTTGTTGCAAGAGAATTAGTAAATAGTAATCATAGAGTTGAATTATTTGAACAAATTCAAACTTGGTAAGTAATCATAATAATAATAGCATTTGGAAACTTGTAGATAAACTTTAAGAATCCGAGAAAATTGGAGCTTTTGCAGAAGTTGAACTTTAAATCTCAAGTTTGGAGACTTGAGGCTATACCATGAGAGTACGGATCAGATCAAAATGCAAAATTCCGACTGTAGTAAGATACAAGATGCGCTTTTATCTATAATATCAACCATTACATAGATATTTACTATTACAACTTCAGTTTTTACTCCAGTTTTCAAAGACAGAATTTTAGACAAATTCACAATTCATCCAACCCAAAACCCAATATAAACCTTCTCCTCCAAACAAGTCTCCTCACGTCTCACCTCATCTCTTCTTCTTCCTCTATACAATTATTTCATGTCCTTCGTAAAACACATGGATCTAGTTCTAAATTTAGTGACACAAAAACGCGAAGTAAATAATCACGAATTTATTTAAAACTTTTGCCGACCACACCCATCTTCCTTTTAAACTATAGCTTCTGTTATAGAACAGTAGTATAATACCTTATATAGCATATATCAATCATTTTATTATTATCATAACATTATAACTTTGTCATTCTGACCAAAATCATTCGCTTTATACCACATTCGTTAAACAAATGGTTATGAATTTTCTTTTTAAAAGAGAATCTTGTGAAGGTAAATCTTCAGTAAATTGTTCAGCTTCATCTAATGATACACTTACCATTGGACTTGGTGTTGGAATTCCAGTTTTTGTTGTTTTATTAGTTCTTTCGGGATTTTTCATATTTACTTATAGAAGATCAAAAAAGGAAAATATGGATCATGATCCAGATTTTGATGAAACTGGTGAAGCTACTGCTTTACCTGATTTGCCACAAACAGTTTATGAAAACCCATTCCATAACAGAAATTCAGTTAGATATCCTGTCAATGAAACAAGAAATGGTCAAGAGCCATTTGTACAAAATTTTATGCTTCCTTATAAACATCAAACTGGTTCAAAAGCAACTTTAGATGAATATGCAAAACAACTTGGTGCTTATGATTCAAGCTCAACTTATTTATCAAGAATGTCAGGTATGCCATTTGCATCATCACAAAAATCTATAAATTCACTGCAAAATCCAAGTCCTAAAAAGAAACAATTTGGAGTTGAATCTTCAGTAAGTCCAATTAAAAAAACTGGTACAGATTATACAAATTTACCAAATTCATCAACAACCGAGTTTTATGATACTTCAGAAGTTATTAATTCAACAAGTGATTCTTCTGGTTCATATAATGAAAAATTCCATAATCCTGATATCAAATATGAAAACGAAAGTTCGGATGGAACTTTAGAAATGAAAGAAAATCGTCAATCAATGTTTTCAACCATACCAAATCCAAATATTGAATCATCACCATTTTATGAAAAGACTACAAATGATCAAGTTGATTATATCGAACCAACAGGTCATGAAACAAAAGCTTTAGATACTTTTGATGATTCTAATGATGATACAACAAACAATGACAATTCAATTATTAAACATTATGAAAATTCAAATATACCCCAAATCAATATTGAATCTTTTAATAAAGCTTCACTCCCAAGAATATCAGCCTTCAACTTATTGAAAAATGATAGTGATGATGAATTCGAAGGTGATGCAGAATTATCACCTGAACAACAAGAAGAGTTGAAAAGAATCAAATCGGTTTATAAATTGTATTTTGATCGTGAAAATAAACCTCATGAAGACCATCCATTACCTGATTTAGATCATCTTAAAATTAATTCAACTTTAAAAGGAAATACAAATTATGATAAACGTTTAACAACAACATCATCAGTTTACTCAGAAAAAAAGGAAAATGTATACTATCAAAATGATTTTGATCCAGAATATCAACAAAATTATCAACAAACCCAACTAGAGCCACCAGCAAGACAAATTGCCAAGTTGGCTCCATTACAACATTTACCACCTGCATCAGATATTCGTAAATCAACTATACAAACATATACAGATTTCCATCCAAGATCTAAAAATCCTCATTATGTTGCTGGACCACAAACAAAACAACCATTCGTACCAATTGAAAATCCCGACGTTTGGTCACCAAAATCACCACCAACAAATAATGCATTCTCACCACCTATAAATAACAAATCACCTGAATTTGATAATAATTTTCAACCTCCAAGAACAAAAGATCTTCCGAGACAACCTTCAGCAACCGAGCTTTCAAGATCATCAGTTGTTATGTTAAATCCTGTTACTGAAATTCAAGGTGGTAGAAAATTTAGACCAGCAGGTGGTTTACAAAATGGTTCTAGTCCTTCATTGACAAGTAATTCAACAAGACCTTATCATGAAACTTATCAAAATAATGGACAAAATTATAAAGGTGGTAGTCCTCAAAGTTATAGCAGTCAAAACTTTGATCAAATAAAAGTTAGTCAAGGTTTAGGTATTGATAGTGAATTAATACCCGGGAATAGAAAGAGTCAGGTAAGAAGAATGATGAATAGTAATTTTTAGAAAGGATGAAAAATTTGTTGTCGCTAATACCCCTTCAAAGATCAGAACTCACCTATTTTGTTTATTACTATTTGTCACTACTAGAGTACTTTCTTTAATACATTATCACATTAAGCCAAATCAAAATCATCAATTTGATTTTTATACTTGAGTAAGTTCCTCTTAATCTTTGAAGTATCCACCCAAGTCAAATAATCTTCCAAGTTTCTTGTTACTAAGTAAGCTGGATCAGTTATGACATTTGGACCAACTCTAACATGACCTTGTTCTATGAATGTAACAGCATCTTTAACAGTTTCTGCCATTTTTAATCTACACATAACAACACCTATCCTTCTTCTACATAATGCACTAACACTTAGTTTATTCTCTAAATCTGAAATTTTTGATTTTGTATTAAGAACTCCCATTGAATACAATTTTTCAAGTAAGAGTTGTTCATGCTTTATTCTAAAAGGATCAGTTGGTTGTAAAAGTGATAATTTATGTGCTATTTTCTTTACTTCACCACATATCTTATTATATTTATGATAATCTTCTCTATTTTGTATGTGATAAGTTCTCATAACTTGAGTGTCACGATGACCTTGATCTTGTTTCCAATCAAGAAAGTCTACCTTTTTAAGTAATTTAGATTCATGATGTTTAAGTTGACGGACCATGTTGAAATGAAGTAGTTGAAGTCTATCTCATCGCGATGATTTGTAGATGTGTCACATGATTTATATCACATGTTGAATTATCTAATTAAATCAAAATGAAAAATTCTTTTCCAACATCAATGTTCAAACTTATAAGAAGCTTTTCAACTACATCCGTCAAATTTCTGAATATAGGGAAACAACCTATTCGTTTAGGTGAAGGGATTGAATGTTTTAGTGAAAAACTTCCACTTGAATTTTCAAAATCTTTCACAAAGGGTGCTCAAACAATTGTATTAAATAAGCAAATTGTTGTTAAAGGACCGAAAGGTGTTTTAAAAACAAATGTACCCGAATTTGTACATATCAAAAATGAAAATAATATAATAAGTGTTAGTGTGGATGATCCAACACAAAAAATTCAAAAAACTATGTGGGGTACAACAAGAGCATTACTTCAAAATAATGTGACTGGAATATCAGAAGGTCATTTAGCAATCGTTAAATTTGTTGGAACAGGTTATAGAGCAAGTATCGAAACTGAAGGTGATGTAAAAAAAGTAGCATTAAAAATTGGATTTCCTTATATACCAAAATTAGTAGTACCAGATAATGTGACAGTTACATGTCCAAATCCAACAAGATTGTTAATTGAAGGTATAAATAAACAACAAGTGAAACTATTTGCTGCTCGTATAAGAGAACATAAGAAACCTGAACCGTATAAAGGTAAAGGTATATATGTTGATGATGAGACTATAAAATTGAAGGAAAAGAATATCAAGTAGGAAACCTAAGTAGAGAACACTAAAACGGAATTATATAGGGGTAAAATGATGTATATATAGAACATACCATATAACAATGTAAGTGTGTCTTTTTTATTGTACTGTGTCCCTAGGTTTAATTCAGATTCAACTCTTCTCGCTAGCTTCGCGGTAGATCTCACAAAATCTATTTCCATTACCACGCACTCTCACCGTACTCTAATGAGATCTCGATTTTCGATGAAATTTTTCACTCTCAACACATTATGAAGTCATTAGCCATACAATCAATAAGAAGAGTGGCTCAACTAACATCATTACATTCAATACCAAATGCAATAACAAAACCACCTAAAAAAAACCATTCATTAGAACTTTCAAATTTAAGAAAATCTTTATTAACAAGACCGGGTTTACTTGGTATTAAAAGAGGTATGATTACATGGTATACTGAAACTGGTAAACAAGAAGCCGCCACAGTAATAGAGATAAATTCTTGTGAAGTTATTGGGGTTAAAACTATGGAAACAGATGGTTACACTTCGGTAATTCTTGGTCAAATCGATAAGTTAAAGAATGTTGGTAAAAACCTTCTTGCTAAATTTCATAGTGCTGGAGTATCACCAAAGAGAAACACCGGTGAATTTCGTGTTAGAGATGAAACTGGATTGATTCCTATAGGTACGGAATTAAAGGCAGATTATTTTGCTGTAGGTCAATTAGTTGATGTTAAAAGTGTATCAAAAGGTAAAGGTTTTGCAGGTGTAATGAAAAGACATGGTTTTGCAGGTTTAAATGCATCCCATGGTGTTTCGAAAGCTCATAGATCTGCTGGTTCAATGGGTGCTACTCAATCTCCTGGTAGAATTTTACCAGGAAAGAAAATGGCGGGTAGAATGGGTGGTGAAAGTCGTACAATTCATAATAATCAAGTTTTACATGTTGATGCTGATGCTGGGATCTTAGTACTTAAAGGTCAAGTAGCTGGTCCAAATAGAAGTTTTGTGAAAATTTTTGATGCAAAGAAACTTTATGCAAAATCCATTATAATGTTAAGAGATCAAAAGAGAATTTAATGTATATAGAAAATTAATACTTCAAGAGAAATACTCTCTCTCGCTGTAGCGGCTCTTTTGTGGTATTCCAATTATACAAGATAATCTTTATAAAATTGAAAATTAATGAAGGTTCCAAAAACTAAAAAAAACACCATTAACAAAGACAACTCCCGGATGGTTCTGGTAAAAGGCAAGAACCATGTACGTTTGAAATTGATCTTCTGGCGTCAATATAAAAATATGGAAATTCAGTATATTTATATTGAGCATAAGGCCGGGTAATTTGAAAAAACAAATAGGTAGACTACCCAATTTGGAAACTACATGTTAGAATGACCTAATCGTCTTTTAATCTATAAATTATTTTGTTCTTGTTAATATAGAATTTGTTAAAAATTCTAAAGCACTTCTCGAATCAGATTCTGGTAATGACCTCAAGTTTTTCAATGCTTCATGACAATATTTTTCTGCCATTTGTCTTGTTTTTTCAACTCCATCAAATTGTTCAACTGCTCTTCTTGCTATATTTACATCTCCAGGTTCATTAAATTTTCTTGCAATAAGTTCACCTAATTCTGGTCTTTCTTTCCAAGCAAACAAGATTGGAGCAGTGGCTAAACCTAACTTTAAATCTGCTTGACTTGGTTTACCAATTGCATTTTCACTTGATGTATAATCCAACATATCATCTACAATTTGAAAACACAAACCTAAATTTCTACCAAACTTGTAGCAGTTTTCTATAACATCGTCTTGAGCACCACTTAAAACCGCAGCTGCTCTTGAAGATTTTGACATTAATGAAGCCGTTTTCAAATAAGTCTTATGTAAATAATATTCAAAAGCAGCATTCACATTTGTTGAATGATCAAGTTGATCTGGTTTGGTAACTGAAAATTCATGTATATCAGTTGGAACTTTACCAGTTGCCTTTGGTATTGATTTTTCATCACCATCATTATTTATCTTTTCATTTTCACTCATAACAGTGTTTTTCAATTGCATAAATTCACCTTCTACTAAATTTGCAATTGTAGTTGATAAAAGTTCAATTACTTCTGGGTTTCTTAATCTTGCAATTGCTACTGATGCTCTACCCAATAAGAAATCACCAGCTAATACTGCCATCTTGTTTGTAAAGGCAATATTACCACTTGGTCTACCACGTCTAGAATCAGAGAGATCAATTACGTCATCATGTAATAAGGAAGCAGTATGAATCATTTCAACAATTTCAGCTAATCTACGTTGTTTTGGTAAAATTTCGAAAACATTATCAAAATTTGGTAAATCATCCATTGGTTTTGATAACGGGTTTAAGATTAGTTTTGGGTTTATTCCATGTAGAATTGATAAAGGAGTGATTGAATCATCGGGTGAATTCATTGATAAATTTGATGTACCAACAACATCAGTTTTGTCAATTTCAATTCGATTTCTTTGATCCAAGGGTATTTTAGAAAGTGATTTTGATAACAATAATACTATTAAAGGTCTAACATTCTTACCCTCTGCTTCAAAATAATATGATGATACTCTATTTAAAGTTGGGTGTCCAGAACCTATTAAACTTGCAATCGATTTTGCTAAAGTTGACATCTCATGACTTACAATTGAAAATGGATCTTCAAATGTAGATTTCGAAGCTGGTTGAACCAATTTTTCACCAGCAACTACTGCTGCTTGGAAACTATTTGATTTTTGACTATATAGCCTTGAACAGAAAAATTGATTTGTACCCAAGTTTAGCCTTGTGGTACAAGATCGAACAAAACTCATTAAAAATCAATTTTGGTTATATAATGAGAGAGATTAGATGACAATTGAATGAGGTCTTGTGATTATTGTAAAGCAACTTGAATTTTTCTTTGAATAGTCACATGAAAGAAGTCATGTGACTACCATCATATGATTCTCGGTTAATGATCTATCGCAAATCTATCTAAATTTCCGTCTTCTATATATTCTATTGATACCTTAGCATAAAACTCTTAAAAATACAAATCTCTTTGATTTTCATGCAAATTCTTTAAAAAAACTTTTGGTGGTGTTAAAATCCCAAGAGCTCTTGTAGAATGATTAGTTAAAAACGTCAAACCAAACAAATAACTTGCATTAACCCAACCAAAACCTTCAGTTGCAACGAATTTAAAATCAACACCTTGATTACCATATTCAGCATCAACTTTATGACCAACCGTACCCTCAGTAACATTATATTTCTCAACAACAACTCCATTATAATCAACAAAATCTTTTGTAATTGTATATAACCAACGATAAGCTAATCTACGGGCAATACCCAGATATCCATAATTAGTAAAACCAATCCATGCTAAAATTTGATGTGGTGCCCAACCAGTTGGATAATCCCATTGACGAGAAGGACCAGAAAGTCCAACTTCACCTCTTGATTTAGTTGTACCTGAAACTAAACCACCATGTTCCTCAAGTTTTGGAAGAGAATATTTAATCAAGGCTTCAGCTTGATCCTTTGTTGCCACTTTTGAGTATAAAGGCCAAAAACATGTTGCTGATTCATAACCAGTTTGTTTTTTAGTTTTAACATTATAATCATAATATATAGAATCTTTTTCACTCCACAAATACTTTGTGATATTAGCTTGTCTTTCACTTGCCTTTTGTCTCCAGTACAGTGGGGTATAGGTTTTACCGTGACACTCAACATGATTCTCAAAATGTAATTCAATTATATCAGCAATATCAATTTCATATTTATATAACAAAGAGTTTAGATCAACAGTTGCTAAATGAGCAGCAACCCCTTCTAATCTATAAGTTGTATCATGACCAGATTCACGAACTGCTCTATCATGTAAGAAGTATTCATCTAATTCAGGTTCAATAATCTCTTTTGAATTATATTTTTCAATAAAATCACCATGACTTATACCATATTTTTTAGTATAACTTTCCAAGATATCATCAAAATGAGTAGATTCAGTTTCTGGTGGGATACCAACACCTTCAGGGTGATAACATGATAATCCTGTAGCTTTATCTAAACGAGGTTCACAACACCATACTGTAGTATATTCTTTGATAGAAGCGAAAAGACTTCTTTTCAAAAAATCCAAACTATCTTTATGATTCTCTGGTAATACCTCCATTGTCTTTTCATAAACTCTAAGAGCCATGTCTGTTAAAAATGGTGGTTGAGATCTACCAAGATAATAAGATCTATTTGCATTTAAAATTTTACCATAATGTTTAATTTCATAGATAAAATTTTCGGTCATACCTCTTGCCAATTCTAAATGATCCAAGTTATGATCTTGTTTTACATCTGTAAGTAATCCAATGGTTTCCATATATGAATCCCACCCATACAATTCATTAAATCTACCTCCAGGTACAACATATGGTTGGTTAATTAAATTTTCACTATTGGTTGGATCTGGTTTTGCTGCTAATGCTAACAAACCAGGTTTCTTATTAATAGAACAGATGTATTCAGCATCTATAACTTCTGGAAGGTATTGAACATCTAATTCTGGATATTGGATTTGCATTTTCTTAAAGTATTCATATTGTTGTTTACAGTCAAATGGAACATAAACTCTTCTACTCTCTTTATTTTGAATATGCTTACCATTTTCATCAATATAATCTTCTTGAATCTTTGTATCTTTAGCCATTTCTGAAATATTCTCACTTGTAATTCGTCTTGTTAAATTTTTCCAAAATTGGGTTATGATTAACCTTTTAATACGAGAAACTGGATTTTCTGCTAATCTTGCTTCATCCAACAACATTTGATCTCTACCTAATCTTTTTGCAATGGTTAATTCTTGTAATAAGTTGGAAAGCATATAGGTACCTCTTACTTGAGATAACTTAAATCCATTAGAATTTGCAGTACCAAGATTAAGAACTTTTGGACCTTTATCATCAATTGTAATTTGAAAATTATGATCAGTATCCTCATTTTCAAGTAATTCTTCTAAAGTGGCATTGATATCATTTATAAAGAATTTCTTTGGTCTATTTATAGAATCATCCATTGAAAATCTTCTAAATTTTAAGGTATTTGATTCTATTGTAGCTTGATCAATAACATCATGAGCTGCTTGTTTATCAAATATATCCAGATTAGTTTCATGATATAATGGGAAAATTGAAGGTCTTCTTTGTAATTGAATTTCATCTTCACTTTGGGAAACTTGTAAATCAATAGATAAGTCAGGTTGAGGTGGTGATGGACTTGTTGTTTCGGATCTACTTAATTTTGCTTGTCTTGGTTCAAAAACTGAAAATGTCCTTGCTTTTTGTCTTGATAATGAACTGGGTGAATAATAAGATTCAGCAACATCAAACGGGTCTATATTTGAGCTTTTACGTCTTATAGGTTGTTGTGACATGATTTATAAAACTGATAAACTCCGGATTCGCCGTCAAAAATTTGCCGATATATGATGTAATTATGATTTAACCCCAGGTTTAACGACTCCACACGAAAAAGTATCAAGTCGCGGATTGAGAATGTTGAGAGATGACTGGAGTGAGAGTATCCAATGGGATCAAGTGTAAAGAAACAGTACACCTGAAGGAGAAAGAAGGCGGATTTATACTCAATTACGAAGAATATGAACTCTGATTAGGTTTATATAGGTATTGGTATTGTTCGTTTTGATGTTTATTTGTACTTAAGGTATTCAATTTATAGTTGACATGTATATAATTAAAGAATAAGAGATTTAACTTTAGTTAATGGAAAGTCGTATGAGATTATAATGTATATGTTAGTTATGATACAAAGACAATCAGTCTATAACAAAGACATCGATACTATTGACCTAACTATATGAACGTGGACATCGCACTCGCAACGGAGAAAAACTAGTATGGTGGATTCAGACCCAATCACCCTAACTGAGATAAATATCTCTATTTCACCGTCTTATTATTGCTATATTTCATCCCTAAACCACACTTTGTCGATTTGTTCTCACCCGGAAATCCTCGGTAATGTTCTTTCCGGGACACCATGTAAACTCCCTTTTTCCCGGGATAAAACGCAATACATATTAACTTACCCCATAAAACGTCTAACTATAAATAGGAGCTTCCCCCCCCCAGATTCCACCTCTGAATCAATTAAACAATAAATTCAATTTTATTGATCAATTAAATATCTTAAAAACACTCTAAAATGGTAAAAGTAACAGTCTGTGGTGCCGCTGGTGGTATTGGTCAACCTCTTTCTTTATTATTAAAGATTAATCCAAAAGTTGATGAATTATCGTTATTTGATGTTGTAAATGTTCCAGGTGTTGGAGCTGATTTATCACATATTAATTCAAATTCTTCAACTTCATCTTTTTTACCAGAATCTCGTGAAGATAAAACTGCATTGGCAAAATCTTTAAAAGGATCTGATTTAGTTATTATTCCAGCTGGTGTCCCAAGAAAACCTGGTATGACTAGAGATGATTTATTTGCAATTAATGCATCTATTGTAAGAGATTTAGCTCAAGGAATTGCTGAAAATGCTCCAGATGCTTTTGTATTGATTATATCAAATCCAGTTAATTCAACTGTTCCAATTGTTGCTGAAACATTGAAAAAGAATAATGTATTTAATCCAGCTAAATTATTTGGTGTTACTACTTTAGATATTGTTAGAGCAAATACTTTTATATCACAATTGTATCCATCAGAAACAAAACCATCTGATTTTGATGTTCATGTTATTGGTGGTCATTCAGGTGAAACAATTGTTCCATTATATTCAATTGGTAAATCTAAATCATATTATGAAAAATTAAATGATGATGAAAAGAAGGCATTAATTCATAGAGTTCAATTTGGTGGTGATGAAGTTGTTCAAGCCAAAAATGGTGCAGGATCAGCAACATTATCAATGGCTTATGCTGGTTACAAATTAGCTGATTCTATTTTAAAAGCAGTTAGTGGTGAATCAAGTGTTGAAGATACTTTCTTATATTTAGATGATTCTATTAAAGGTGCATCAGAGGCAAAGAAATTAGTTGGCGGTTTAGATTTCTTTTCACTTCCAGTTAAATTAGGTAAATCTGGAATTGAGTCAGTTGAGTATGATATTTTAAATCAAATTACCGATTCTGAAAAGGAATTGTTAAAGGTTGCCATTGATCAATTATCAGTAAATATTAAAAAGGGTGTTGAATTTAAATAGACAATACAGGGAATAAAACGAACCGCAGGCGAAGCGAGTAGCGAACCCACGAGCGAAGCGAGTGAGTGAGTCTTTGATGTTTTGCTTACTCTGAATTACGAACCCACGAGCGAAGCGAGTGAGTGAGTCTTTGATATTTTGCTTACTCTGAATTACGAACCCACGAGCGAAGCGAGTGAGTGAGTCTTTGATATTTTGCTTACTCTAATTAACGAACCCACGAGCGAAGCGAGTGAGTGAGTCTTTGGTATTTCGCTTACTCTAACTGTCTTTTGCTTACTCTGAGTGAGTCTTTAATATCTTTTGCTTTTTCTAAATTTCTTTGCTCACTCTAAACATCCTTTCCTTACTCTAAACATCTTCTGCTCACTCTAAATACCCGCCGCATAGCTTCAATACCAAATAC
Source organism: Glucitozyma multigemmis (assembly GCA_030572295.1). NCBI lineage: Eukaryota > Fungi > Ascomycota > Pichiomycetes > Serinales > Debaryomycetaceae > Glucitozyma > Glucitozyma multigemmis. Next base: position 280,141 of record JAJLZT010000007.1, read on the forward strand.
CTCTTCTTCATCTGAGATCAAACCCATAAACGTACTCTCCAGATGTAACGTAACAACCTGCACATAACTCCAATTCTCACAAGAATCTCAAACTCATTAATTGATCAATTATACAACTTGATTTCCCCATGACCGAGAAACAACGTATGAGCCCATATATACAAGGGAATGAGTGGACTGAAATTGGCGTATCACCTTTGAAGTTAAGATTAGAAAAATTAGAATTATCCAAACAACATTCAATAGATACTCCGTTACAAATTGTGGGGGAAGGATCAACAGATGTTCCTAATAAACCCAATTTAACCACAAATGGAATATCTTCTCCTATAATATCACCAAAATTATCACCACAAAAGGAGAAAATCAATGAGAAATCAAAATCTCCATCAGTTGATCAATTCAAAATTTGGAATGAGATCTTACAAACTGTGATAGGTAAAGACAAATTGGCAAAATTTGGTCAATACTCTTTAAGATTACTTTTGATGTACTCAAACCGATTTACCAAATCTTTAGCAAGTGATTTTTCATTACAAGATATCCTAACAACCGAACAATTAAAGAATCAACCAGAGAAGTTAAGTCTTGTTTTAACCTATGTTAACTTTTTAAACTCACCTATAAATTTTTTCAAAGTCTTAATGATACTTTCAAACTCAATATTCAAATCAAGATTGTCTGAACTAATTAATGGTTTATCTCTTTATAGACAATTTTTAAGATTTGGTAAATCTCCTTATAAAATCTATGATATACTAAGTCGTAAGTCACTTCAGTTAAATAAAGCTTTGGTAACCGAATTATCAAATTTATGGTATAATATCAATGATGAAGCTAATTTATTATTCAAATTGAAAGTTCTATCCAATGACAAGGTAAAACACTTTACAAATAGAAATGAAAGTTTTGCTTGGTATAGTGATACCATGATTGCTTTTTTAAAAACCTTTAACTCTTTGAAAATTTTAAATCAGAAGGAAATTGATTTGAAAATTCAAATTCAGGTTAAATCAAATTCAAAGATGATGGCAAAGAAAATCCTAAAACAGAACCTAAAGAGCTCAAATTCGAATTACATAATCGATGAATATTCGAATTACAATAATCAAAAGGATCTAAATATGTTAAAAGAGATTCAATTTCAAAAATTCAATTTGAACTTGGATGTTATAAAGTTAATGTCTGATTTTATGTTCAATACTTTTACTGTGTTTAAGTTAAATTTACCCTTTGAAACAGCTCAAATTTGGTTAGGAATAAGTGCTTCTGTGTTCAGTTTGATAAAGATTTATAGAGAAACGAGGATGAATATGTATGGAGTTTGAGGGGGTATGTTGTTTCAAAGTTGAAGTAAAGAGGCTAATAGACTAGATGTTTGCACCAACCCACTTCTCTTTCCGACAATGTCTCTCCCTATCTATCCCAGTCACTATGACTAAATCAATCCTTTGGTAACAACGCAGCAATTGAGTAGATGTAAAATAATGTATTATGATTCAAGTATTCACTTTTATATTCCCTTGTGTACTCACTCTATTATATCATCTAAGGTCAATCCTTCTGGTAAATCCTTAACTTTACTCCAAAATTTTGACATATGTCTTTGACCACCATCACAAGCAATAACAACAATTTTTTGTCCTGGTCCATATTTAAAACCAGTTTTAACTGCAGCGACACAATTTATAGCTGAACTCGAACCCCAAAATAACCCATCATTTTCACATAAAAATTTTGCCATCTTCATTGCTTGTTCATCAGTTACTCTTATACCTTCATCTATAAATTGTTCTCCTTGTTTGAAATTCCAAGTCAATCTATTTAATCCAACTCCTTCAACTACAGTATCAACTTGATGTCTTCTTCTTGTACCTTCTTTTTCAACCGAATCATACATAACACCATAATTGATTCTATTTGATAAACCTGAACCTTGAGGATCAGCTAATACAATCCTAACTTTTGGATTTTTTGTTTTCAAGTATTTACCAACTCCAGAAATTGTCCCTCCAGTTCCAGAACCATTTATAAATACATCAATATCCTTTTCCATTTGTTCCCAGATTTCAGGACCTGTTGTCTTGTAATGAATTCTCCAATTAAAGTCATTTTCAAATTGATCAGCAAATATTGCTTTTGAATTTGAATTCTCAAGATTCATTTTATGAGCTCCATTTCTTGCAGCATTTGTATATTGATTTTGATCAACAATTGAAGCTGGTTTAACTGGTTCTATTTCTGCTCCTAAAGATCTAAGTAATTCTATTTTCTCTGGTGAAGTATCATCAGGAAGACAAATATGAGCAGTATAACCTAAAGCATTTGCAAGAATTGCAAACGAAATCCCAGTTGAACCTGAAGTACCTTCAAATATAACATCACCATTATTTGGTTTCAAATTACCCAATTTTTCATTTTCTCTAATAATAGATAGAGCAACTCTATCTTTTGCGCTACCACCGGGATTATTTAATTCTAATTTTGCATAAATCTTACAACCTGTTAACTTTGAAAGTGATTTGATCTCAATCAATGGTGTATTACCAATTAAAGATTCGATTCCTCTGGATTTTGGTGGAAGTTTTGTTAAAGATGATTTGGACTTGTAAAGATGGTTTATTAGTAGAGCAACTGATATTATAGAAGCAGCTGATCTGAAATATAAACTCCAATCATTAGATGGTGACATGATTGATGATAGGTTAAGTGCAGGTGCGATGAGATAATGATTTTGAACTGACTGCAAAATGCGATACTAATCATATTTTGAGTGGCAATGGATGGGCCATATCGTCGATACTTGGTGTCAGAGGATGGTTAAAGGTTTTTAGGTTAAAAGGAACATTAAGGTTCAAAGAGTTCTGGATACACTTTCAAATTGAGTTTAAATTAAACTGTCTTGAAAATGACTAATTAGGGAATAGACCGAAGAATTTGAAAGAGGTTTGAGAGTTGATTTATTGGGATTGTCATTGAAACTGAATTGAGTTTGTAGAAAGACAAATTAAGAAGTGTTTGTCTATTGATAAAGTTTGAAAAAAGCATCTGATTAGTAATGATATGAATTGGCGAGATCAAATAGATTAGAATATATTAGAGTGATCTAGATTTAGCTTATAATCAGACTGATTTTTATATGAGTCTTATTCTGATTTCAGTTGACTTCTATTTTGAAATTAGTGGACTCATACTTTGATTTTAGTGGTTTCATTCTTTGATATACAGAGAGCTGCAGAGATTGAGTTGAGAACAATGTACATGATATCAATTAAAGAGAAGAAAAAAGGATGGGTGTTTATGCATAGCATTGCGTTGTATGAAGAACCTTAACAAGCCCTTTATTACAAAATCCACTTTTACGTCAACTGTAAGGCTAAATTGCTGGATCTTTTTGAAATCTGTTTCCTGTATATAAATAAGCCAAAATTAGACAATCAATAGAAACAAGTGCTTGAGAAATCGGTAAGAGAAATTGAAACAAAAAAAGCATACTGGTCAAAATCATCCAAATCAATTCTTTCAATTGAATGCTTTTACCAATACTAAACTCATTCCTTCAGTTTTCACCTTTATCTCGACACCATCTTTCACTCCTGCGTATAATTATATCAAAACCATCAACCTCTACTTAACATACCTGCATATATCAAGCCTCTAAGCCAATCATGAGTTGATGATTAATAACAACATAATTGAGAGCCTTGTAATAAAGCATAACAAACTGCAATGATCTAGATGCATATTCTTATTCAGCGTTGTCTCTCATTTCGAAAGATTTTTGGAGGGGTTTTGCATATTTTAAATTTTGCTTCTGACTTCATAGCAAAAGTATAAAACCTGGGGAAAATCTCACTCTCATGAGATTGAGTAAAAATGAGTGCTGCAATCAGATTGACTAGTAAGAAGTTTTCCACTTCAAAAGTAATTGGTGGTATAATTATATCCGGTTCAATTATATCATCAGCTTTATTATATAATAACAAACAAAATACACCACCACCTCTTTTCGCTGGATCTTCTGGTCTTAATATAGCTTCAAAACCACCAAAATCTTTTAATGAATATCAAAAGATTTATAATGAAATTGCAGAAAAAGTTCATGATGAAGAAGATGCTGATGGTGGGATTGGTAGATATGGATTATTATGTAGATTAGCTTGGCATACAAGTGGTACTTATGATGCAAAGACAAAATCTGGTGGTTCATTTAATGGATCAATGATTTATTCACCTGAATCAAAAGATGGTGAAAATGCTGGATTGGAAGTTGCTCGTGATTTCTTATATGAATTTAATGATAAGTATCCATTTTTATCAAGAGGTGATTTATGGACATTAGCTGGAGTTGTTGCAATTCAAGAAGCTGGAGGTCCAAAAATTCCATGGAGACCAGGACGTGAAAATTTAACCGATAGAGCAAAAGTACCAAACAATGGAAATTTACCTGATGCAAGTAAAGATGGAGCATATGTGAAAAAGGTATTCAATAGAATGGGATTTAATGAACGTGAAACTGTTGCTTTAATTGGAGCTCATTGTTTAGGACAATGTCATGCTCATTATTCTGGATATTCTGGACCATGGGGACCATTATATAATCGTTTTACAAATGACTTTTATGTAAGATTATTACAAAAATGGCATGTTAAAAAATGGGATGGTAAAAAACAATATGAAGACGATGAGACAAAATCTTTTATGATGTTACCAACTGATATGGCATTAAAAGAAGAAAGTTATTTTGTCAAATATGTAAAAGAATATGCTGAAGATGAAGAATTATTTTTCAAAGATTTTTCAAAAGCTTTTAGTCAATTATTAGAATTAGGAATTGAATTCAAGACAAAACCATGGGAATTCAAGACATTGGAAGATCAAGATGATGAATAAAAGTCATGTGATGTATCATGATCTTATTATTTCAAAAAATTTGTGCAGGTCAAGATATTAACAGATATTACATATATTGAAATAAACGGATATAAGAATTGTAAAAATTACCAAAAGTGTCAATAATAATAAACAAGAAATAGTTGTATAGTGAGGCTTGATATGTAAATTTTACTTTGAGGTTTCAAATCTTTTCTAATTCAAAAAGTATAGCGGTTAAATAAGAAGGTACATATAAATTGAAAATTTTTCAACAAGAGGTTCCTTCAAGACCTATATAAAGTAGAAATAGTATATATAAGTTTATAACAATACTCCAAAAGTTTTCAAACAATCAGTTCTTGTTTCTTTTTACGATTCTCTAATATGATTTTAACAAAACATCTAAGAAGGTTAAATTTACCGAAAACAATCGGAGATAATCTTGAAACGACGAACAATCATACTTTCAAATTTTATATGAAATTCAATAATTTAAAACTTTAACTATGAAGAATTTGGTATGGTAATAGGAGGAAGGGAATAGTGAGATAGAAAGGAAGAAAGGGTGGAGGAAAGGGAAGAAACTACAAATGCATTGCAGTAATAATATAGTTTTTTTTCTCCACAACATCGTCTTCCCTTTCTTCTTCTTTCTTCTTTTCCTCTCCCCCTACCCCCTCTCTATCCTCACTCTTCTCTGATCTGACTCAGGGTCTCTTATACTTAATCACCTACATATAAGCCAAATAGATTAACCTAGTCTCACCACCAAATCCCCCTACTCCGGTTTTCCCTCCCCACTCTATACCTGTATCGGTCAAAACATATCCTGAAAAATCCAAGGTCGTGTGTAGAAAATAAATCCGGGGTTTATTCATAGCAAAATCCAAATTATTCATTTCATTTGAGTATGGTCAAAATTAAACAAGAAGTTAAGGGTGAAAAACCAAAAGCTTTCACAATCAAATACAAAAGACCAAGAGGTTCAAGAGCTTGTGTTGTTTGTAGATCAAGAAAAGTTCGATGTGATGCTGAAATTCATATCCCTTGTACAAACTGTATAACCTTTGGATGTGATTGTACATTCCCTGAAGCTAAAAAAAGATCAAATACATCAACAAATGATATTAAACCAAAACGTCAACATTCAATTGAAGAAGAAGTTTACCAAAAACCAGAATCGGATTACCAAATACCACAAATTTTAACTGATGAGAATGACTTGGCTAATCTATCAAATATAAGTCCAAGCGAACCAGTTATGAATATATCACAATTAAGTGTACCCCCATCATTAACATCAAATTATAAAACAAGACCAGCAATGCATAAAAGAGAACTTCTAAATAGTAAAGGTAGAGCAGCTTTATCATTTTTTGGACTGTCATCATTAGGTTCAGTGGCACAAAAAGCTGGTCAAAATCATATTCAATTGACTGAAGATCTATTTGAATTAAGTGATAATTCACTTGATTCTATAGAGTTGGAGATTTTAAAATTACGTGGGGCTTTTTTATTACCGGGTAATGAATTAGCTCTAGATCTTATCGAAAGTTATTTTAAACATGTTCATCCTTTAATGCCAGTTTTAAATAGAACAGAATTTATGAAAAAATTTAATGATCCAGGTGATAATCCTTCATTAATGTTATTACAAGCAGTTTTATTATGTGGATGTAGAGTATCTAAAAATCCTTTGTTAATGGATTCAAAAGGTTCAAGTGAATTGGCTTCACTTACTTTTTATAGAAGAGCAAAAGCTTTATATGAAACAGCTTATGAATCGGATCCAGTATCGGTTATACAAACATTAATTTTATTAGGTACCTATTGGGAAGGACCAGAAGACGTTACAAAAAATTCCTGGTATTGGACAAGAGTAGCAGTTGGTTTAGCTCAAGGATTTGGATTTCATAGAGATGTTTCAACATCACCAGATTTATCAGTAAATGATAAAAAAATTTGGAGAAGAATTTGGTGGTGTTTATTTGAAAAAGATCGTAATGTTGCAATTGCATTTGGTAGACCCTATGCTATAGATTTAAATGATTGTGATGTACCAATGTTAACTATAGAAGATTTTGATGAATCTGAACCTGATTTTAAACTGGATTATCCTGTAAATGAAATCCATGCCCTTTATTTTATTCATCTAGTTAAATTAGCTGAAATAACTGGTATTATAGTGAAACATCAATATACCGTTAAAGCCGAACTGTTAAAACATAAACTGAAATTTTCAATCATACAACATTGTGATATGTTAATGGGGATTTGGTTTACTAATTTACCACCAAAATTGGTATTTTCATTAAATGATCCAAAGACTCAAACTTTTTACAGTTGTTTGTTAAATGCTCAGTATTATAATCGATTATACTTGATTCATAGATCAAATTTGATTAGGATGGCAAAATCAAACTCAAGAAATCCGGATAATTATAGATATCCATCTTGGGGGATCTCATTCCAAGCAGCAAGGATGATATCAATTGTATCAAAAATTTTATTGGATAAAGGACAGATTATGTATTGTCCTAATATCTTTGTATATATCTTATTTAGTGCATTAATGATGTTGATATATCATGTTGATTCACCAAATAATGCAATTGCATCAACTGCTTCTGATTCATTATTTGTATCAAGAGCGGTTTTAAAAGAACTTGCTAAATATTGGCCAGCTGCTAAAATCTTGGTAAAGTTATTTGATAAAGTTGCAAATGATAGAATCAAAAGAGCTCAACTCATTGAAAATGGTTACAAAAAGGCAGAATTACAAGAGATAAATGCAAATAAGAAAGAAATGGATGCACAAGAGAATATGAAATCTTTTTATAATCAAGGTAATTATAATTATTCAAGAACTAATTCAAATTCAAACCTAGTTACTGATAATGTTTCACCTTCTTCAGTTACATCTGGAGTTTCACCAAGAGGTAATATTCATCAACATGATCAAAATCATCAGTTTATACAACAACAGGCAACAAAATCAAATCAAAGTTTAAAATCATTAATACAAGAATTCAAACCAAAACCAGTTCGTGATCCTACAAAAACAAATGGTGATCAAAAGGCAAAATCTGATACTTCACCATCCTCAACACTGTCATTCCCTGATATCTCATTAGTTACTGAAAATATCCCATCACATAATTTCTTTGAAAATTTTGAACCAACTCAATTATTTCCAACTGAAAATAGTTTACCACCATCAAGAGCACAATCACCGAATATCCCAATCCAACAAGTCGATCAAATTGTACAAGATGATTTTAATACTCCATCAAATGAGAATAACGAAAAATTACCTGGGACTCCTGGTGGAGCTTTTAATACAAATTTTATGGATACTTCTTTTATAAATATGAATTTACAATCAACAATTGATAATAATTATTTAAATGATGAAGTTGGTTCATTGTTTAATTTTCAAATCTAGACAGTACTCCCAATATAAATGGGACTCCTAGGAATTATTCAAAAGCTTTAAGTAGCATGTATAGTAATGTAACTATCATAATAATGTTGTTGTAGATTTCTACTTCCAAAACGTCGTATTCTTCCCTAGATTAGCTGAAATCTCTTGTCTACGTAACTTTTGACTATATCCAACCATATTTTGTACAACACCTTCATAAACCTCGAAATCTTTCTTTAGATCTTTTAGTTGATTATTCCAAACACTTCCAAGTCTAATCAATTCTTTGTAATTGTCCTGCAATTCCAATAACTTTGAATCTATCTCTTCTTCATCTCTAGTTATTAAATATTGTTTTGATGTATGATTCATGTTTGCACCTTCATAATTAGATAAACAACTTTGTGTTGTTTTTAGGTACTTTAATCTGCTCTCTTCTGATATATTTAGAGATTCAAAGTCAGGAATTTCAATTTGGTTTGTTGATCTTGATCTCTCAAACTTACTTTGTTTTGTATTTAATTCATCTAAATCTATCGGTACACCTAATTTGATCATAAGATTGTGTCTAATATTCAGTTTGGTCCAATTTTGTGGTTTTAGATATGGTATTTCACTAATTTCTTCATATATTTGACCAGTTCTTTCATTTAACAAACTTGATATTGATGTTGATTCTTCTTTTGTTGGTTCTTTTATGTTGAAAAGTTGAGATACAAGAAGTGGTAAATCTGGAGAATTTATATCTTGTTCCTCAAATGAAGCTTCATCAAATGTTCCAAAGTCATCTTCACTATCAGTATCATTCATTGATATGCTAAAGTGTTGGTGAAGTTACAATCAGATGGTGTCAGATGATTATTGTCAGATGATTAATGTCAGATGATTCAATCACATGATCGACATTATCAGATCATTAGACTTATCATCTCATCTCCATGATTGTCTTCTTTTCAATTGGGAATCCCGGTCCATTATCTCGTCATTCGATTGGTCATCTTGCACTTAAATTTTTAATTGAATATCTTGGTGCACCTCAACTTACCAAACGATCTCTGTATTCAATCACAAAAACTCATAATGTTGTACTTGTTCAATCAAACACATTCATGAATGAGTCCAATAAACTGTTCAAATCCTTGATAGAAAATGAAAATTTAGGACCTTGTTCTTTTGTTATTCTTTGTGATGATTTTGAACAAAATTTAGGCAAACTTAGACTAAAACCTCTAAAGAAGAAAGAATCTCATAATGGCTTGAATTGCTTACAAAATCTCCAATTAAATATACAAAAATTAGAAATTGGAGTTGGACCAAAACCAAACAGTGCTTCAAAATCCACAATAGCTAACTGGGTACTAAGTCCTTTTAGCCTAGATGAAAAAATCGTGTTTAATGATAAGAGTGTTCCTTTATTATTAAAGTATGCTAATGACCTTATAGATAGAGATGATGATTAAAATCTTGCTGTTTTCCTTCTTCTTGTTATTCCATTTTTATCAATTGACAGGAAACTAAATAATCTTCTCAAGACTCCAGTTTCATGATTACCATTATCTTCATGAACTTCATCCTCATGCCCTTCATCTTCACTAACGTCTTCAGTATCTGACAGTGAATATCCCGATTCCTTGTCTTTTCCATGACTTATCAAATCAAAAGCTCTTTGATTTTCCATAAAGGTATCTTCGATACTTGACATTGAATCATATCCATCACTATCATTTTCAAGACTCAAATTTATCTTTTCAGAAAAAATCGAATTCTGATCATTGATCTTTGTCATCTTTCTACCCCTTTCTATTGCCCTTTCTATCTTTAATCTATGCTTTATAAATAAAATCCTTGGATACATTGATATTTCACCTTTCTCAATCAAACTTGCTAATTGGTCTTCATTGGGGTCACTTAAAATATTTTTATAATCCCAAAGATCAATTTTCGGCCATATAGTTATTGAGCCAGAGAACCGTTGTAAAAAGATATTTGACCAATCTTGTTCCAAAAAATTTGGTAACAAATCAAGTGTCTTTACTAATCTCAACCATTTTGTTATTTCAAGTTTTATAAATTGTTCCATTGCAGCAAATATGAATCCACCTCTCAAGGTTGCATATTTACCTTTATGAGTTCTTCTCTTTGATGATGCAACTGGTCTTCCAACTGTTCCTTTTGGTGCAAAAAAGAATAATGATATATGAGGATTTACTTGAGATACTATAGAGAAATTGACATTGTAATAAGTATTCAATGCCTCAACTGGTACATCTGTTCTTAAAGAACCATCTCTCCATTTACTACCTAAAGAAAATGGTGTGATTTGGTCATTTTTCTCATCTTTCATCATTAAAACTACTGGATTTAATATACCAGGTACAGCTGATGATGCAAGTAATGATGACCAGATTATACAATTTGGTGATGTAATATTATTACAAAGTATAACAGGAGAATGAGGATCAGCTGGTACAGTTGAAATATTCAATTTCCTCCCAGTACGTTTATAACTTTCTAAAAATGTCATTGAACCATTTGTAAAGAAATTTGACTTTCTTGCCCATAAAATAGAATCAAATCTTGCACCAGTTTTCCAAAGTCTTGGTAACCATACATACCATGGATCTTCACATGCAGTAATTTTTTTGGCTAATTGTGGAACTAATAGTTGCTTTAACTCTTCATCTGTTCTTGTACATGCTAAAGCAGCAACTAATCCACCTCCAGAAGTACCTGATATTATAGACGGTAATGCATCGTTATCTAACAAAGCTTTCACTATCCCAAAATGAGTATAAGCAAAACATGCTCCCCCACTTAAACATAAAGCTGTTTTCCCATAATTTTTCAGTGCAATCTTAAAAAAATGTCTTTTTGTATTTAATGGGATCTCATCACATGATATCACTGTATCAATACATTTAACAACTTCTTCAAGATATTCATCAACTAATTTCTTTGTACCATAATATCTATGTGAATATAATTGACGATTTTCAATCCCAGCAAAGTTATTCTTTAAACATCCTTGTAATAAAACGACTAGATCATTAAACTGGTTTGTCTGTCTTAACCCTCTTAATTTTGAAATAGTAAGGTTTAGAGTTTTATAATCATAATAAGAGAATCTATGATTATCTGACCATTTTTCTAAATGTAAATACTTGTCTAATTCAATGGCATTTTCAACCCATTCTTCGTAATTTTTCGACTTGCGTAGCTTATCACGAAGTACCTTTCTATGTCCCACCCATGTGAATAGATATTCTCGTATAGCAACAAAACTTCTAACAAGTGTATAAGTAAAACAAAGGAAAGTTATCCAAATTAAGATTAAGGTTAACATTGGCCATCTTAAAAAAGTATAAGAAGCACTAGATCGAAATTCATTACGTAATTTTTTGGTCTGCTTTGACCATTTAAGTTTTGTTAATGGTGAACTTGATGGGAACCAATCATTCTTCGATGTTATGAGATCAATCTTTGATTTCTTAGTTGGATGTATTGATAGAGGTGGGTTTATATTAGATGTTATATTGGTTGTATCGACTATAGGAGTTGTATTTAGATTTTCAGAATCTTTTGTTCCTTCTATCGTATCCCATTTACCTTGATCATCTGAATCATCTCGTCTCATGGCATCATTTTCATATTCATTCAATTCTTCATTCTCTTCCCAAACTAATGCTTCAGCAAATGCCTTTATATGACTCTCTTCAACTAGAGACTCGTCATCATCAAGTAAATGGTTCATTATATAAAAGTTATGTAAATGACGTAATCCATGTAATTGCGATTGTTATCAATTAGACGTTAGTGCATTCTGTCATGTGATTTAAATCATGTGAATAGCCGATAAAGATGGAGTCAATTAAATTGTTGAGTTATATCTCATGATTTTGAATTCTAATCCTTTTTTCCTTGCACTTTCTCTAGAATCTAGTTAACCGGTAGCTCTAGGTAACCCAATTACTACAAAAGGTTGTTCATATGCAACTTAAAGTATGTTCTGAAAAGTATATAAGTACACTTATCAAGCATGTTACCCTTCACGAATGATGGAATCTGAAGCAAGTGGACTTTCAACCCCATCTGAAATTTGTACATTTGCAGGTCTTGACAAATACTCTTTTGATTCATTGACTCCTTTGAATGAATTGAAAATCGGTCTGATGCGTAAATTGTTATGTGAATTGGATTCGCTTTCAGTCGAATCTGGAAAAAGTCAAGCTGTTTTTAATCAGTTATTCGGACCTCAATTTGAATCCTTTGTTTCTGATATTGATGATTTGCCATCAAATATTAGGGACTCTTCTTGCGATTCGATAAAATGGAGAATTTATTTCAGAGATTTTCTTCAGAAATATCCATATATGGAAGAAATTTGGAAAGGAACACAAACTACAGACAATCAAGATTACTTGAGCTCGTTTAAATGGGACTTGGGTATTTCAGGACAAGAAATAGGACCATTTCTCAACTGCTTTGAGGAAATTCTTCTCCAAAAGATTCATGAACGGTTGCAATCCTCGAGGAATTTGTCAACCGTCTCAAAACTTTACATTTGGATTCACGGACCTGAACTAGGTAAAACCGTAAACGATTATTTTTTGCTGGGTTTAAAATCTTCATCTTCATTGCTTGGATATAGAATCTCCTCAGCAGAATTGCAGCGCGAATTGCATGAAACCATGATTGAGTATGAGGATTTTTTCAATTTCATCAAATCCTTGAAGTCACCCTATCCTGAAATGAATTGGTATATTCTTAGCAAATACTCATCAGGTTATTTCTCTGATACTAAGAGTTGTAAATCTGCTGTGGCTCTATTTGAGACTTACATGTTTACAAAAGAGAGTCCATCATTTGATGACTTCCAACGAACTATTCCATCTTATTGACACTGATCCTTGCTTTTGAGTCCAACTTCCCAGCGAAGCAATGAGACTTTATCAGATCAGTTTCGTAATTGACTCCCTATCAGATGGTTTTTGATAACGCTATCAGATCAAATTCGAATCGAGTTATACGCAGTGATATGGGAAAAGATGAGATCAAATTAAAAGGAGATGTTATAATGTATGAGTTTATTACGTGATACGTAGTCTTTATACTTGAGATTGAGACAATGGAGACACTCTTCTCATAATTCCCATATTTGCGTCTTCTTTCTCAGTTAACTCTCATATCCTCCTCATATCCCCCTACTTATTCCTCTCACATTGCAAATTTAGGTATTAACCTTAGTAAACAACAATCCTTGAAAATACCTCATCAAAAGCTAAAACATTAGATCTTTATATATAAACAACCCCCTAATCCAATAAACTGTAACTTTAAATCAAAAGTTGAAATCAAAAACTTCAATGCTGCTAACAGATGATGAGCTATTTGATTCAGATGAATGTTCTACATTATCTGAGTCAAGTGTTTCAATCAAAGAACCTGACTCTCAGTCATACAGTAGTGAGATCGGAACTAGTATCAGACCTACCATTCATAAACTAGATAAGACAATAAGGAATCAACTTGAATATCGAATTAAAGACTTTTGTATTAAAGATTTACCCCTACTTTGCTCTGACAGAAATGTTCGACAAAATTGGATAAACAAAATCAATGCAATCAAAATAAGATATCCTTTCTTCAGGTTGATTTGGAAAGGCCAAAAGACTTTAGATGATCAAGAGTTTTTGAAAAAGTTCAATATCACTTTAAACAAGAAGAAAATTCCTCCAGAACAAATAGTACTATTTGCAAAGTATCTAGATTCAAGGTTCTTAACCCAATTTCGATCTCGTCTGACTAGAAAAAAGTCAATGTTTCCAAATAATCAGTCTTTGCTAGATTGGATATATGATTTCGAAAATTTGAAGATTTATGAAAATTTCCGAAAATTCTTTAGAGATTATGAACAAGTGAAGGAAAAGAATAATCTGTTTGAAAATTTGAAACGCAATTATAGTGATGTCTATGAATTTATAAGGACTTTGAAATCATCAGATCCAGAGTTGAATTTGTTGTGGATTACAAACTTAAACAGGACTACATTGAACTTAGATTGTAATTTTGTGTTTATGAAAGTATTGTATGAAAAGTTTACGGATTATATGGGAAAGGGAGAAGAGGTAGGTGATTCAGAGGGTACTCTTGAAGGAAGATCCAAAAGGAGATCAATATCAATAAACAGTATAAGAGAAGTGACTGAGTTAGAAATAAAGATAAGATTAAAGAAAGTAAGGAGATCAAAAGATGGAAAGAAATACAAAAATAACAAAAAGGGTTGAATAGGTGATGCTTTATTTGATGTGAGATGTTATGAATATGCTTCTTGTATCATGAAATGATTTATGAAGTGACAGATTATTTCGCAAAATCCTTTAGTTCCTCTAACCTCTCCCATAAATATTTACGCAAACCAAATTATCTCTCCACATAACACTTACAACTCCACCAACTCAAGGACCACTCTTATATTTCGCAGCCCACGCTGTTGCAACCATTCCTGTATATACAATAACACCGTGCGTCTACTTAACATCTACAACTCAATTCATCTCCTCATGATCAACTATATCCTCCTTGATATTGAAGGGACAATTTGTCCAATTAGCTTTGTTAAAGACACTTTGTTCCCGTACTTTAATGAAAAACTTCCATCTATAATCAACAATTTGTCATTTCCATTGAAAGGTTCATCAGAGATTGAAAAAATCTTACTCCAATTACCATCTAATCTTTCGGAACCACTGGCTATAATAAATTATTTCCATTCTCTCGTAGATTCTGATATCAAAGATCCTATCCTCAAAACTCTTCAAGGTTTGGTTTGGAAATTAGGTTATGAAAATGGTGAAATAGTTGCACCCTTGTATCAAGATGCTATTAAATTAATCAAAACAACAACTAAACAACTATATATATATTCTTCTGGTAGTATCAAAGCCCAAAAACTCCTTTTTGGTCATGTTGAAAGAGAAGGTGATTTGAACAAGTATATAAAAGGTTACTTTGATATAACAACTGCTGGTCATAAACAAGAAGTTGAGAGTTATGAATCGATTTTAAGACAAATAGATGCAAAAGGCGATGAAGTTCTCTTTTTAACAGACAATTTTAATGAAGTGAAAGCAGCAATTCAAGCCGGTATTCATAGTAAAATTGTAGATAGACCAGGAAATAATCCATTACCATCGGATAACAAATACGAAATTATAACAAATTTCATTAACTTATGACATTGATCTATATACTTACATATCCTTGAATAAAATATCAGCAGCAACTTCTTCATTTTTATCACAAGCCATATAAACTTGAATTACAAGATTTTTATCGAATCCTAATTCACATAATCTATTTATTGCACTTTCATCATCTTGAGTTAATTGAATACGGATAGTATCAGATCCTTCTTCTCCTTCAACCCCTTCTGCGTCACCTTCACCATCACCTTCTTCGAAATCAAGACCTAAATCTTCACCACTTCCACCTAAGAAAGTTCTGATAAATCTTTCAGGATCTTCTTGGATTAAGGATGCAACTTGTGGATTTGATGCAGCTAATTGTTCTAATAAAGTTTGAATCAATTCTGGGTTTGTTTGTAATGCACTTCTTAACATGTTCATTTGTTCAATCTCACCTAGTTCTGCTTCTGGTGATGCTTGACTTCTGGTATCATTTTGTACAGCTGCTGCTGCATCAAATAAATTTTCTCCAACATCTTCATCTTCAATTTGTGAATTTTCTTCAGTTTTAGTAGTCGTCGTTTCTTCTATACTTGCAGATGGTGTTTCAGATGGTGGGATTCTTTGTTGAAAGGATTCTGGAATACCAGTTAATAAGTATTCAACTGCACGGTGTGGATTGTTAAAAGCTGCTCTTAAAGCTTGTTCAACTTGTGGTCTTTCATAACCCATTTCCATAATATTTTTGATAGTTAATTCTCTTTCTTCTCCCTGTGTAAAATCACCAGTACCAGTGGCACCAGTAGACTCAGTTTCAGTAGATGATGATATAGGGGGATTGATAGGGGTAGGAGTAGGAACTTCAGGTTTACTTTCAACTGGTATAACTTTCTTCTTAGCTTTTGAAACCATAAATATGATGGAATCGCCTTCTTTTATCTTATACGTTTCTAATTGCTTATCATCTTGTAAGATTTTACCTGAATAAACAAATTTGATTTGTTCTGGTTCTGTTTGTTGAAGAGCAGAAAGCTTTTCTTTTATAGTTAAGACCTGAAGTTAGTATGAGTGGGAGTAAATAAGGATGTACTTATGGACTTCAAACCATCGGTCAATTCTATATACTTCAATAGACCAATCACATCTCATTAAATACAATCAATTTTCTATAAAGATCGAATTTTGAACCATTCATCTCAATAAATTCATACATACCGTATCACTTAATTCAGCATCAATTGGAATCTTTTGCTTCTTGAAATCTTTAAGTATTATTTGCATTGATTAAAGCGTTAATAAGTGGCAATTTCTCAGCGATTTTGCAAATGGGTTTTAATGCTTATGTAAGTGATGAACAACATCTTACGTAATCACATTGCCCTCAATTTAGATAGCAATTTGAAAGGCAATTTTGCAATTTTGCAATTATGCCACCAAAGAAAGCTCCTAATGGTAAAAAAAAGGGAGGAAGACATGGTATAAGAGGTCCATCCTCTGCATTGACGGAGTTTTTAAGAAATGAAGGTATTACCGATAATTTCAGAAGACGTAGAGAAGAAGAAGAAGCAAATGCTGAAGGTACATCAGCAACTGTATCACCATCTCAATCACCAATTCAAACAGAAGGTAATGAAACTCCAATTACTCCAAAGGAATTATCATCTGATGAAGATGAAATTATTGAAGCTGCTAAACGAAAAAGAAGAAGAGATCAAAGAAATGCTAGTAATCCAAATAGTTCAGATGATGATGATTATAGTGATGATAATGACAAACCAAAGAAATTTGGTGAGGAAGATAACTGTGTTGAGTGTGACAGTGTCTTCCAATTATCTGTTTATTCTAGATTTTTGCGTGATAAGAAAGGTTATCTATGTGAACTGTGTAATGAAGAATTGAAAAAAAGAGAAAGAAATATAAGAAGAACTCAATTGAATGCTCGTAAGAAGAGAAAAAAGGTTGCACTGGCACTTTTAAATAAGACTGAAGTTAAAATAGCTTCACTTCAAGACATTTGTATAAAGAAAATATCAGAAAATATTGATGATGTTGAAGCATTGGGTGATATTGGACAATCAAATTTCAATAAAATCTCAATGATCTTATCAAAAAATAGATCCTTGAATTCAAAGACGCTGGCTTTGTTTTTAAATCCAACTTTAACATCCTTAGAACTTTGGGATTGTTCGAATGTTGATTCAAATTCTTTGAATAAAATTGCATCATATTGTCCAAATCTTGAGAATTTAACTTTGTTTATGTGTGGACAATTTCATAATGATAACCTCATGTATTATTCTACAAATTTACCAAATCTAAAGGGATTATTCTTAAATGGACCATTTCTTATAAGTGATAGTATGTGGCAAGAATACTTTGAAAATAACTCACACCTATCGAGATTTGAAATTCGAAATACTCATAGATTTGGTAATGATTCCCTTATATCATTATTAGAAAATTGTGGTGAAAGATTAACCCAACTAAAATTATCAAGATTAGATGGTCTTGATTCAAAAGATATAATTGATTTGATACCTCATTATTTAAAAAATTTGACCCATTTCGAATTCTCATATCCAACAAAAGAAGGATTAGTAACTGATGATATGGTCATATCTCTCTTATCAAACTGTGGTGATACATTAACTCATTTGAATTTAGATGGATGCTCATCGCTAACTGATAAGGTATTATATGAAGGAATATGTAAGTACTGCACAATGTTAACTTCATTATCTCTTAAAGATCTAAATCAACTTAGTGATGAGGGTTTTGCCACCTGTTTCAGGGATTATGGTAAAGTTAATATTGGTGGATTGATCAGTGTGAATTTGACAAAATGTAGTCAATTGAGTAATAAAGCAATACACTCTTTATTAATACATTCAGGTTCAACATTAATTGAACTTGATATAAATTCGGTTTATAAATTAACAAAAGATTTCTTTATACAATTATTTACAGAGGATACTCATACTTCAAAAGTCGGTAAAGAAGATGATGATGATTATTATAAATTTGTTAGATTACCATTAATTACAACAATTGATATTGGATTTGTCAGATGTATAGATGATGAGGTATTGAATCTAATTGGAGATCATTGTAAAAAATTGAAAATTCTTGAAGTTTATGGTGATAATAGATGTACTTCAAGAGCAAGAGTAAGGAAAGGTTTATTGATTATTGGTAGACAGGCTGATATTATGTAGACAAGCTGATATTATGTAATTTATTATGTAATCATTGAGATTTTTCATAATTGATCTTATCATTGATTTTCTTTAGATTTGTCATAATTGGTAATGAAGGTGTCTCAAAATCATTTCTTCTTAGATCAATCCATTTATCCTCATTAATTAACAGATTTAAAATTTGTGGCTGTTCGATAAAAATACCTGGATTAACTAAATGATCTTTTATATTTATACCATTATGTTTTGGATCAGATAAATAATTCATAGTATCGAAATCATGAGTTAAAAGAATTTCAGATAATTCCTGATCCTTTAATAATTTCAAGTTTGCTGAACTTACTTCATATTGAATGTTTATGAACTCATCTATTACAATTTTTGGTAGCGAAGTATTATTCTTTATGAAATTGATAATTGAACTCAAATTTTTCAAATTGAAGGTTTCATAAGCTTCAAGCTTAACATAAAATGTCCAAAATCGAACTGAATTATTTAAAGCTGATTCTCCATGATATTTGTTATAAAATAGGTGTTTTTCTTCAATTGTATTGAGATGATCTAGATAGTGGGATATAAGTAGACAAATTCCTTCTTTACTTAAAAGATTAGATAATTGGATTTTAAGCTGAGGTAATTCCAAATCTTCTTTGGTCTTTGTAACTTTTTGTGTTTTGACTTTCTTGTGTCCATTGGTTCCATCAAAATACATTTCTATGACCGACTTCAAAAAGTCAATATAATCTTTATCTTTGAGTGACAACACCATTAACAAATTCTTTAGACATTCTAGATAATGAGATCTTTCTTTGTTTTTATAGAAATCCTCCAATAACTTGAATATATATGACATACCTTCTTCAAATTTTTCATTCTTGATCAAAAACAAAAAATAACTATATTGTATTTGATTATCATTAGACAGTATAAATCTTATAGCTCTACTATATATCTTCTCTACTTGATCTAGATCAACTTTCTTTTCATTACTATATGAAATATACTTCAACCAAAGTGATTTGTTTGTACAATTTGGTACAAGAGCTCTTTCGAATAAACACTGAACTGAGGATTTTGTACCCGATTTAATCTCATAGTCTATATATTTGAGCCATTTAGGATACTCGGATTCAATTGTATTTATGAGTTCGTCTTCATATCCCTGAACTGTCAACTCTACCTCATAATTCCATTTCTCATTTACAGCCTTTTGTGTTGATTCAAAGATTTTATATGAATAGTCATCAATGATTTGATGTTTCTCAATTAATGACAAGGTAGAAAGTTCTTTCAAATCCTTCTTATCATACATTTTTATATATTTTTGTGTAGCTTCATCATCATATTGTAATATGTCTTCTATATTATAATTCTTATTAATCTCTACAAATTTATTATAATACTTTGCATACTGATACAATGGTATCTTTACAATCTGACAATATAATTGTAATAATCTTTTGGATTCTCCATTTGTTTTCAATTCAAACTCTAAGATTATATCCAAAATAGGATCAGATGAATAATGATGTGATATATTATATAAGGCTCTTGAAAACTCGTCATTAATGTGTTGAATTTGTAAAGACTTTTCGTCTTCTTTAGCTTCATTACATCGATTTATAAGTAGATTCAAGTATTCTTTCCATAAAGAGATTGATAATGAATATTCTATAGTTGATTTATATGAAATATCAATTGAATTTTTCATATCAATGGATTGATAGAATGATAGTTCTAATATCCAAAATTGTTCATTATATGGATAAGTTTCATGTAAGTGAGTAAAGCTATGATCTATAAGTTTTTTAAGTTCTGGTTCTGGTGATGATTTATAGTGATTTGTAAGGTATTGAAGAGAATTTTGCCAATTAATAATAGATTGAGTTTTCAAAAGGGTTTCTAGTATAGGAAACCTACTTTTGAAGTTTTTTAGATCTCCAACTAAAACAGAATTCATATTGTAATGATAAATGTATGATGATGAGATGTTGATGTAACATGTGACTGAAGTCACATGTAAAAATATTGATATTCATACCTTTATACCGGTTAATCATCATCAACTCCATGGTCCCAAATCATGATGGTATTGAATTTATAAATCCCATAATACCAAAATCATCATCAATATTATCTCAAATACGATCCATATATGAATCAAATATAATATCTTCTTCATCTCCCATAAATCCACTTTTATACTCATCATCTATACCATTACCTATTGGAACTGATATCAATGAAATACTAGCTGAAACCAAACTTAAACAGAAACAAACCTCAACCATCGATGAAAATCCACAAGAAATTGTAGAAGAATCTGACCCAACCAAATTCATTGATCTAGATCAATTCCAACCATCAAATCTACATGAACAGCTTTGTACTATTATCATCAAATGTATACCAAGTATGAAGAAAAATTCTATTGAAGGGTTTTTAAACTGTATAAACACTCTGTTTAAATGGTCTATATTACCTGATTTCATAGATAATCGTCTTTTGTTCATAAGATTTGAGTCTGTATTAGATGTTAAAGAGTTCTTGAAGCATGAAGAATTGATATTAAAATCATTGGGAGGGATTGTAAAGGATCCAAAGATATACAAGGAGAGCAATCTTGAAGAATATCTCACAAACTTACCTAATACTTCAGAATCTTCTATTTCCCTACAAGATCTCAATAAACATCTTTCAAAGAAAACAATTGAAAAAATTGAAGAGAATGAAGATCTTAAATCCTATAATGTGGATCCAACTGAGCTTATTGATATCCCAAAACACATGAGAAAACTTATAGTTAAAGATATAATTAAATTTAGATCAAAAGTTCATAAAGTTGAAAAGAATAGACGTAGGAGGGAAATTGAAGAAGAAAGATTGAAAATAAAGGAAAGAATAAAAGAGTTGATAGAGGAAGATGCTATGAAAATTGATAAACCAATACACAAGGAATTCAGAACTTTAGAATCTGATAAACAATCACCTGATCCTCAGGATGATCTCTCGGATAATGAATATGAAGAACAATTGACTCTTAAAGAAAACCAAACAATTGAAGCTACTTATCAAAGTAGATTGAAACAACTCGAACACCTAGAATCGCTGGAAAAGATACCATTGATAGAGCATTTACATTACTTACAAACCTATGAAGATGATCTAATCAATAATAAAGAGAAATATATTCAAGATATAAGATCAGCTGCTAAAGATCAATCAAATCTAGAGCTTCTTGATATCATCTCACCACAATTAAGACTTTACTTTAAAAATCATTCAGAGTCTGCAATTATAAGAACTCAAGAGAGACTTCGCGAGGAAGAGTTAGATGATATAGATAGAAAGGAAGAGGAGGAACAAAAAATGAAATCCGTTGATATCAGTAGATCACCTGATGTAATTATGAATACTGAAGATAAGCTAGTTGGTGAACTTTCAGCAGATGAATTAGCGAAAATTAAAGAAAAAATTTCAGAGTTGATAGAGGAGTATTTAGGAGTTAAAGAGGATGTTCTTATCGATTTTGTTTATAAACATATATCTGAGAATGGGTTGGATAAAAAGGATGCTTTGGTTGATGAATTAAGTGAAACTTTAGATGATGATGGTGTGATTGTTGTGGAGGAATTGTGGGATTTTATAAGGGAGTGTCACTCGCATGATGAAAAAGAGGGAGGCTGTTAGATAGCTGAGAGCTGTTTATGGAATGTCTTCAGACAGAGTCTTCAGTCAGCTTGCCCATATTTTACGGTGAATAAGAAGCTCATAGATATTACCAAATAGCCAAAGCCGCTATCGAGATAATAGCAGTGCCATCCTCTCCACCATCTTCTTGGCCGCTTTTCGCAGCCCTATTACAACCTTCTATATCTACAAAACTTATCTAATAGGGTCTTATATTACAATTATTTAATTGCTCGTATCGATTTATATCATTTTAACATTTAACAACCTCCTCTAACATACCAATCATTAAGTTGATGGTATACTGTAATTTATGTCCATCCCAAAGAATTCGATGCATTCACCGGTTCAGATATCTTTGCTGGACTAACATCGCTATCAAATCGGTGGAAAATTCCTGATAATCCACTTCCTAATCCAACATTACTTTCAGTATCTGATGGTGGTAATTCAATAGCAGTTTTCTTTTTCAACCTTTTGAAAAGAATAATCATCAATGTCATATAAAGTGCAAACCCTGCTGCTGCTCCTGCTGTTGTACCAGCAATTTTAGCGGTTGAAGATTTTTCACTACTTGCACTTGATGAATAACTTTGAGAATCCATTGATCCATTATTATAATTAGAAGAACTTGAAGATGATGAGTCAGAGGATTTCAATCCAGTGATTGGAATTCTCGTATCAATTAAACTTGCCAATGCATTTTCTGATCCATCAGGATTTTTATAAAGTCTAGAACCCGTATTTTGAATTAATTTATTCAAATCATCAATTGATGCTGAGGGGAACCAAAATTCTGCAACAGTAATAGTATAATCAATACCATCAGCCGTGACTGGAAGTAACTTACTAACTGTAACATTATCAAAAGTACTTGAACCACCAAATGGATATACTAACACACCAGGTAAAAACTCAAAAATTTGTGCTGAAGAAAGGGAATGTTGAACAACAAAGGGGTAATTCAATTGTGCTTTGAATCCAACATATGCAACCTTATAATTACTTGGTGGTGTAGCAACTTCAGCGGGTATAATAGCCTTTGGAAGACCAGAAGTTTGAGATGGATTTTGTGTAGCTGCTGCAGTTTCTGAAGCTCCATTCGAGGTATTCTGTGGATCGGTTGTGGTTGCACTTGTATCTTGAACTAATGATGTTGGTAACCAAATTTTTGTAGTTACTGCAGCATCAGTACTAGTTGATGTAGTTGCACCAGTAGTTGGTGTAGCAACAACCGAAGAAGCAACAGGTGCTGAAGAAACTGTAGTTGCTGCGACTGTAGTTGTAGGTGTAGCACTTGTTGGTACAACTTTTGGTATCGCACTTGTAGCAGAATCTACCGATGGACTGGATGGTTCTACTGAAGATTCTTTAGGAGGACTTGTTGGAACAGCAGATGATTCACTTGAAGGAACTGAAGAAACCACAGGTACAATAGTACTTGGGATTTCAGATGAAGTACCAGGTATATAGATACTTGATGAAGTAACAGGATTAGCAATTTCAGTAGATGAAGTAGCTGGAGTACTTGGTAATACTGCAATACTAGTACTGGATGACTCAGTAGGTATTTGGGATGGTACGATTGAGGTTTCGATTGGTTTTGTACTTGGTTCAACAATCAGGGAAGTTGTTGATGGCAAAATTGGTGTTAAAACAGAAGTACTAGACAAAAGTACTGGAGTAACTATACTCGAAGAAGAAGAAGTTGTCTCTGGTAAAGCAGAAGTCAAAGGAACACTACTTGTAACCAGAGGAACAACTGGTGGAATTGAAGACGAAATCTGTGTTTCTGAAGAGCTCAAGCTACTTGATGATGAAATCACAATTGATGAAGGGCTCACCAATGGTGTACTTGAGGATGATATTGTAATTGGTATAAAAGTGGATGAAATCAATGTAGGCACCAGTGAAGATGATGAAGTCAATAGCACTGAGGTCGAGGAGGGTATTGGGGAGGTTGTGGTTGATGAATCTAAAGATTGAGTACTTGGTACTACATATGATATTGAACTTGTCGAAGAAAGTGTTTCAACAGTTGAAGGGGAAACATAGGTAACAGATGAGGTGGATGATGTGGTTGCTTCACTTATAGGTGAAGTCGGAGTGGCAGCAGTTGGTGAAACCAATGAAGTACTTGACACTGATGATGATGATGATGAGGTTGTTATTGGTGTTGGGTATATAGTACCTTGTGACAGTGATGAACTTGATGAGATCGAAACACTTGGAAGTGATGAGCTACTTGGAGTTACCAAACTTGTTTCTGAGGGACTTGAAGTTGAAGAACCAGTTACTGGTGGAACTGATGATTCAGTTGAAGTTGTGGCCTGATTTACGACAGTTGATGGTGAGTTGATTGAGGTGGAGGTTGAAATTGTTGTTTGAACACTTGAACTGGTAACAGGAGTTGTTGTAGTTGAGGTTTCTTGAGTTGTGGAGGAAGAAACAACTTGAGGTGCTACTGTTGCTGAAGTAGCTTGAGTAGGTTGTGGTGATGTTGATTCTTGAGAAGTTTGTGGTGATGAAGTAACTGGAACAACTGCAGAAGTAGTTGCAACTGGTGATGTTTCTTGACTCGATGAAGGTTGATTTGCAACCGGTGAAGCTGATGTTGTAGATGGAGTTGAAGGTTGATTTGTTGCTGACTGAGTTTCACTTGGTTGTTCAGTTGTTGCTTGAGCTACAGGACTTGATGAACTTTCTTGTTTAGTTGGACTCGTTGATTGAATCACATTCTGTAAACTTGAAAAGTATTGTGCATCATTATTTGGTGAACTTGATGATGTTGATGTTGATGTTGATGTTGTTGGGGATGAATTTACACCAATATTAAGTAAATCAGATAATAAGTTGTCTGCTCTTTTACTTGAAAGTGTTGAAGTTTCATCTTTTTTAGTTGGAATATCTTGAGCACTTGTTGAAAAATCATTTGTTGTACTTTTATCCTGAATAGTTGAAGTTGGAAATTTTCTTTTTGATGTTGTCGATTCATCAAATGATGAAGCAGATAAAACAACTTGATTTATCAACAAAATTGATATTAAGTAACGAGCTGAGTAAATCATGACAGTTTAAACATATATATAAAAAGAAAGTATAAAGAAAGACAGTAGTTGGTAAATAAAAAACACTCTTTTGAACGATCGATGAGGTTTTGTTTGTTTTTTTTGTGTAAAAAGAAAAGGTGGTATTGAAAAACCTTTAGATGTTGTTTCTTATCAATAACGAGTGAAAGAAATTCTTTTTAAAAGCTTTTAAACTTGTTGATAGTAATGTTAAAGGAGTTGATTTGAAGTGCGTAATGTAGTTGTTTTAAACAAAGTTGATAATCGGACGACGTATGTAAGGTGTAATGGTTTAAATACCAAATTAAGTATAATCCTGTATACAATTACGTATGAAATTGGCACGCAGATTAAAGATCGAAATTTTGTATTTATGTAAAGGATTTCTTACCTTACATTCCATTTAGACTTGACGAAGAATTTACTTGGGTGTTTGGATAAATAAGAAAAGGTTAATATGGGTGTAAAGGTTTAAGAAATTTAACATTATTGAAAATTGCGATTTGGATCATGAGGAGATTGAGGAGAAAGGTGATAGAATTAGATCCAATTATTGTGTTAAACATTTTGCAAAGAAAATGTAAGAGCTCATCTCATTTTTCTCATCTCTAGACGCTATTTTAACTCAGGTTGCATACATATCGATTAAGCCTTTAAATTTAGTGAAACGTATAGACTCATTCTAGAACACCTCTTGCATGATAAATTGAGAATTCGCGTATATTTTTTTTTCGCAGCGATTGTTGAGAATTCAAACCTTATTAACCGGGGATCTACAACATACATCCTTAAATATAGAAAATCTATATCGTCAAATGATCCGTCTTGGTATGTTTACATCTGTTTATAGATTGATTTAATGTTAGATTTTAAACGAAAACGCGAGTGAGGGCTTGATTTAAACTTTGAATCTTATTTTTTGATATGCGGCATGCGATGAGGTCAGGTGATTCAGGTCATGATTAGAGTTAGTTAACGGGGACTTTAATCATATGATCAAAATCATATGACCTTAGTCATATGTCTAACAAATCATCAATTCTCATCTTAAACTACTCATGAGACTACGTAACGTTGATAAATCAATTCTTTCAACTTTATCAGATGACTTCATCGATTCTAATGATCAAGATGACATAATCAATCATTTGTCTCTAGAGAACAAACAAAACCTTCAATTTTATAAAAAATCTATCTTGATATTTATTGTTATTCAGATCAATTTATGTGTACTAGTATTACGTAAGCAAAAATTTCTTCTTATAAACTGCATCTTGTCATCTTGTCTCTCTTTAATTTTATTAACAGTTGATTTTACTTTACTTCAACAATTTCACAAATTTCTTTCTTATAGGAATATTTGCCTTTTTAATTTTGTATTAATTTTGCAAAATTTGTGGAAATTTGAAATAAATAACTTGGTTTTGGTACTACCTTTGTTATCATTAATTATGGTGATCTATGTAGATATGATGTATAAGGGTATAGGTCAAGAAGTTGATAACTTGAATAGAATGAAGTATAAGTTTAAGAATGTTTGAGTAATTGAGGAGTATAAAGGGAAGAGAGATAAAGTGCCCCCAAATGGGTGCAAAACGCAACACTTATTGAAATAATCGTAAATACCAACAATATGCAGGTCAAAGAATCTCTACAATTCTATTCAATTGAATTGCCCAGGGAAAATAAATTAAAAAAGTCATTTTTGTGATTAATGCAAGACTAAGTATTATCTTTATGAAAAAATACCTCCAAAAATCGTGATAATGCAAGTACACTTGTTAGGGAATTTACTTGATGTTCGTGACCTGCATATGACAAGAGACCATGATTTTGGTTCATTTTACCGAAGAATGATAACGAAGCAACGTACAATTTAAATGATGATAAGACAACTCAATTCAAATGTATCATTTGAGCAATTAACGATCCGACTTTTGGAACTTATTCTTATTTTGACTTTGGTGCGTTTTTATTCAGATGCAATTGCAATTCTTCAAATGTAACAACTACGATTGCAACTTTAAACTTTACTCTTACAAATAGACTACAATCCAACAAAAATATCAACCTTCTCTCATTTTGGCGCTATGCTCACCGGATCGTGATTTCATCAAATCACTCAATTTCATTGAGCCTTGATTAAGCAATGAGCTCATAATTAGAGTAAATAAGGATAATGATGAGGAGTTGATGAAATTTGAAGATAAGAAAATTTGGATAAGGAGTGGGGATTGGATTAGGATGAGATTTTGAGAGGATTGATAAGATAATAATAAGAAGCCACTGTAGAGGTGACTCAGCTAATATGAGAGATATGAAATCGCGACATAATTGCGAAGATTATTGAAATATCAAAATCCGCGACATTTCATGAGTCAAAATTTGAGTCATCAAAATAATTATGTCTCACCTCAACTCCGAATCGGTGAATTTGAAAATATGATAAAATGTCTCGGGAGTTGTTCTCGGGAGTTATTCTCCGATTATAAACCAAAAATATCTCGATAAATGATTTGAAATGTGGAGAAAAAGGAGGGGATTCTAATTGAACAACCAGCCCACTAATCCGAACCCCTAAGTATTAAAGTATTATTTTCGCTAATCAATTATTGTTGTAGATAGTTTTGAGATGAGCAAGTTATAGCTGATAAAGTTTGTATACAATACAATGTCGTAAGGATTTTTAAAGAAGAAAAAAAGTGGCTTGTGTGCCTGGAGTATGTATGTAAATGATTTATAGTCATATTAGAGTGTATATAAAGGGATGCCCTTGTGGTGGAGAAAGCGAAAGAAAAAAAAGTCGTAGAGTAAAAATAAAATGTCGAACGAAACAGTTAATGTGGGTTGGTGTGCGAATCAGACTTAAATGTGGAGATGTGGGTATAGCGAAGCGCTTGGCAGAATCCAATCTCTAAACTCTACTTAACTAGATAAAATTTGAAAAATAAGAGCCACAGTATCAAGTTTCTCCTCTTTATTGTCAATTGTTGTATTTTGACTCTTTATCGGGTCATTCATGGTTTAACGACATTTCTCTATTTGTACCTCGTGCCACAATCAAAATTTTGCTTTTTTTTTTAGTCGCGAAACACAATTACCCAAAATGGATGAATAATGCTTTTTGTATGCCACCACGATTTTTATTAATGACTCCACAAATAATCGTGGCCCAACAACCACATTTGCTCGGTAAAAATGTCGTTTAAACCAAAGTTTCTCGGTAAATTAGCGGTAATGACACTAATTTTGTCTCACTAATACATAATCGAATCGGTAACAACAACCACCACCACCACCACGATTTCGGTCTTTCTCTGACTCGTTTTTATTTTATTTTTTTATTTTTTTTTAGATTTTCTATACAAACTTGACATGAGTAATCCACACCTGCAAATATATAAAGCTTGCAATGTCTTGAAATAAGTAGTACCAGAGAAGTAACATTCTAGTTTAACAAAAAGAAAACAAGACAACAAAGATTAATTCAAAGAATTAGTAAGAAAGAGAATAATTATAGATTTAACTAGCCTAATCAGATAAATAGATAGTACAGCTTTAGTACTAAAAACATAGCAAACAAAACACAACAGCCAACACAACAAACACATAACATGTCTTACGCATTCAATAACTATTGTATAACTTGTGATCAACTCACAAATAATGATGTTTACTGTTCAGATCAATGTAAATCAAGTGATGAATCACACTCTCATGATATAATATCTCATCTCGAATCAAATTATAATTATGAATCACCAATATTAGCTCCACAACTACATAACGATTATTCTCATTATAGTTCATATTCAAACCTAGAACCAATTTCTTTCAATTTAAATTATGAAGTTTGTAAGAAAGAATCTGATCTAATGTTGAATACAAGTATGTCTAGTGCTAGCGATAATTACAAGAAATGGTTAAATGTTACTTATGCACTTCATTAATATATATATATAGGGTAATAGAATAATTGGAGATTACAATTTTACTGTAGAATAGAGTAGTTGTAGAACAAACAAAATTTTGACTAGCCAAGGTTGATATCAGAGTCTCTGACTCAATACCTAATGCGCATAAGCATTAGCATCTACGTCACTATATTACCAAATCATAGCAATATCAACTTAATAGATAAATTTCACATCTGATCATCAAAATCAGAAGATTATGATCTAGTTGAATTACATTACCCTTCTTAAACAATACAATTCTATCTTTACCCTTAAACTGCATTTCGCTAAATCATCTCATCTCATGTCTGATGTCGCGAATTCGTCATGCAACCTCCTCCTCACTAAATTGCTATTATTATTTGACATTTGCGTCAATTCTCCCTATTTAGTAAATAAAATGTCGTATTCTTAACCCTAAATGCTTCACGTCTATTTTTGCTCATCGGTTTTTTCTCTCGCTTCTTGCTACTCTAATTTTTCTATGGCAACAAAAAATGACGTCAACACAAAAGTTGAGATTAGCCTTCGGACTTCCTTTTCAACATCGCCACTTTTTTGTATCGTTAACCTTCTCTAATAAAACTTTAAAACTATTCGGCTTCTAGTAAAGTCTTTGAACCTTAATTATGAAATTGGTCTCCACACTTGGTTTCTTTTTTTTTTTTTTTTCAATTTTGTTTACCGCTGGCTAGCTCTCCTCTTTCCCCATATTTCGTATCAGTGTCATTACACGTGTCTGGTTATTTTATTCGCGAGGGGATAAAGTAGTGGCTTGTAAATTGAAACCCTTTACATTTGTAAAATTACATAAGCACTTACATAATAAATGATTTCATAATTCATTACATAATCAACACTTACATAATCAATAATAGTCTAAATCTCAATATATTCAAAATTTTCTCATCTATAATGTTTGGTGCCTTTAAACTTACATCACCACTTAGTGGTGGTTATTTATGGAAAGTAGCACCAAGAATGTCAGGCCCACAAAAATATAGATTGAGAAAAAGAATGAAGGCTGTTGATAAAAATATTGAAGTTATATATAATTCATTAAAACCACCAGATTCTGACTCAACTTCATATAAAAAGATTGACCACTTAAAATTCAATTTTTCAAAGGAGCACGAAATGTCTCCTAGAGATAAATATACTACTTTTGATAAGAAAGCGAAAGATTATAGAAAATCTGTTCATAGAGTTCCAAAATGGACAAAATTATCATTTAGAGAAAATCCCGAGAATTTCTAGGTAGGGGAATTAAAGGGAGCAGAGCTAAAAGGGTGTATTTTCTTGGAGAGGTTGGATAATATTTTAAAGCTGGGCGTTCAACCACTGAATACATTATTGCGATGAGCATCTCGATCTATTGATTTTAATTTACATGAGCACCTGGTTATCAAATACAATATCCCATCTCACTTCAGGGTAAGTATAATTTACATTCTTTTATTGAAAATTGTATATAAACAAATAATTTACATTCATTACATCGTGAGTTAGATATACGTAGACCAGTAGATGGACTGGAGAGAGGGCTAAGATTTTGATTAGCTTGCTTTCCGGTGTTAGATTTGACTTACTGTTGAGTTCCTCTTTATATCCCATAAAAAGTTACCTGTTGTAAACAGGTGTCACAAGACATGTGTTGAACCAAAGCTGAATGAAACACTCTGGAATGACACATTGAAAGTTTGGATCAGCAGGGTTTCAAATGTAGTTTAGCCGGGATGGAATTACAATCAGCCTACTCGAATCTCTACGCCTTTGAAATTCCTAGTTCGGTCATATCAAAGGATATTCCTGTGATCTGCATCTTGGTCTTTCAATAAAACTGGATAGCCTTCTCTCGTAGCTCATAGACTGGATGAAACAGGACAAATCATAGCAACAAGTCGTCTATTTGTAACCAACTCCAATCATAGTCTATCCCATATGTGATTTGATATAAAGTAATTACTATACTTATCTTCAACATTTAATATACTTGTCAAATTCTTCTCTTTATTATATATAATTACTTTTTCCTCATCTTCTTTAATAGATTCAATAGAAACACCTAGACTTTTATAAATATTCAATTTCATAACTTTTGAGTCAGGATTATTCAAAATACTATCATTTATAAGATTATCTTGCTTGTTTAGTAAATCATTATAAGTTGTATTCAAAGTTTTTAAAGATATGTTCAAAGTGTTTATTTGTGACTCTAGATCATTTAAGGACTTTGCTATTGATACCTTTTTGTTATCTAATTGAGTTGATTTTGTTGTCATCACCTTAAAGATATCATCAGTTTCGGTCGAGTTTGGTTCTCCAATTGTGTCTAAGATCTCCTTATTTGATCCATTAATTTTACTTAGTAATTTGATTTCGTTAGAGAGACTTTTTACTTGTAATTGTAAATTGTTTACTATATTTGTTTGAGTTTCTAGTTGGGAAGATCTTGAAACTCTGATTTTTTGAGTTAGATCCTCTATTCTCTCTAGTGTTTGTAAGTCAGGTTCAATTTCAAATGAGTCAATAGAAGATTGAACGAGTGTCTCTGGATCTTCATGAAACATGGAGAAGTGATGAATGTTTGTTTATGTTTGATATAATCTTCTGTAAAAATCACATCACGCGATTTATAAAAGTGGTGTATACAATTTGATGAGGTATCATCAGTGCTATTAAGTATGAGTTACCGTAAGGAAGAGAAAACTTATGAAGGGGTTGAATTAAAGACAAATCCAATGTTACCACCTTGGGTAATAACGCCAAAAGAAGAGAAGTTGATTTTTTCAAGATGGAAAAAGAAGACTTTTGAGAAGTGTGATGAATTTATAAGAGCTTATATTGAATGTTCAAATAGTTATGATAATCCAGTTGAAGGAATGAAAAAATGTGATGCTGTAAATAAGAGGAGTATTGGATGTGTTGCAAAATATCAAAAGATTGAATATTTAGATTTAGAAAGAGACGAGTTGATAAAGGAAAAGGTGAAAAGAAGAGACTTGCATTTAGCAGAACTTGCAAAGAGAAAAAGTGTAAGAGATGAGAGGTAATGGGGATATATTTGCTTTTGAAGGGGATCAGGGCCAATATATAAATTTCTTGTAAAGGTAGGGTTGAGTCACGAGAAATCAAGTTTTTCCTAGATTTATCTTATAGAAGCAGTCATAAGGGCTCAGGGTGAAAATAACTTTCAGGATTTATTGTTTGCTTTGTGTTCTTTTAAGGTATCAATCTTAGCTTCATTGAAAAATAGATACGATGAGAGTTCTGAATAACCTAAGGGATGCGATTGTGTTGTAATCAACGCAAGGGCTATTAAATCCTAGAGAGTATGAAATTACTTGCGGTGATTTGCAAAATGGTTTGTGACAGAGGGCATTACCAATAATGGGGATATGTCAACATATTGAATCAGAAGTTGAGTAAGAGTTGAGAAAGATCAAAGGAGATCGAGATGATTGGAGCTCTGAGAAGAATCAAGTCACTCTCGCTTATCCGACGATAGTTTCTTAATGGTTAACTCTCTTTGTTGATTTTGCTGATAACTTTAATTTAACTACTCAAAACATCCCCTAGACTATCAACCGACACTACTTTACAACAAACTCATTCAGATAAAGCTCGGGCTTACAGCTCTATAAGAAATCTCCTATAGCGCACTCACTTGTTTCTACACCTCATTTCATACTTTCCAAATCAGAATTTTCATTTCATCTATATAATGTACATAGTATCATTAATAAAATATATTAAGTATACCCTTCTATCCTCTTGATCTTTTCTTTTTTGGGGTTGTTTTAGCTCTTGACCTTTGATCTCATCGCAACCAAACATGAACCAAAAATAACCTGAACAGCCCTACTTCGTATCACTATGAACCTATCTATTGCCCCTTTTGCTCTCTTTCAAAGTTATCCCTTTCGAATACAACATGACTTGCCATAAATAAACTTCCATGCATTAAACCTAATTGTTCAATACTTTTATACTGAAGTGAAGTCGTATTGATCAATTCATCAAAATCAGTTAAATTTGCTTGTAGCTGTACCAACTGACTATTCAAGTGACTTAGATGATCTCTTCTATTTGTTATCAATTTATCTGGTGTATTCATATTAAAGAGATCTTTACCCCAGTTGTTTAGTTTATATCGTTAGGTAACAACTCCGTGTATATACAGGAACACTTTCATCACTTCCTCATTTCAGTTAACAAAGATAGTCGTAGACATTGATAAACACCACTTGAAGAAGAGGCCGATAAAAGTATAAAGTGATAGTGGAAATTTTACAAGCTATAGAACAAGAAGGTTGAGAGTAGCTCAAAGGATTTTGTCTCTTTTTTATTGTCAGTTCATATCATGTCAAATGGTTTATACGGTTTAGCACCGAAAGAGCAAAAATCATCATCAAAACCACAAATCCAACCAAATATTTCGAGTTCACAATCAAATTTATCAAATCCACAAAACCGATTCCCTAAAATTTTACCATCAAATCAAAATATAAAACCTCGGTTAGTACCTATAGCTGTACTACCCAAACCAAATCAACAAATTATAAAACCATTTGATCCAAATTCAAGACCTCAAACAGATCTAAATATAAACACATCTAAAAAATGGATATTACCACCAAGACCAAGACCAGGTAGGAAACCTTCAAACTGTAAGTCAATACAAGTAAAAGAAAAACCGAAGTGTCAAAAGAAGGTCAAAAAGAAGGATGATAAAACTGAGATAATATCACAATTACAAAAGCAATTTCCAAGAACAAATCCAAGAGAAACAAGCACATTCTCATCAGGTTTATCGGGAATATCAACATTAAACACGCATACACTTCAAAATAATAGATCAAGTGCATTAAACAGATCACCAAAACAATTAACATCAACAGATGATGATCTTCAATCTCTAAAGACATCTTACTTAGCCAAACTCAAAGAGCAGCATCTAATGAAAAATTATATAGAAACCATAGCAAATCAAATTAAAGAGTTAAGATTTCTACAAAATGGTGTAATCTCATTTGATACCCTCCATGATAATTCTTCGGAACCAAAAACTAAGAGAGTTAAGCCAGCAAATGAACAATTAGAGAATATAAAAGATATTGGTGATTTGAATATGTTTTTAAATTATATGATGAAATCATCAAATTTGATCAGTAGTGTTCGTAAAGATAATCAAGGCAATGATTTAAATAGTCAAATCAAGTATTTTGATGACCTACGAGTAAATACGACGAGAAAGAAGGAACCGAATCAAGAATTGTTTGATAAACTTATAAAAATTGAGGAGGAAGAGGAAGATCTGATTTTTGAGATGAAAAAGAATTGCGGGTTTTGTTCTAATGGTACACCTTGTTTGTGTTTGGAGGCAGATTTTGAGGCTAGGATTTTAGGGAGTGACTGAGGATTTAGGCAAGCAAAGTGGATTTAAGTGTTGAAGAAACGCAGCAGGACAGTCTTGGTGATGTGTTTGAAATTTTTCGGATAATACTTGGCTTTGGCTGCTGAAAAGTTTGAGCATAATTCGTCAGAGCTATCCCACGGCATCAATATTGACTGGAAGTAAGTCTTGAGCCAATGAAAATCAGCAGTGAGTAAGCTCGCATGGGGTGAATTTCCTCCAAGCTATTCTTCTCGGGTTATCCGACTTTAACATCACCAACTCATCAACTCGTTTATTTCATCTTTAATGTTTAAACATACCCAGATTGCTCTCCCAAAGAGCAACACCTCCAAAACACCAAATCCAATCAAATAATGACATTTACGAGAAAAAATAATAAGAATATATATTGAATATATTTATACGTGTTGATCATATAACACGAATCAAACTCTTTAACCTCTAGCTTCGACCAATAAATAATAACATGAGTTTAAAAGAATGTATAGTAAAGACCGAAAATACTAGTAGCAGCTAAAACAGCATAACCAGTTCTATAAACTCCCTTTATATTTAATTCATAACCAGCATCCCAAATTAAATGTCTAACACCATTCCAACTGTGGAAAAAAAATGGGAAAGACATGGCAGCTTTTGCAAATATTTTAAGGGCAACTGGTAAAGCAGCAAATCCTCCAACAAGAGTTGCTGCATCAAATGGGATATTCAAAATTGATGTAGCAGCATAACCACAAGTTAAAGCATAAAAAGCTCCAGCAGCAGCAACACCAGTGATTCTGTGGAATGATGATAATATCCAGGTAAGTTGAGGTTTATAAATTGTTAATTGTGGTGATCTTGGACGAGCATTTCTTTGAGCTTTCAAGATTTCAATTTCTTGTTCATGAGAAGCTTTGACCGAGGTTAAACATCTGAGTGAGTGTTTTTGTAACTGAAGATTTCTTAACACAACATTTTGTCTAACAACTGAGTTTCTAAGAGCTCCTAAACCTATACGTGAAATCATTATGAGTTGTGGAGTTATTTTGTTCACTGAGATGATGATTGGGTGATGGTTTTGTGTAATTTTTTATAAAATGCCTGGGGTAAGGTGTATGGATGAAATTGAAATTATCCCGGAGAAATCGGTGATGAACGGTTGATCTATAAGTGGTTTGAATCATCTCGCAAACCACGTGACTTAATTAGATATGTGGTTCAAATTACACTTTCAAATCGCTCACGTGAGACTTGCAACATATTCACAACCTTATTACAACCCTTTGGAAATCTTCAATTTGCTATGTCATTTCAAGAAATTCCTGTAATAGATCTTGATCAGGTCAAATCAAACAAACAACAGCTCTTAACAGAATTGCGTCATGCACTTATAAACATTGGATTCTTTTTAATTAAAAATTATGAAGCTTTAAATCTTGATTCGAGTATATTCCCTGATATTAAACAAACAAGTATTGATTTCTTTAACTTACCAGATCAAGTTAAACTTGATATAGAAATGGTAAAATCCCCTCATTTTTTAGGTTATACTCGACTTGGAAACGAAATAACTGCATCTCATACTGATTGGAGAGAACAAATTGATTTAGCAACAGAATTACCACCACCAAAATCAACTGATCCAATTTATAAAAACATCGAAGGGCCAAATCTTTGGCCTGATGAAACCAAAATTCCAAATTTTAGACCAAATGTTCTAAAATATCTTGATGAAATGTCAAAATTTTCAGCCAAATTCAAAGGATTAGTATGTGAAGCGATTGGATTACCATCTAATGCAATGGATGAATATTTTCAAGAAAATCAACAATGTAAAATGAAGTTAATTGCTTACCCTGATACGGGGAATCTTGGTGATTTGAATTCAAATGTTGTTGATGATACATCTTCTACAGGACAAGGAGTTGGACCACATCGAGATTCTGATTTATTAACGTATATTTATCAACCAACAGATCATCAAGATTCATTACAAGCTCAAAATTTTCAAGGTAAATGGATCACAGTTAAAAATATCCCAAATACGCTTGTTGTCAATGCTGGACAAACATTAGAAGCGATTACACAAGGAGTATGTAAAGCTACTATTCATAGAGTTTTAGTACCAAAATCAGGCTCTGGTACGAGACTTTCCGTGCCATTTTTTCAAACAATCAATTTGGATGCAAAAAAAACTGCAGTTGGGATTCCAAAGGAAGTTTTAGAATTAAAAGAAACGAGAGATGAAAATATTGAAGGATGGGGAGTTGATGTTGGATTTCAATACATTCCCGATATTGGTAAAGATCCTGTTGGATATTCTGTTTTCAGAAATAGAATAAAATCACATAGAGATGTTGCAGAAAGATGGTATCCTGATATATTAAGAGAATATTATAATGAGCAGCCAAGGAACAAGGTAGAAGAGGGGAGTTTGGAGACTGAGATTGGGAAGAAAGGTTTAGAGAATAGTAATGAGATTGTTGGATATTAGGTAGGTTGATGGAAAGATGAACTTAGGTTATGAAGTACGACTGGGGTATAAAGTCTGGGGTATTAAGTGAGACTTGAGTATTGGGTTCAACTGATTGCAATAAAATAAAATGAGACCAAAATAGACCTCATATGTCAGGTTACTGGTTGAAGAGATGTTTGATCTAAGGTGCTTTTTAACAATATTGCGACGGGTCATTATTCAAATTCGTCGCGAAGTGCATTGCGCTAGCGAGTGAATGCGAACAATGCCGCGCTACGACTACTCCTGACCGCTTTCAAACTCAAATCCTGCAACACATTATTCTCACTTTAGATTTCTCATACAACACAAGTTGCAAAATAGAAGACAATACCTAAATAAGAAATTGGCTTTATAGCCAGCAAGAACATTATTCCTCAAGATTTATATGTATGATAAACAATTAAATACAAACAATATAAAGTAAATATTGACTAACCGCCTCTTGTATTTTTCTTCGTATAAGACCAATATACGATTGCCTTTTAATAATGTCGCATAATTTTTACATATTAATAAAGTCGCATATTTCAAAGTTGTGAAAATTGTCGTGCTCTACACTGTTATCGGTGTCTTTATCTCCAAGAGTTGTATTCACCAATGCAAACACCACTGAACGAAAACGCTATCGAAGATACTCTTGAAGATCATGAAGATACAAGAAACCAACAAATACCAACATCTCAAACTTCAGAATTAAGTTTTAAAAAGAAGAATATAAAATCATCAAGAACACAATCATTTCAATCTGTTTTGTCAACTGCTTCACTAAAATCTTTAAAGTTACATTATAGTGATGGTCAAGATTTACAGAACACACAAGCACAAAACCAAAATTCCAATGCTACGAATCAAACTCTAAATAACACGAAAAATTTTCAATCTTTTATTCAAGTTCCAGTATTATCCAATATAACGAATCTTAAAAACTCTGATGAGGGTGAAATCGGAAGGCAGTTACCATTTGATGACAAGTTGAATGAAATTAATGAAGTAAGCTCACCAAAACCAGTTGAGAAGATTGATAGTTATGATGAAGATACAATAATACAACAACAAAAGTTGACATTAAATGCTTTAAAAAAATTAAGTTTATCACCAATGCCAATTATAAGTCATGAAGAGAAACCTGAAGAAAAAAAATCTGAAGTTGATTTATCACTATTTGCAAGTTTAACAAGACAGCCACAAAAACATAGATTTGATAATGTTACAACCGGATTAGGAGAATCTACATCAATTCAATTAGAACAAACTCAACCATCTATACCAGTCAAGTCAAATACAAACTCTTCGAATGTTCCAATCAATTCATCAGTATCTTCTGGAGTACCTGCTGCAGTTGTACCACCAGAAAGTATGAATCTAAGGAGAATTAATCAAGTTCAATTACCTCACTCAATAAATTCATTAACAAGGACACAAAAACCATCTCCAATTAAAGAACAACTACAAGAAGAACAGAGCAAATTAGAAGCAAAATCTGAAATAAACCCTGAAATACCTGAAGTCAAACCTGAAGTTAAACGTCAACTACAAACCCAAACTCAATTATATAATTCACCTTCTCAACCTTCAAATCAACTACAACTACAACAACAACAACATAAACTAAATAGTCATACTAGAATACCTTCAATAACAAATGATCCATTACCATTAAAGTCGAATGATCATTCAGGGGACAAAATCCAACAAATAAATGGATTTCGTAGTCCAATGTATACACCAGCAGTTTTACGTTATAGTTTGAATGAAGACAAAGAGAATGATCATGAAGCTTTAACAACAACCAAGTCAAGTGATTCAAGTGAGTCTTTGACTTCACAAAAGTCAAATAAGCGTATGTCACTTGTTTTGCCAAATCCTTTCGTGAAAAATGAATCTAAACTTACACCATCTAAAAAGCATTGGCTCAAAGATGAATCTGTTTATAAATGTGGGATAGCATCTTGTAAAGTTGAATTCAACTTTTTCGAAAGAAGACATCATTGTCGTAAATGTGGTGGGATTTTTTGCAAAGATCATACATCACATTCACTCTATATAAACCGATTTGCCCAATTTACTACTGGTGGTAGAGGGACATTATCAAGAGTTTGTGATGATTGTATAAAGCAATATAATGAATTTGTAAGAAATGAATTTGGAATGGCATCAAAACCGCAAAAGAGAAGAGAAAGTAAGGTTGAAATTATCCAGAAACCAATGATGGCAAAACCAGTTGTTAGTATTGGTGTGAAGAATAATGATAAAAAGGAAGTTGTTGGTAGAGCTGAACAATTGGTCGGTTCAGTACCAGCTAATTGGAGTTGGAGTAGTTTTTAGCATAATCTATTTATTGACGAGTATGTCAAGTACCTATAAGTAAAAAGAGTAGACTGAGTAGAAGGAATCTAGTGCGAGCAAATCGGATGGGAAGTGAATGGCTCACTATATCACGAGTCTTTAGCTTCATTCTGTAAGACTTTACTCGTGACAAGTAGTGGGACAGTGACTAAACAGCAGATACCATTCCAATATTTTTGGTAGCTATAATTATAAAGGTTAGCTCTTTTTACCCTGAAACAGTCGAATACCACCCTCTATAACCCATTAACTATTTTGCAACTTCGCACCCAACTCTCTAATCATCTCCCTCGTCACGTGCATGTCGCATCCAATTTCAAACTAAAATCCATTTTTAAAACCACCGTGTCGAGAATCTACAATCACCAAAATGGAGACTAAAGGAGGAATTGGCCTTAAAGGAGATAAAAAATCTCAAAAATTAGGGTCTAAACCAACCCTAAAAGTAAAAGAATCCACAGAACTGAAAGAGGCTGAATTTTTGGAAACAATAGCACCAAGTCAAAAATCGATATATGGGGTTAAAATCACTACAATTCAATCATTATTAAGAGTAATCATCTTTATATCAATTGCCGGTGCTGCAATTTCAGCAAGGTTATTCTCTGTCATAAGATTTGAGAGTATTATCCATGAGTTCGATCCATGGTTTAACTTTAGAGCTACAAAATACCTTGTAAATAACACCTTTTACGATTTCTTAAATTGGTTTGATGATAGAACTTGGTATCCATTAGGTAGAGTTACTGGTGGTACACTTTATCCTGGTTTAATGGTAACTTCGGGAGTTATATGGCATATATTACGTGAATGGTTATGTCTTCCAATTGACATACGTAACATTTGTGTAATGTTAGCACCAGCTTTCTCTGGTTTAACTGCAATTTCCACATACTTTTTAACCAAAGAAATGAAAGATTCAAACGCTGGGTTGTTAGCAGCTATATTTATGGGGATTGCACCAGGTTATATTTCAAGATCTGTTGCAGGCTCTTATGATAATGAAGCTATTGCAATTACATTATTAATGGCAACTTTTTACTTTTGGATCAAATCAATGAAACAAGGTTCGGTGTTTTATGGTACCTTGACTGCTATTTTCTACTTTTATATGGTTTCAGCTTGGGGTGGTTACGTATTTATAACAAACTTGATCCCATTACATATATTTGTACTTGTCTTAATGGGTAGGTATACCTCAAAATTATATACTGCTTATACAACATGGTATGCTTTAGGAACTTTAGCATCAATGCAAATACCATTTGTTGGCTTTTTACCAATTAGATCAAATGATCATATGGCAGCTTTAGGAGTCTTTGGTTTATTACAATTGGTAGCTTTTGGTGATTTTGTAAAATCAAGAATTCCACCAAACACTTTTAAAATCTTCCTTTACTTTTCAATCTTATTTGTATTTTTGTTAGGTATTGGAGGATTATTTGGTTTGACCGCTTTAGGCTGGATTGCACCATGGACAGGTAGATTTTATTCCTTATGGGATACAAACTATGCAAAGATTCATATTCCAATTATTGCATCAGTTTCTGAACATCAACCAACTGCTTGGCCATCATTTTACTTTGATACAAGTTTCTTAATTTGGTTATTCCCTGCTGGTATTTATCTTTGTTTCCAAGAATTAAAGGATGAACATGTATTTATCATAATCTATGGTGTTTTATGTTCATACTTTGCTGGGGTCATGGTTAGATTGATGTTGACATTAACTCCTGTTATATGTGTTTCTGGTGCAATTGCATTATCAAAATTATTTGATATTTATTTGGATGTATCAACAGTTTTCAAGTCGGAATCTAAATCCAAAATCTCCTTTCTTACCTTATCATCAAAGGCAATTGTTCTTTTATCATTTACTTGGTACTTGATCAATTTTGTTTTACATTGCACTTGGGTAACATCAAATGCGTATTCATCACCATCCGTTGTTTTAGCTTCAAAAAATCCTGATGGAAGTCAAAATATAATTGATGATTATAGAGAAGCTTATTATTGGTTAAGAATGAATACACCAGAAGATGCAAAAGTTATGGCGTGGTGGGATTATGGATATCAAATTGGTGGTATGGCAGATCGTACAACTTTAGTTGATAATAACACTTGGAATAATACTCATATTGCAACCGTTGGTAAAGCAATGTGTTCTTCAGAGGATGTTGCTTATGATATTTTGAAGAAACATGACGTTGATTATGTCTTGGTAATATTTGGTGGTGTTTTAGGCTATTCTGGTGATGATATTAATAAATTTTTATGGATGGTTAGAATTGCTCAAGGAATTTGGCCTGATGAAGTAAAAGAACGTGATTTCTTTACTGATCAAGGGGAATATAAAGTTGATAAAGATGCAACAAAAGTAATGAAAGATTCATTGATGTACAAAATGTCATATTATAGATTTAATGAATTGTTTAATGGTAGGGAAGGAATTGATAGAGTGAGAAATCAACAGATCCCCGCTGATTCAGTACCTCTGCTTAATGTTGTCGAAGAAGCTTTTACCTCGCAAAATTGGATTGTTAGAATTTATAAAGTCAAAGACTTGGATAACCTCGGTAGAGATCTTCATGATGCAACTGCTTTTGAAGCACCTGATCAAAAAAGCTCAAAAAGGAAAAGAGTGGTCAAAAAGCCAAATTTAGAGTTAAGGGAATAGTATGAATAAACGTACTTTGATGAAGTAATGTCGTGTCGGCTAAAACGATCTAGATCATGTGACAACTGTACTCCGCATTATAAATCTCCACAAACCATCTCTCTCCCTTTTCTAATCATGAGTGATATCTTAAACATTGAGAAACATCTTATATTCTATAGATCTTATCATTTTAATCCGGTAAATGTTGGGATACATTTATTATGTATTCCATTGATTTTGTTATCCTCAATTGCCGGGATCTCAAAATATCAAATTGGTGATAATCCATACATTAATGCTGGTTCAATAATGGCTTCGAGTTATAGTTTGTTTTATATATTATTAGATTGGCAATTAGGTATTCCAACTGGTATATTTTTAACATATATGGCGTATTTCTTTAAAAACTACACATTAAACGTTGGTGCAAATTCATTAATTACCGTACTGCAGTTTTATAAAATATCTTATGGTCTTCAAATTTTTTCATGGTTAGCTCAATTCTATGGTCATGGTGTACATGAGAAGAGAGCACCTGCTTTATTGGATAACTTATTACAAGCTATTGTATTGGCACCTTTTTTCGTTGTTTTTGAAATTGCATTTTGGTTAGGTTTTAAGGCAGATTTAAAGAAGACGATGGATAATAAAGCTGGTGTTCTTATTAGAAACTTTAGACAAAGTTCTAAACTTAAAAAAACTTGAAGTTGTTTGTGTCGAGATAATAATATGCATTATGAATTAACCTTGTTTATGTAATTCGTATCTCCTCTTTACATCTGCTTCGTAGATTGAGGTTCCAGTTATTTGATTTCCTATTGTGAGCCAACCAGGTCTGATATTATGATCTCTTGCAAATATTTCTAATTTTCGAGAATGCTTCCCAGCGATTCTTTCAACTATATCATAAATCTCATCTGGTTTCCTCAGAGTTTCTCTAGTCCCACTTATTACAAAATCAAGATCAATAAGCTTATTTAACCATGGTGGATTACCTTTGACTCCAACAAGTAAATGTTCTTTTGAATGATTTAACCAATGTCCGGTTCTACCGGTAACAATTGTCTTTCTTAATTGATTTAACTTTATCCAAATCATTTCATCAGATATTGTATAACCCCATTGTTGTAAAGCTTTTCTCCCGATTTCAATAGATCTACCAGTTACCCAGAGTAAAAGAATCCCTTCATCTTGTAATTCTTGCATTGGTAAACTTAATAACTCACCGTCTTTACATGTTCCATAAGGTAATGACATATGAATATCCCATGCTGGATCGGATATTATTACAGAAAATTTCCCAAGAATTGAAAATGGAAGATACCTAATGTCACAATTTATCCATTGCGGTGGTAAAATTGGTCTCAGAAATTCTCTATAACAATCACCAATTGTGTATTCGTGATTGATTGCTGCTTTTCTTAATTCATTATTTTTCTCTTCCAAATTTGAAAGTGGTGGTTGCAAACTTGAATAATGAAGATAACGACAGTTTTTCTTTTTATGACAAGTATCTAAATAAGAGCAATCTCCTAAAAAGGCATCAGTATTCGAATGAATGATTGGAAGATTATGCACTTTCTTTTGACAACATTTAATAACATCCGGTGGTAGGTAACCTTTACAACTTTTGAACTTTTCATTCAAATTTATATTGGTATTCTTTTTCAATAAGGTACTTGATAACAACTGAATATGATTTTGGTTGTTACAACTTTCAAAAAATGGTTTTGGTGTTGTCATCAATATAGCCTTCTCTTTAGATAAGATCCGTTTTGCAGTTTTT
Organism: Glucitozyma multigemmis; assembly: GCA_030572295.1. Lineage (NCBI taxonomy): Eukaryota > Fungi > Ascomycota > Pichiomycetes > Serinales > Debaryomycetaceae > Glucitozyma > Glucitozyma multigemmis. The sequence goes on from JAJLZT010000007.1 coordinate 324,242, forward strand.
GTATTGAGATAATTTTCAAGTATTTCAAGGCTAACATTGTCATCAACTTCTGAATATGGTGTTTCTAATACATTTGAAAGTCGATCATTTAATGAATTGAATTGTGGTGGGGTAGTTGGTTGAGGTATTGACGACTCGATCTTCTTTAACTTATCTCTAACAATCAAACAATTTGATAATGAAATCAGACAAATTTTTTCATTCTCTATTGTCAAGGATTTTGCAGAAATCTTGTTGTATTGTTGAACGTACTTTATAAACTCTTCATATTGTAATACTAAATCAGTTTGAAACTTGTTGAAATAATACAAAACTGTGAACAATTCACCATTAAATGGTTCTTGTAATAAGAACGAATTCTTTTCGATTAAAAAATCGTTGAAAGATTCAAACTGAGAGTTTTGATACATAGCTGTGGAAAATCGAAGAAGAGGAAGATCAAAGGTTTATATAGTTGCAAACAGTAGAGGATGGCTGCAAAAATGGTTACACAAAATCAAAAGTGAGTAAAGGTGTATGAAGACAAAATTGGCAAATACGAGATCAATGGTGCGTAGGCTCACCTGAGTTTTCTTACTTGAGAGCCTTGAAGAGATAAAGTTATTCAGTTGTAAAAGACTTGACAGAGATGGGTTTTGAAACGCTTGGCTTTGATGAGGTTTTAAAGTGAAGTATTGTTGTTGTCTCAGGTCTGTTTTAAAATCAGGTCGAAAACGACTTCATTACAAAAGATTTGAAGATATTACGATCAAGCTAGTCTTTGGGCAGTAGGTCAGATTAAATAGCCAGACACTACTCAAAATAAACATTATATAACTATTATCTCAATCAAAAACACAATAACATTGCATTAATCGCTTAAATACTCCGTCTACAAGTTTAGCACTAAGCTCTGCACTTAAACCTTTGATTCGTGCGCTTTGACCTTATCGATACAGCTTTGTGTCACATTTTGAATTTTACTAACCAAACTTTAATTAGATATCAAATGTTGGATGATGTTCTCATTATCGAAGCTTATATAAACAATTACATATGTCAAATCGTAAAACTTTAAATTGAAATTGATCTATTACATTAGTTGATTTGTCTCAATTATTTGATATGATCTCAGGGTATTCCTATATGCAACAAGTTAGTAGCATAGAATATTCAAGACTCTTGTAGAAGATGATTCTTATAGGGGTGTATGGATTTTTCATATTTAAACTTGAAATTTGAATCCTCTTTAATATAAGGCTTGATCCAATGGCATTTGTATCGCAATAAAATACTATGGGTGATTGGATGAGTTATAAGAATTGCAACATTTACATAGTGGGTGTAAAGGTTTATAGTATATAGCATTAATTTCGCAAATATTCGGATAAGAAAAACTTAAATGTAGGTGTAGAGGTGCAACAACCTATAGCACTAATAGCGCACTAGTCACGTAAAACCAGATTAACTAGCTACGTGTATAGCTCAACATCAATATATATAAAGGCCATTGAAGTACGGTTTAAAGGTTATCAATAAATAAATTTCAATAATGCCTTCTCAATTAGTAAACTACCAAGATTCTTGTACTTGTGCCACTTCATGTAAGTGTGCTTCTGGTTCATGTAAGTGTGATACTGCTACCAAGTGTTCTTCAGTATGTAAATGTGCAAAGTAATTTACATAAACTCGTTTAACGTTATATATGATGAATAAATATTAAAGTAAAAGATAGTAATAGTGTAGATTTGTAGGTAAATTGGGTGAGCTTGTGGGTCGACTACGTGGTGTGATCATTGTTACCGGGGTTATCTGGTAATGTCGTCTTTTGGGTTAGGTTGTAGTATAGTGAAGCTTGACAGAATTTTACTCCAATCTTTATCTGTAGGCAATAATTGTAGCTTCTGGATTAGAAATACGAACATCTTATTCGTTGCCAATTTTGTACTTGAAGACTCATAATCAGCGAATCGTTACTTTTTTTACATATACTAAGGCCATTTTCAAGCTCTTTGCAACCTTTTGCAACCATTTGCAACCGTTCCGTTATAATTTTGAAAATGAGCAGTTTATTTCCAAATTCGTAAACCATCTTGCAACATCTTTTCGCGATGATATAGAACTGAAGAGAAGAGCAGGGGAGGAGATGAAGGAGAGAAAATGAAGACGAGAAGAAGAAGATGAGCGAAAATAAATCAAAATAGAGAAGCCAGAGGGTAGCGAGGTATTGTAATTATGAATTCGGAGGGATGTAACAAAACCAAGGGTGGTGGCAAAAACTCTATTAACAAGAATTGTTTTAAATTCAGTGCCAATAAAGCCAGTGAGTACAACAGCGCTCTCTTTGTTTTCAACCTTGATGCTTAATCATGCTCTTTATACCTATTGTATTTTTAAGATCATTTCTCCAAATCATCTCCATATTTCATTACATAAACGTGATCTCGTAACACAAAAACTTTACCTTCCTAAAATGACCTCTGAAGGCATTTTGTCGATAGCATTTAATCAAAAATTATTTATACACAAGATAATTTTATCACGTGTAATTATTTAGGGCATGCCCTATCCTAATTGGGAAGGTATACTCAAATATTCAATACAAAACATGAAAATTTCAAATTTCTCATACTGGTTTATCCGGGTAATCTCTAACCATTTGAAAAATTCTGGCATATAGATTGTAAATCTCATTACAATATACAGTCAGGTTTTGAAAATTTTCAGCACCAGTGTTAAATTTTTCACCTTGTCTTAAGAAAACTTTCTGATACTCAATACAAACTAAATATGTCAGACGTCGAAGAACAACAACAACCAGTTGTCCAAGAAGAATTACAAATTGTTGAATTAGCTACTTCTATCCCAGCTGAAGTTCACGCTGCTCAAAAGGAAGTTAAACTTTTCAACAAATGGTCATTCGAAGACATTGAAATCAAAGATGTTTCATTAGTCGATTACATCCAAATTAGACAACCAGTCTTTGTCTCACATACTGCCGGTAGATACGCTTCTAAAAGATTTAGAAAAGCTCAATGTCCAGTTATTGAAAGATTAACCAACTCTTTAATGATGAATGGTAGAAACAACGGTAAGAAATTAAAGGCTGTTAGAATCGTTAAACACGCTTTAGAAATTGTTAACGTTTTAACCGAACAAAACCCAATCCAAGTTGTTGTTGATGCTATTGTCAACTCTGGTGCTAGAGAAGATTCTACTAGAATTGGTTCATCTGGTGCTGTCAGAAGACAAGCTGTTGATGTTTCCCCATTAAGAAGAGTCAACCAATCCATCTCTTTAATCACCATTGGTGCTAGAGAATCCGCTTTCAGAAACATTAAGACCATTGCTGAATGTTTAGCTGAAGAATTGATTAATGCTGCTAAAGGTTCTTCTACTTCTTATGCTATTAAGAAGAAGGATGAATTAGAAAGAGTTGCTAAATCTAACCGTTAAGATTTATTTTATCTACATATACATTTAATGTTATTGATTTGTAGTCAGTTACGGAGCCAACCCAAGCCCGTACTTTTTTTATCTCTTTATACATATGATACACTAGGATGGTTTGTTCAAACCAGAATAACACATTAGTCTTTTTATACTATGATTGGATACCATAATCTTATTATATAAAATCTCAAAGAACGTTTTAACAACAACTCATACCTTTCAATTCTTTCCTTCCATAGATCTATTTCCTTATTCATCTCGGCTGTCATATATTTACTTTCTACTCTTTCAACTTGTCTTTTTGCATTTTCAAGTCTATTCCTTAAATTCTTTGATACTAAGTATTCTCTTATTACCATCATCATCAAGAAACAAGAGAAGAAACAAACCCCAGAAAAGATTTGAACATTCAAATACGGTAATTTTGAATTTTTACGTCTCAAAGCAAATGCAATACATTCAACTGGTAATGAAAAACACCCAACAACAATATTTACAAATGACCAAGCTGAAGGTAATTGACTTGGGATATCAATTAAATCTGTTGCAATTGCTTGGGATAAAATACTACCAACTCCAATCCCTGTACCTAAAGTTATTGAAAATACAATCAAAGCTCCAAAAGTTTTAGCATTTATCCAAAATGCAAGTAACCAAATTGTAATCAAGAAACATAATATTGAAGCTAAATTTGATCTACCAATTTTATCACCGGCAAATCCAAACAAAGGTCTCCCAACTATTTGACCACTATTCAAACAAGCTGTTAAAATTGAACCTTGATGAGCAGAAAATCCCATTGAAGTTGCATAGGCTGATAATGAGAATATCATCAATACATAACCAGTTATACAAAATGCGAACCATAATGATAATAAAAGCATATATGGCATTTTAAACACCAGCGAATCAAAAACGGCAAATATACTCTGTTTTATAAATTCGATATTTAGTGTAGCTTTATAAGGCTTTGGCTTATAATTTCTTGGTTTCAAAAAGATCAAAGCAATAACTAAACATAAAAATGTAACTATTGCACACATTCTTAAAGCCCATTTTTGATCACCACTAACTTCAATGACTTTATTTATTAGTAATGAAAAGAATAACCCACCAGCACCAGCACCTGAAACAGTAATCCCCATTGCTAATGATTTCTTTTTATCAAACCATGATGGTATTACTAGAGTTGTTGGTATAAATACAAAACTAAAAGATATTCCTACTATGAATCCCTGAGTTAAATATAATTGCCAAATTTTGGTTGAAAATGATGCAAGTATATAACCTAATGCTTGTAATACGAGTCCTATAATATAGATTGTATAAAATCCAAGTACATTATTTAATATAGCTGATAAAGGTGCACAAGCTTGGGCTAAAAATACAACCATCCCACCAATTATTGCAAAATCATATTGAGTTGCACCAGGGAAAACCGAGTTATTTATATAATAATTTAAAAACACCCCATATCCAGCATTTGTACCCCAAGTAGCAAATATTGTTAAAAACAGACAAAATGCAATAACCCAAGCATAACCTCCATCAGGTGGTAAATCTTGTGGGACTTCATCATTAGTTTGAGTTTTCGAAACTGCTTCAAAAGCGTTACAAACAGCATCATCTAAATCATGAGTGTCTCTATATATATCTTTATTCTGAATATCTTGACTTATATCATCTCTTAAACCAGTTAAAACTCTTGAAATTTCAGTTGTATTTGAAATAACTCTATGATTTATAGAGTCTAGTTCTTCTAAGTCATATTGTTCAGCACTACTTGTACTATCAAACGATACCATAAAACTTTCTGAGTTCAAAAAGCTTTATCTTATCTCGCGGAGTCACTCTTTAGTCCTTATATACGTTTAATGTCGTATCAATGTTACTATATGTCGTACCAGAAACCAACTTTGATGTAGGATTCGCGGAATCATAAGCCCAATACCCTCAGTGACCTGACTCATCACTATGATTTTACCGAGTACAAGATTCACCCTAATTCTTTATATAAGACGATTTTAGTAGATTCAAACTCTAATTTATAAATAGTTTTCCACTTTCAACATTTCAATTTTTCATTTCCCAATTTAGAAATAGATGAATTTCATAGTAATATAGAAGTATATACTCAAATATGTGTTATCAAAGATGAAAATCTCTTGATATCTCTATTCTCAAAATGCTTCTCTCTGTTCGGAACAATAATCTCTTCTAGGATTCCTAAATTAGAGTACTTTTTAGGGTGAAGATATGAATTTATTCGGATTAACTCATTAGTTCAAGTTTAGACCTCGATACCATTTTAGGTATCTTATTAATCTAAAATAGTTTAATTGAGATTATTTGGCAAGACGATGATGGTTTTATCAGTGGAGGCTTTGAGTTCAATTTACTTCTTCTTGTTCTCCCAGCTCTTCTTGATCCCTAAGCAATTCTTGATCCCTTGGTTCTTCTTGATCTCCCAGCAATTTTTGATCTCATGATCTCAATTCTTCTTGCAATACAGAATTCTCTCTCGTCTACCTTGAATATTTGCGACCAACTTAAATATTCATAGTCACAATAAACTCAATATTTAACATCATCAAGAGGGGATTAAATCTACTTCATTTGGAAAAGTTTTTAGTTTGTCATCACTGAAAATGGATATATAGACAACTAAATCTCTCTTGATTTTCTCTTGTCTCTCTTCAATGTTCCCAACTATTATATTCTTTCTTATACAAACTATATTAGCTATTCCAATCTTTGTCTCTAGAGAAATTGATTCATTTTACGACATTCCTACCAATATCTCTAGTTATAAGAATGGTGATATAATTGATTATAGAAAACCACCAAAACCAATTGTATCTGTATTTAGCTTTGATGTTCATATTGATTCGGTTTGGCAAGTTAAAGTCAAAACAACTGATCCATTAGGTGAAGATATTTCAATTATAACAACTATTTATATTCCACATAATGCTGATTTTTCAAAAGTTTTATCGTATCAAGTTGCTCAAGATTCTCCAACACAAAAATGTGCACCATCAACTGCATTTCAAGAAGGTTCAGGAATAAAGAATATCATTAATTCTTTAGAAATGTTTTTGATGATTTCTGGATTGCAAAAAGGTTGGGTTGTAGTTGCTCCAGATTATGAGGGGCCAAAAGGTGCATTTGCAGTTGGACTTCAAGCTGGGAGTGCTATCTTAGATTCCATGAGAGCAATTTTGAAATCTGGAAACTTCTCTAAGATCAAATCAGATGCAAAAATTGCCCTTTGGGGTTATTCTGGTGGTTCTCTTGCATCTACTTGGGGGATTGCGATGCAACCAACTTATGCTCCAGAATTAAGCAAAAACATCATTGGTGCAGCAGTTGGAGGTTGGGCTCCAAATATATCTGCAATTGTTCGAGCTAATGATAAAACGATATTTGCTGGTTTTTGTGCAGCTGGTATGGCTGGTCTTTCAAATCAGTACCCGGAAGTTTATAAAGCTGTTCTAAATGACATAGTCCCTTCAAAATTACTGAGTTTTAATAAAGTTTTCAATTATTGTGAAGTTGAAATTCTTGCGAGATATGCATTTACAAGTTTCTTTAGTGGTCCACTGAGGTATATGAAAGCTGGTTGGGATATTTTCAAAGTAGATGTCGTTGAACAAAGACTTAATGAAAATGTGTTGGGAACTAATCCAAATATAATGCCAACTGTTCCATTGTTTGTTTATCATGGGGTCAAAGATAAAATAGCCCCTTATGAAGCTGCTTTTAGAACCTATCAAAAATGGTGTGATTCTGGTATAAATTCACTTGAATTTGCTGCTTCAAAGTATACTGGTCATCTTACTGAAGTTGCAGATGGATCAGGTGCCGCTTTAGGTTGGCTTACCAAAAGGTTTGAAGGTGGGAGTGTTGTAAGCGGTTGTAATTTAACAATTAGGCAATCTAATTTTGCTTATCCTGGATCAAACAAGGGAGTTTCTACCATTGTTTCTACATTTCTCAAGAATATCTTTGGTAAAGATATTGGTCCAAATGGTGAAAATTTAAATCTGACTTCTATAATCAAGGCAGTTCAACTCATTGCCAAAACTCCAAATCTGCTTGATTTATTTAAATGATAAAATATTTTTAGTCAGAATGTAGACGAACTCGCGTACTTTTATAAGTATTACAACCTAGTATACCCCGAAACCCTCAGGTTATTCCAAGACATATCGTTCAAATTATTTGAGCTATTTGGTGATCTGAAGATAAATCAGAATCACAAAAAAGACGAGTTGACTCGAAGATGTAGTAAGATTCAAGTCAACTGCTTCTATTTTCTAATAGAGGTTTGTTGGTCATTATTAATAAATTCCATCACTTGATTAAAGAAGTCGGAGGACGTCCATAGCAATCGAGAGCCTTTTGAAATATACAATACTACTTGAAAGGTAATTGAAACGATCTCTACATTGGATCTCCAATGGTAGAATTGTTTATGAAGTGATTGAAGAGTATTTCTGATTAATTATGTTAGCCTTTTGGAAGTGTTGATCCATTCGAAGCATTTCTTTTTGGATAGATCAAATGCAACAAAAGTTTTATCGTAAATTTTAGGAATAGTATATCAACATGACTATCAGTGATAGGATGTAGTTAGCTAAAAAGCTCTTGCCTCTTTAGACCCTGAGGAATAAGCACTCAATCTGAACCCTGTTTTACTTGTATTCCTTAACCCATTTAAGATGAGAGTATCTATTTGAGGCTCATTCAGGTAATCAAAACCTCCAAATACAAAATCATACCATTAAACAAATTCTATTCGTGGGAGATGAAATCAGGTGAAAATTGGCTTGTTTGAATTTTCAGAATGTAATTATGATTTCCTATCTCCCGAAATTAAAGCCGGTTTGAAATAACAAAATGGGGTTTGTTCGTAGATTTCGGGCGATTGTTCAACAAGTTTAATAATTGGCAAGCCCTTTGAATGGTACCCTCGACAGTAGAAATCATATTTAGGCACTTCAATTCATTCTTACTTATTTATAATACAAAATATCTGCCTTTCTTCGAAATTTAGCTTATCTGAAATTCTATAACAGGGTTCAACTATTTCCCAAACGAGAGCAAGAGAACCTAACAGATAGAATTTTGATTGTCATCTTTAAGATTTTTAGGAGATAACGCTCGCCCACTTTACTCTACATCCATCTCCTCTTCCTGTTATAATTATCATCACCCTCGTAATCCCTTACTCGAATCAAATTTAGAAAAGGTACAGATACAAGAAAGATGACTTGTACATAACCTTTTATATCTCGTGTTTATTGAAGTTAAGACTATTTACTTATCAACCTGTTGGTTATGTTAATTTAAGCGACCTTATCAAACCAAGTTATATCGATTGTTTGTAAGTATTCGAAGATGGTTGCAACGGCTAAGAAATGATTTTGTGATTTTGTCCCTCTTCGGTTTCGTAAAAATACAATAAGAACAACCTTGAACGATTTATCCAAAAATGGCCGGCATATCTTGATACTCATTGGTCACAATTGACCCTACCTATAGTAGGAAACTAGACATAAATCCAGTTTTTTTTCGTCAAAATTCTCTTGAGTTTTCCACTTTCGAATCCAAAAGCTCAAGTTAGTTAATGATGAAATTGAACTTCTCTCTATAAATCCCCGATTTGGTAATTATGTTTTTTAGACTGACTAGCTTAAATACTTCAATACTTTAAAGATCACCTTATACTAATAAAATTAATCTTTTAGGTTTTAATTAACCCCAATTAGTATTATAATGGAAAGAATTTTGGTCTTTGAAGTGATGATATGTTTCATACGACTTCAGGTATGAGGTTCAGTCAAATTGCAAAAAGTCAAGTTGATCTCATCAAACCAAAATATTTCCAAAAAAGCAGAAAATTGAATCGTGCTATCTCATTGTATCCCATTAATACACCTAATTGGGGCAATCTCCGATTAAAAATAATGCAGGTCCAAAAGATTTAACGTTTCGGTTGCAACACAATTTTGACCACAAGTAGCAAAAAGTTCGAGGTACAAATTTCAAACAAAGGGTGGTATCAAAGCTAGTCATTAGAAGGAAATTGATGTAAACTGAGCACATGCATCGACGAAACAGATATAAAAGAATCACTAATTGCACTTTATTGGTATCAATTAATGATTTTCCTTCATATCCTCTTCTTGATTCAATTAGTATTAAGTGCACCAACTTTAGATAATCTTTTTCAAAAAAGGACTAGACTTGATTCATTTTATGACGTACCTGCCAATATCTCACAATATCAAAATGGTGATATAATAGCAGTTCGAAATGTACCTGGAGAAACTGTTTCTGTACTTAAATTAAAAATTAATGTTGTAGCAGCTTATCAATTTAAAGTCAAATCAACTGATGCTCTTGGTAATGACACTTCAATTATAACATCTTTATATATTCCTTATAATGCAACAAAAAACAAGGTTGTATCATATCAAGTTGCACAAGATTCTGATAATGAAATGTGTGGACCATCATTAGCTTCACAAGCAGGAGCTCGTATTGATAGTTATTTAAATGGTGCTGAAATGATTTTTGTTGCTGCAACAATGGAACAAGGTTGGGTTGCAGTTGTACCAGATTATGAAGGTGTTCATGGTGCATTTGGTGTTGGATTAAATTCAGGTAAAGCAGTGTTAGATTCGATTAGAGCGGTTTTGAAATCAGGTGATTTAAGTGGAGTTAAACCAAATGCTAAAGTTGGTTTATTAGGATATTCAGGTGGATCTCTTGCAACTTCTTGGGGAGTTGCAATGCAACCAACTTATGCACCAGAATTAAGCAAAAATATTATTGGTGCTGCTTTTGGTGGTTGGGTTACAAACTTAACCTTAACAGTTACATCAGTTGATGGTGGAGTATTATCTGGATTTACTGGTATTGGTATTGCTGGTCTTTCAAATCAATATCCTATATTAAAAGATGTTATCAAAAAGCAAATTCTTCCAAGTAAATTAGCACTTTTCAATAAGATATATAATACTTGTGAACTTTCAGCTGTTCTTAAATATTCATTTACTCCATTTGTATCAGGACCTAAAGCATGGTTCCCATTAGGGATGGGAATATTTAATCTTCCAGAAGTTTCGAATGTTTTAAATCCAAATATTTTAGGATTTGATCCAAAAATTATGCCAACTGTACCAATTTTTGTATTCCATGGTAAAAAAGATATCCTTGTTCCATTTGCTGGAGCACAAACAGTTTATGAAAAATGGTGTGCTCAAAATATATCATCATTTGAATTTGCAGTATCAAAAACTTCAGGTCATATAACTGAAGCAGCTGAAGGTAGTCCTGCTGGGTTTGCATGGTTGATAAATAGATTTAATAATGGAACAACTGTTAAAGGTTGTAAAAGAACCGAAAGAATAACAAATTTAACTTATCCTGGTTCTGATAAAGGTATTTATTTACTTTTAATAGGAGCACTTAGTAATATATATGGTACACCAATTGGACCAGGTGGACCAAATTTACTAGCAAAAACGTTTGGATATTTAACTCGGATCCTCAAGAGTCTTTATTAAAGTGGGTGGTACTCATAAAATTCATAAAACTTGATCAAGAGTTCTAATTGGAAAAAAGACAATTAGACTTACATACCTTTGATAGCAATTAACAATTTCATATGATTCCTCTCCAACTCTTTGACTTCGTAATTGAAATTGACCTTATTGTTTTCATGTATCATCCTACCTTATTGAGAACGAATATATTTCAAATTATATAACCAACAATGCCTTGAGAACAAATAACAGCATCTTAAATCGATAATTAAGAAATCATACCTTGTTTCGTTAATCGAATTGGGTGAGTTCCGAAGCAAATATTGATTCTATATACAAAGTAAAGAATCAGCAAATCCTTTATATGATATCGTAATTTCACTCCAGCGCATTAGAATTATGTAGACCGTTTAAATATTACCGATTTATACAAATGTCTCAACTGATTTCATACTTGATCTAAGCAATGGAGATCAATTTTGAAGTTACAATCCCTCTAATCAAATTTTTTCTAGTTTAAGTTGATATATTCATGGTATATACTTACATAATTGGCTTAGATTTACGAGTTGAATTAACCAATTTTTTTTTTTAACTCATTTCACATTACTATATATGAAGTATTCCGACCAGCGCTTTCTCGGTTATCTACGGGTCAGCTGCTAAATCAAGACATTTTTATTCTTTTGTATTGTTAGGTAGGAATTCATTCACAATATACGTCGAATTAGTAATTCCACTTTATGCAAAGTTATTGATTAAATCTTCTAATTTTAATTTTTCAACTTGTGGCGAGTAATCTCAAATTTAAACTAATATCATCTCAAAAGCTTAATTAAACTAGTTGAACAAGTGATAACTGTTTCGAAGTTGAGTGAAGATGATATTTCTATTATCTACAAATGTCGCAATGTCTCACTTTCTTACTAATAATTTTCAAAGTCAATTGAACTGCAAAATGTTTCAGTCTAAAGAGAACTGCAGAAGAATGGAATACCAAATGAAATAGCAACAACAGAAATGAAGCCTCTTGAACAAGTCTCCGCATTTTCCAAGATATATAAAGTGGATCAGAATCATGAATTATTTTTCATACAAGCTTCTATTAAGTCACTATAGCCTCTATTATCTCTAATGAAAGTCTTTGGTATAATTTTCCTTTTCCTGTCAATTTTGGCTGCAACCATACCAGAAATCGAGAAACGTGCAGATGTTGACTCTTTTTATGATGTTCCTGGTAATATCTCTGCTTACAAAAATGGTGATATTATTGATTATAGACAACCTCCAGGTGGGATTGTTTCTGTTTTAAATCTTAGAATAAAAACTGCTAAAGCTTGGCAAATTAAAGTCAAATCAACTGATGCTGTTGGTACTGATACTTCAATTGTTACTACCTTATTAGTTCCATTTAATGCTGATTTCTCTCAAATATTATCTTATCAAATTGCTCAAGATACTGCTAATCAAAAATTTGGACCATCATTTGTGTTACAAGCAAGTCCAAATATTGTTGGAAATGTTATTAATCAAGTTGAAGCGATTTTAATTGATGCTGCCTTAGAAAAAGGTTGGGTTGTAAATGTTCCAGATTATGAAGGTGTTAACGCTGCATTTGGTGTTGGATTAAATTCAGGAAAAGCTGTCTTAGATTCAATTAGAGCAGTTTTAAAAACTGGAACATTTTCAAACGTTAAATCAGATGCAAAAGTTGCTCTTTGGGGTTATTCAGGTGGTTCTCTTGCAACTTCTTGGGGTGTTGCAATGCAACCAACTTATGCCTCGGAATTATCAAAAAACATAATTGGTGCTGCTTTTGGTGGATGGTTATGTGATCTTAAAGCAGTTGTTAATACTATTGATGGAACTTTATTTGCAGGTTTTGCTGCTGCTGGTATTGCTGGACTTTCCAATCAATATCCTGTTCTCAAAGATATTATCAAGCAACAAGTAATACCTAATAAACTTAATGATTTCAACGATGTTTATAACTACAATGAATTGGAAGTCCTTATCAATTTTGCTTTTGCAACCTTAACAAAAGGTTTCAATCCTTGGATTAAAGCTGGTACTGGAATATTTGATATTCCAGATGTTAAAAATATTGTGACTAAGAATACTTTGGGAAATGATCCTTCAATTAAACCAACTGTTCCTATTTTCCTTTATCAAGGTATTGCAGATGAAATCACTCCAAACCTGGCTGCAAACAATGCTTATAATACTTGGTGTAATTCAGGTATGAACTCATTTGAATTCGCTCTGTCTACAACCTCAGCTCACGTCACTGAAGCAATCGAAGGTAGTGGTGCTGCTCTTAAATGGTTGTCAGACAGATTTGCAAATAAAGCTCCAGTATCTGGATGTAAAAAAACTGTTAGATTAAACAATTTGCTTTATCCAGGTGCTGATCAATCTTTAGCACCACTTTTAGAAGGTGCTTTCAAAAATCTCTTTGGTAGTGATCTTGGTCCAAATGGTCCAACTTCAGTTGCATCATTACAACATGCTGAAAATGTTTTAGCAGCTAGTAGTTAATGATCGAGGTTTCAAAACTCTTACTTTTCTTTCGTATGTTTTAATATCAATGAACGTTTCTCATCATTTCTAACAAGCTCCATGCTCACATATAGCTACTCTAACCGAGTATTTGAAAACATTGCATAAAGAAGCAAGCCATGGCTCAAAACAATTAAAATTAAGGTTATTACTTCCTTTCCGCTAACTACCTCGCTTAAAAAGAATTAGCCCTCATACCTTATTAATAACTAATCAACATATTAACTCCATATATCCAAGGTGAGACTTGAATATGAACCACTTAACAATCATAAAACCCATTGGATTGAGGTCCAATAAACTAAAATGTCTTTGAAGTTTAGAAATATGAATATAGATTTGACTTTGAAAAGACAGATCTTTTCCATGCTTAATAGTTTATTCAACTTAGATTGCTTCGATCATACCTTCGGATTAAACTTTTACACTAATTTTGGCTCTAGTGGCTTTAAGTCCTTCTTTTCTTGAACATAGATCGTATTCCGTAAAGTAACCAATTTCGTTAAAGCCCTTCATCTCCTATACATGAGTGCGTTATGATATACGATAAGATGATCATCAAAACATAAATTCTCGCCAAAAATTTCACAGCTGGATCATAACGATGATATTCTAAATCTTGTCGTCATAATTGTTGATCCAATTTAAATTAGTCAATACTTTAAATTTCAGGTATTAGTAGTTATTACCTTAGTGTGAATTCTCCATATACATTCGATATTCTAATCCAGATCAAATCTGAACTCGTGGTTTAGATGCAACTGACAAGTATAATCGTAATAATTATAAACTTTCTGTCAAAGCGCATAAATCAGAGTTCCATTCCCTTTTTGAGCTCAAACTCCTTTCAAGATCATTAAGGCATTTCACTTATTTGCAAAATTGATCACTAATAATAGATGGATCAAACTTTAATAGTTGAAGTTCTTATTTATAGCTTTATAAACTTGATGGTAGTTTTCTTCTTCTTCCATCACACTCAAACAAGAAATTTCTGTGTCTGAGTAATACTGAATCTATACTCATAGATCAAAAGTATCTAAATGTTACAAAGATGAACTTTCATCTGACAGATTGCATGATCATAAAACGAGCTGCAAACCACTTCTTGGAATTGATCTAAAGTTAAAATCTATTTGAAATGAAATAGCAATTGCCTGGGATCAACCCCATTCTTTCCAAGTGGTTCAAAAAAACATATATAAAGTCTGAAGAAGTTAGCTTTAAATCATCACTCAAATGAAGTTTTTATCTCTTATATTTCTCTGTCAAACAATCTTGGCCATTCCAGCCTCAATTCCAATTGTCAAACGTCAAGATATTGACTATTTTTATGATGTCCCTACTAATATTTCTTCTTACAAAAATGGTGATATTATCGATTATAGAAGACCACCAAATCCAATTGTTTCGGTATTTGATCTCAAAATCAAAGTTGAACTGGCTTGGCAATTCAAAGTCAAATCAACTGATGCTGTTGGTGCTGATACTTCAGTTGTTACCACCTTATTAATTCCATATAATGCTAATTTCTCTCAATTGTTATCCTATCAAATTGCCCAAGATTCTGCCAATGAAAAATGGGGTCCTTCATTAGCTTTACAAGAAGGGGCTGGTTTGAAATATGTTATTAATGGAGTTGAAGGAATCTTAATCGATGCTGCATTACAAAAAGGTTGGGTTGTAAATGTTCCAGATTATGAAGGTGTTAAAGGTGCTTTCACTGTTGGACTTAATGCTGGTCATGGTGTTTTAGATTCAATTAGAGGTGTCTTACAATCAGAAGCAATCTCTGGTGTTAAATCAGATTCTGAAATTACTCTTTGGGGTTACTCTGGTGGTTCATTAGCAACTTCATGGGCTGTTGCTTTACACCCAACTTATGCTCCTGAAATTACCAATATCATTGGTGCTGCTTTTGGTGGATGGGCTTGTAATTTAAGATATATCGTTGAAACTATTGACTCTACTTTATTTTCTGGTTTCTCTGCTGTTGGTATTGCTGGACTTTCAAATCAATATCCTGAACTTTTACCTATTATTAAACAACAAGTTAGACCTGATAAACTTGATGCCTTTAATAAGGTCTACACTTATAGTGAGCCTGAAGCTCTTGTTGCATTTGCATTTGCTCCACTTATTTATGGTCCATTTAGATGGATTGCAGCAGGTGATGGGCTTTTCGATATTCCAACTGTTAGTTCAATTGTTTTCAAGAATACTTTGGGTAATGATCCAGCTGTTAAACCAACCATACCAATTTTTGTTTATCAAGGTATCGAAGATGAAATTGTTCCTTATAAAGGTGCATCTCAAGTGTATGATACATGGTGTAGTGAAGGAATTAATTCATTTGAATTTGCAGTATCTGCTTCTTCTGGTCATGTTAGTGAAGCAGTAGAAGGAAGTGGTGCGGCTATAAAATGGTTGTCTGATAGATATCAACAAATTAGTCCAGTTAGTGGATGTTCAAAGACAATAAGATTAAACAATTTACTTTATCCAGGTGCTGATCAATCTTTAGCGCCACTTTTAGAAGGTGCTTTCAAAAATATCTTTGGTGGTGATATCGGACCAAATGGACCAACTACTTTGGCTGGTTTACAAAATGCAAATCAAGTGTTAAGTCAAAATTAAATAATTTCAATTTTGACATGTTCTACAATGCTATTTTAAGAACAACGTGATTGAATTGAAATTAATCTTTTCTTTATTTTATGAGTGTTCCCTGTGAGTTTTTCAAAGTTTGTTTTTATGAAAGGCTTTAATAAAATTATGACGAAAATTTTCATCAACTCTAAAGAGCTGTGGTCAAAATAGCTCAAATCTTTTCAACTCCTCATCTCCACCATTACCTCTAACTTCCTTTACTCATTCCCCCATATCGCCCGAATTTGAATTTTCAAATTAAGTATCTTCTTTCCAATTAGTCAACCTTACTTGAAGAGTATACTTAGTTTTGAACATAAATTTCAAAGTGTTAAAATTTTAATTAATCATCAATGACCAAATCTCTCATCTTCTGTTGAAATTGAGCAATGTCGATTATATCGTGTCATCTGATCTGAAGTTGCAACAGCGTCTAGATGTGTTTTCCGTATCCTTACTTAAATCTGTTGATATGCCAAGGCGATTTAATGTGTCTTAAAGTGCTTTAAAAGACTATTTTTGGCAAAAAGAAAGTATACTGGTTTACAAATTTTCAAAACCTTAATCTATAAAATCTTGAAATGGGGTCTGAAGCTCGTTCTTACTTGAAAGTCTCTCGTGAAGCAGAAAATCGCGATTTGTCAAACCCATTGTATATGAATATTCCCATTGTATTTGACTTCTTTAGTCAAATTCTGTATATCATGGATTTGATCTCTGGGGAGAGACAGAAATCATGGTAAATCAAATCCAAAATTATGAATAAAGATTTTTCACTTTTGGCGGGTTTTTTTTTTCACCCTTATCTTGTCTAATATGACCAGACTTAGTCAAAGAATAGTCGAATTAAGATGAACTTTTGCAATATTGAAACTGTCGTCTTTTGATTTATGGTTTCAAATTTCACGTCATTGTAGTAACTCTAAGTATAAATTTGTAGTGTAAACCAGCTTTATGGATTATGTTACTCGTGATTTATAGTTCGAGTTTGTTTTACGAACCATTTATAGATCAATTATAACACCTTATACTTCAATCTTAAATCGAGACGAATTCTGCCTATTAATTTCATTTCGGCTATCTACGGATCAATCTGTTTTCAGTATTGTAACTACCAAATAGTTTAGAAAGTAGTATTAAACTTCATTTCATGATTTTTCATCGATTTCATTTGATTGCATCGTCCAATACAACCTTAAACTTTGGGGTAACTTTTACCTTTGGTTTCTCCTCCGTGGGTTGAAACTTCATTGACTTCAATAACCACCTGTAATAATTAACCCGCCACGTTCAATGAGGGTATTTGAAACAGATTGAATTAATCTATAATCCTAAGCTTTAACAAGCATAGACTCTTAAAAACAAATACCACACCCACTCTGCAGAATAATCTTTGAAGGTGACTGCAAATGAAATAGCTACCACAGCTGTCACAAAACTGTAACTAGGTGATGCAAAACTTTTTCATTACTATAAATTCAAGTCAAGAACTTCTTGTTTAATTAACACTCTCATGAAATTCTTATCATCATTGTTCTTTCTTCAATCTATCTTGGCTCTTCCTGCCTCGAACTTACTCGCTAAGCGTGTTGGTATTGATTCATTTTATGATGTTCCAACAAATATCTCATCATACAAAAATGGTGATATCATCGCACATAGGAAACCACCTGGTGGAGTTGTTTCTGTACTTGATCTTCCAATTCATGTTGCTGCAGCTTGGCAATTTAAGATCAAATCAACTGATGCTATTGGTACTGATACTTCAATTATTACTTCATTGTATATTCCACACAATGCTGATTTTAGTAAACTTATCTCTTATCAAGTTGCTCAAGATTCAACAAGTCAAATTTTTGCTCCATCATTTTCATTCCAAGCTGGTGGTGGTATTAATGATGTCATTAATGAAAGTGAAGCTATTTTAATTGCTGCTTCATTACAAGAAGGTTGGGTTGTAAATGTTCCAGATTATGAAGGTGTTAAAGGTGCATTCTCTGTTGGTCTTCAAGCAGGTCATGGTGTTTTAGATTCAATTAGAGGTGTTTTACAATCTGAAGCAATCTCTGGTCTTAAGTCAAATGCTGAAATTACTCTTTGGGGTTATTCTGGTGGTTCTATTGCAACTTCATGGGCTGTTGCTTTAGCACCAACTTATGCACCTGACATTACCAATATCATTGGTGCTGCTTTCGGTGGATGGGCTTGTAATATCAGATATGTTGTTGAAGAAATCTCTTCAACATTATTTGCTGGTTTTGCTGCTCTTGGTATTGCTGGTCTTTCAAACCAATATCCTCAACTTTTACCAATTATTAAAGAGCAAATTGATAGTCCAAGACTTGAATATTTCAACCAAGTTTACGGTTTTAGTGAACCTGAAGCTCTTGTTTCTTTTGCTTTTGTTCCATTACTCGAGCCTCCATTTAATTGGATTAAAGCAGGTGATGGACTTTTCGATATTCCAATCGTTAAGGAAATTGTTTACAACAACACTTTAGGTAATAACCCAGCTATCCTCCCAACTGTTCCAATCTTTGTCTACCAAGGTATTTTTGATGAGATTGTTCCATATAAAGGTGCCGATGAAGTCTATGGTCAATGGTGTGATCAAGGAATCAGTTCATTTGAATTTGCTGTATCTGCCACTTCAGGTCATGTTAGTGAAGCAATTGAAGGAAGTGCCGGTGCTTTGAAATGGTTGACTGATAGATATAATCATTATGAACCAGTCCAAGGATGTTCTAAGACTATTAGATTAAACAATTTATTATACCCAGGTTCAGATCAATCTTTAGCTCCTCTCTTACAAGGTGCTTTCAATAATATTTTTGGTCAACCAGCCGGTCCAAATGGTCCAACTAGTTTTGCTGGTTTACTTGCAACAAACACTGCAAAATTTGCATCTTTATTATAGTTGAGAAAGTTAGGTATTAAAATGGGTTGGTCCAATATAACATGACTTTATATGAATTTCTTTACGTATGTTTTTCAACTTTTGTTTAGCTGAACAATAGCAATATAAAAAGTACACTTTATTTGAATTGTAGTCAGTCTAAGAGAATGATAGGTGACTTAGAGCATTATTTTGAACTTGGAAGCCAATTGTAGTAATGAAGACATAACTTTCGTCAAAGCAACCAAATCAGTGCATACGGAGTAGATCAAAGCAGAAACTGATCAACTACCGACAGGCAATTTCTTAGTCATTGCTTCTCGAATTCTCGAATACTAAATTCCCATTTTCCAAACACTCTTTACAATTAAACCACCGTTCTTTATATGACAAAATTCAATTGACGATACTGGTAAATGCAATGCTTTCCACCCATTCTGTAACATTATTGGGGATCAGAATTTCAAACCTAAAGTCAAATTGATATCAACAAATATGAAATAGCAAAATTCCATAAAGTAACAATTTACGACTTCAAAATCCTTCTATGAGATTCGAAATTTGTTGTATCAAATTTCAAAACTCCGTAATGATAACAAAGTATAATCCTTTATGTTTAGTCTTGCCAAGATTAGTTTTAGTTGTCAATTACTCTGAACTGCAGAAATTGTATGATTTTGTATTAAAGACTATACGCTAGTACTAAAAACTAAGGATAATCATGAGATTCAAATTGATACCATATTTAGTGAAACCTCCCAAGTAAAAGAATAGCAATGACGTTGAATTTTAAATAATTCCATTTTATCGGCATCGGCTTTGATGTCGGCAGTTATTGGGTTCATTTACCACATTTTACATTATTTTGAACAACTTCATAAATTATTCTATTGTTCATAATGCATCAAAAGTAATTTAAAGACTCGATACTCTGTCTTAACCCTCCAAATCGGGTAATTGGAACCCTACAACATGTTTTAATGTCATGATAGTGTCAAGAGATGGAGATTTGAATTTCTTTGGTGTGGGTATTGTGCAGTACGAGTATTCCCCTAAAGTGAAAGTTTCAACAACTCTCACTTTAAAGAGGACATATGTCTGGTACAAGCGACTTCTTAGGTAAAGGGATTGATCTTATACAAAAAGCAATTGAAGCAGATACAGCTACAAGATATGAAGAGGCATATAAACTTTATTATAATGGACTAGATTATTTAATGTTAGCCTTAAAGTATGAAAAAAATCAAAAATCTAAAGAATTGATGAAGGCAAAGTTTACAGAATATCTTACTAGAGCTGAACAATTGAAAGATCATTTAGATAAGCTGAAAACGGTAGAATCTTCAACAAATGGTGCAACAAAGTCAAAAGATTCAGGTGGTGATGACAATGATGGGGACACGAAAAAGCTTAGAGGAGCATTGGCAGGAGCAATTTTACTGGAAAAACCAAATATTTTATGGTCAGATGTAGCTGGATTAGAAGGAGCAAAAGAAGCTTTAAAAGAAGCAGTTATATTACCAGTTAAATTCCCACAATTGTTTACAGGGAATAGAAAACCAACATCAGGAATTTTACTTTATGGACCACCAGGTACAGGTAAATCATACTTGGCAAAAGCAGTTGCAACTGAAGCCAATTCAACGTTTTTTTCTGTCAGTTCGAGTGATTTAATTTCAAAATGGATGGGAGAATCTGAAAGATTAGTTAAACAATTATTTACAATGGCTCGTGAAAGTAAACCATCAATTATATTTATAGATGAGGTTGATGCACTTTGTGGACCAAGAGGTGAAGGAGAATCTGAAGCACTGCGAAGAATTAAAACTGAATTATTGGTTCAAATGAATGGGGTTGGTAATGATACTAGTGGAGTTTTAGTATTAGGGGCAACAAATATACCATGGCAATTAGATGCTGCAATTAGAAGAAGATTTGAAAAAAGAATTTATATCCCATTACCCGAACTTGAAGCTAGAACAAGAATGTTTGAATTAAATATTGGTACAGTTCCTTGTGAATGTACAATTCAAGATTTGAAAACTTTAGCAACTATGACCGAAGGATATTCTGGTCATGATATTGCTGTGGTTGTAAGAGATGCTTTAATGCAACCAATTCGTAAAATTCAACAATCAACTCATTTTAAATTAGTTAGTGATAATATTTATCAACCTTGTTCTCCTGGTGATGATGGGGCAAAAGAAATGAATTGGATGGAACTTGAAACTGATCAATTAAAAGAACCTTCATTAACTATAAAAGATTTTATAAAAGCTATAAAGGCAAATAGACCAACTGTTAATGAATCGGATATTGAAAATCATATCAAATTTACAAATGATTTTGGTCAAGAGGGTAACTAAAACTGAACTTCTATAGATCTTAAAATGTACATTAAAAGTTCTAATACCTTGAAGGTGATCTATCTCTTAATCTATCAGCAAATAAATCTTCTTCTTCCGCTCTTGCTTTCAATTTGTTTGCAAAAAGATCTTCTTCTTCCTCTTCAATTCTTCTTCTTCTTGGTTCTCTCTTTCTATAATTCTTTTCTTCTATATCATCACTTTCTACAATTATTCTATCTCTACCTCCTCCACCTCTTCTTTTCCTTTCAGGTTCACCATTTAATAGATAATATCTCGAATAAGCACTTGCATTTTTAACCTTTCTATCAGATTGAAAAGATTGTCTAGCAAATATTACAATTGAACTTTCGTCTTGATCCATCTTTTCTTCTTCAACTTGTTCGTTTAATCCAAGTCTATTATTTAAATCGATTTGTTTCTTGAATTGAATTACTGGTGTATAAGACTTACACTCACGTTCTTGAACAATTTCAACCAAATGCTCTTTTGAGAATAAGTCAGTTGTAGTCTCAATAGTTGGTATATTTGGATTTGACGATGTTATTGATATCTTTTTCAAGACATCATTTGCTATCTCGTGAGTATCAAAAACTAAATTTACTGAAGTGTCATTTATCCATTGAACTTTGAAGTTAATCTGTTCATCAAGAGGTTTTATCTCTAAAGAATCTTTCGAATTACTTATATAATTTATATGATAATCTATAAAAGCTTTTATATCTTGAGTGGATAAACTATCTACTCCACGTAGAAATATTGATTCAGGTCTTAAAATTTGATTTGTACCATTTATACTTATTTCTACTTGTTGTTGTTTAAGTTTGATTTCACGATCTTTCTCTTCTTCAAGAGTTTTTGTCATTATACCTCCATATGGAGCTGGTTCTGTCATGGTATAAAGTATGGATTTTGATAATTTGTCGAATAGGTTTATATGTAGGTTGTGATGAATAGAAGTCGCAGTTGTAGTAATAAGCAGTCTTACCAAAGACCATCCAAGCTTGAGTCAATGTCCACTGTGGTGTGAGTTTGTAATCTTTACATTGAGCCCGTTGTCGTGAAAATCTGGGTCCTTTTGTATCTTTAACAGCCTTCTTACTACCTCCCAATCTCAAACTAAACTCCCTAAATCGCCTCTCTTATAAATAAAACATTATTACACCTTATAAATATCTCACCTATTAGTTCTTCTTTTTTCTCACCATCTTCATATAAAATCTCTGAAGTGTTATCTAATTGTAAATTCATATAATTATCAATTGAAATTAATGTTCCTTTATATTCTGTTTTATTCCATTTTAGTCTTACTATTATAGGTTTATCTAATAATGTCTTGAGAAAGGGTTTGGGATTTATTGGATTAAATGACATGTTGGAGTTGAAGTAGTTGGTTGTAATCAGATGAAGTTGACATTGTGATAAAGTCGTGTATATGGTAAGGATTGAGATGAGATCAATAATGTGAAGAGGAGATGAAAGAGTTAAGTGATGAATATGAATGTTTTTCTGGTTTGAAGAAATTCTTGAGCTTATTTGTTGTAAGAATACTCTTCAGATACTTTTTTTTATGAAATTTTGATCAAAAAGTTGTAAAACTGTACTCTTTTCGAAATTTTGCAACTTCTGACAAAAATTAAAAAAAATTAAAAAATAGGAAATAAATAAAGAAGATACTGTTACTAAAACTGCCAAAGGTCTACTAACAAGTCCCTATACTTCTCAAAGTACTTACCAACATCTCCCCCTACTCATCTCTTTCTGTCTCCAATGTTGCAACAAAGTCGTGCAGGAACAGATCATAACTTTTCAAATCAACACCTCAACTACAAGCATCTACACTATCATCTCCATCACCTCCATACCATCATATCACTAAAATGCTCAATAAGATCTTCTTCATAGCATTTTTAATACGATTCTTATTACCAACCTTGTTCCCATCAATCGTAACAAAACTTTCCTCCACCGTTGAAGTTTCAACTCCATTAAATTCATATAAATCATTACTAGAGGCTTTATATTATCTAAAATACGATATTAATTTATATGATGGTGGTATAAATCATCATCCTCCTTTGCTTATAATCTTCTTAAGTAAGTTGAACTCAATTGGCTTCAATATCTTGTACTTTTGTCTTGATTACCTCATCACCATACGATTGATTGCAATCAATAAATGGTATCAAGCAAGGTATGCAAAATCACCAGGTTTCAATGATACTATGATTGCTTGCTTTTATCTATTTAATCCTTTGATTATAGTTACAAACTTATCCCATTCAATGCTTATATTCACTCTATTCTTCATAACAGATGCAATTTCACAAGTCATACAAAAGAAATTAACAAGATCGATGATTTGTTTAGCTATAGCTGGATACTTATCTTTTAATCCAATCTATTTATTGCCACCTTTCTTAGGTTTGTCTCATAGTGTTGAAGGAACTAGAAAGGTATACTTGAAAGGAATTACAGTCTTTATAATTTCAATAAGCTCCTTACTTCTAATCTCATATCAAATCACTTCTTCATGGGAATTTATAGACAAATGTTATGGAATTATAATCAGATTTGATAAAGTATCACCAAATCTAGGTTTGTGGTGGTATCTTTTCACAGAAATGTTTGATTTTTTTACTCCTTTTTACATTGGAATTTTCAATTTGTATTCAATAATCTTTATCATTCCATTTACTTTCAGATTGTTTGATAGAAATCAATTAGGTGATAGTTTCCTTGCACTCGTTTTAAGTTATGTGTGGATTTCATTTACAAAATCATATCCCACAGTTGGAGATTTAGGTTTTGCTTTATCGTTAATACCAATTTTTAAAACAACGGTTATACCCCATTGTAATTATGGATTCATGACTGCTTTGGTATTGTTGGTAGGACTTTTGTTATCTCCAATTTTTTATTATTGTTGGATTGTATTAGGTAACGGGAATTCCAATTTCTTCTATTCTTTGAACTTGACATGGGGAGCTGTTCATTTATTATTGTTGATGGATATGTTATGGGCCAAATTAACAATGGATTATGAAGCCGAGTTTCCAATGAATAAGAACGTAAGGCTTACACAAATTTGATGTGAAGAGAGAATGCATAGGGAAGAATGTTCAGGGAAGAATATCCAGGATGAATGCACCATTTGGAACTTTGAATAGTCACAGTTTTGCAGAATATGATCATATTAAAAGTTATTACACCTACAAACTGGTGGCATTGAGACATTGGAAGTGTAGCAATTCAGTAGTGACAAAGATGAATATCTTTCATGTCTTAAACT
This sequence comes from Glucitozyma multigemmis, assembly GCA_030572295.1. Lineage (NCBI taxonomy): Eukaryota > Fungi > Ascomycota > Pichiomycetes > Serinales > Debaryomycetaceae > Glucitozyma > Glucitozyma multigemmis. The sequence goes on from JAJLZT010000007.1 coordinate 348,992, forward strand.
GACATTCAAATTCATCATCAAATTCACCTCTGTCTTTATAGTTCTTTCTTGAGTTGGCGGCTTACCCATATTTCGCAACCAGATCTGCATACAAAATATAACATTCCAGTAAATAGATCAAAATTATATGAAAAAAAACCCATTCATCACCTTGAATCAACACTATACTCTCATTTCACCTCTCCTCCAACTCTTTACAACTTCAACACTTTACCTCATTCAACCAATCATTATTCGCGGATTCGTTAATACTTCCAAACACCCATACAATTTCAAAATTCGCACCAAAAAAATTGATTGGTAAATTCTTTCACTCCACAAGATGTTAAGTCGTTCAGTCCGTTCATATGCTTCTGTTGCTCGTATTGCAAGTAAAGAAACATCAAATAATTTAACAAAACTTAGTGTTGTTATTGATTCTGGTTCCAAAACCGGGAAATCAGGTATTTCACATCTTTTATCAAAATTCAACTTTTTAAATACAACATCAAAATCAGCTCTTAGATTTACTAGAGAAAGTGAATTATTAGGTGGAAAATTCTCTTCAGATGTTACAAGAGATGCAATTGTCTTAAAGACTGAATTCTTATCACAAGATTTACCTTATTATGTTGAAGCTTTAGGTAATGTATTAACACAAACCTCATTCCGTCCACATGAATTCAAAGAAACTGTTTTACCAGTTGCAAAAGCAGAATTTGAATCTGCATCAACCAATGTATTCAAAGGTTTAGAAAAATTACATCAAATCTCATTTAAAAGAGGTTATGGTCAAGGATTATATTATGATGGTGCTACACCAATTTCAGTTGATGAAGTTGCTGAATTTGCAAGTAAAATTTATAAATCATCAAACATTTCCATTTTAGCTGAAGGTGCAGTTGAAGCAGATTTAAAACAATTTGTGGAAGATTCACCATTTTCATCATTATCAAGTGGATCAAATTCATTGATTACCCAATCTACTCCAACAACTGGAGCTGAATCACGTATCTCTTCACCAGGAGAATCAGTAGCAATTATTGGTATTCCAATTAAAACTTCTGAATTTGGTAAATATGAAACCTTAGCAACTGCTATAGGTTCAACAACGATATCATCAGCAAATTCACCTTTAAGTAAAATTCCTGGTGCATCAGCAAATTTATTTAAATATAAAGATGCTGGATTATTTGTAGTTGGTGTTAAAGGTGAAGCTTCAGATGTTGCTTCAGGTATTAAACTTGCTAAAAAAACTGTTGAATCAACTGCAAATTCAGATTTAAAATCTCATGTTAAAGCCACTGAATTATCAATTGCTTTACAAAACTCATTTGAAAATTTATTGGAATTTTCTCCTTCAGCAGGTAAAGTTGATGTATCAAAATTCAACTATGTTGCTATTGGTAACATTGATGTTTTACCATTTGCAAATGAATTGTAGATGTATTACGTAATATAGATTTTATATTTGAGAACTTGTAGGTCATCGAGCTTATATGAAGGAATTAAAAACAAACTCCATCGACAAAAATTTCATAAACCACCATAATGTCAGACTTTGAAGATAATGGATTTAATGAAGGAGTAGAACATTATGATGATTTTGAACAACCTGAACATTTTTCTGATGGTGAATTTCAAGAACCTGAAATTGAAACTCAACTGAATGGTAATGAATTGAAAACTGAAGATGGTAAAACCATAATTAATGGTGGATTTCGTCCAGAAGATGCTAAGATTCCAAAAACTACAAAAGAATTGGCTATACCAAAAGAGCAAAGAAATACAACTCCATATATGACAAAATATGAAAGAGCAAGAGTGTTAGGTACAAGAGCATTACAAATTTCTTTAAATGCACCAGTTTTAGTTGATATCGAAGGTGAAACTGATCCATTACAAATTGCAATGAAAGAATTAGCTCAAAGAAAAATTCCTTTAGTAGTTAGAAGATATTTACCTGATGGATCCTTTGAAGATTGGGGTTGTGATGAATTAATTGTTGATCATTAATGTACATTAAAAGAGAAGAAAAAAAGAGATTTAGAGAGTTGTAGCAAAGGAACCGCTTTTATTTATTTACAAACGCAATTCCTCTTCCTTAATCTATGTAAGCATCTAACCATTTATCCGCCAAAAACACCTTCTCACCATTTGATTTTTCAGTAACAAAACCTTTTACTAAATTGTCAAAAGTTCCTCTTGGTAATCTATGATCACCCGAACCAATTTCACCCAATTGTACAGAACAACAAGCTTCTTTTAAGTTATCTAGGTTAAGTACTAAATCAGTGGAATTTGTCAGAAACACTCTCAAAGCATTTGTAATAACAGATCTATCATTGAATTTAACCAATTGGTTTGCCATGATTGATGAGAATTGGGCAAAATTTATCCCTAGATCACCGCCTTCTCCTAACATTTGATTTAGTTGTTTATCCGATGGACAAGGTAAACCAAGTGTATTATAAATTTTTTGTAAATCATCTTTTGTTATAATCGAGTCACGAGATTCTCCATCTATAAGTCTGAAAACATTACGTAGTTGTGATTTTTGATTATTAGATAAAGTATTCAAGGCCAGCATAAGGTTAAGCGAGTAGGTTTGATACGAGTCTTTCTGTTTCGCGTAACGGATGTATGTTTTGAAATAGTTTAGCGCACGCCCAGACTTACATACCACTGTCTTTCTTTTGATCTCTTCTGATCTCTTCGTCTAGTTCAGATGGACAATTTATATAATCAACCTGTCGTTATAGATAATGGTTCAGGAAATATTAAAGCAGGATTTGCTGGTGAAGAAAAACCAAAATGTTTTAGTTCCTCTATAATTGGTAGACCCAAATATCAAAAAGTAATGGCAGGTAGTTTAGATAAAGATGTATATATTGGAGATTTAGCTCAAGAGAATAGAGGACTTCTACGTTTGAGTTATCCAATTGAACATGGGGTTGTTGAAAATTGGGATGATATGGAGAAAATCTGGCATAATACTTACACTCAAGACTTAAGAACAAATCCTCAAGAACATCCATTATTAATAACTGAAGCTCCTATGAATCCTAAAAATAATAGAGATAAGATGTGTCAAGTGTTGTTTGAATCTTTTAATATACCATGTGTTTATGTTTCGATTCAAGCTGTATTATCATTATATGCATCAGGTAGAACAACTGGAGTTGTACTTGATTCTGGTGATGGTGTTAGTCATATTGTACCTGTATTCGAAGGCTTTTCATTACCAACGTCGATAAAAAGAATGGATATAGCTGGTAGAGATATTACTGAAAATCTTAGTTATAACCTACGTCGTTTACAAGGTATACGTCTAAATTCAAGTTCAGAATTAGAAATAGTAAGATTAATGAAAGAGAAATGTTGTTTCTTATCAAAGGATCCACAAAGAGATGAAAAGTTATATGCCTCAGCTTATACATCATCGGAATTAAATATAGATTATAAACTTCCTGATGGTCAAATAATTCATTTAGGTGCTGAAAGATTTAGATCTCCAGAAATTTTATTTAATCCTCAATTGATTGGCGAAGAGTCTCCGGGTTTACATGAGTTAACAGATTTAGCAATTGCAAAAAATGATCTTGATCTTCGACCAGTTTTATATGAGAATATCGTTTTATCAGGTGGGAATACCTTAATAAAGAATTTTGGTGATAGACTATTAAGTGAACTTAAAAACCAACAATCAACAAAGATGAAAGTAAAGATTTATGCTCCTCCTGAAAGGAAGTATTCAACATGGATTGGTGGATCTATTTTAGCAGGTTTATCAACTTTCAAGAAAATGTGGGTGACGCAGAAAGAGTATGAAGAAGATCCTGAGATAATTCATAAAAAGTGTTTATAAGGATATTTAGCTGTTAAACTGACGTAGGATTTATAGAGAAATAGTGAGTGGAGTGTGCAATAGAGATATATCATGAGTACAAGTTATATTGTACCCCGTCAACCTTGTACCTCTTGTCGATATGGTACTCTTGCTTGAGTATTGATTCTATTTGTTGCAAGTCCGCATATCAACAACTTTTGCATTGAAATTACCAGTAATTATCAACGACACCCAGAATGATTATAGAAGCAAAACTGACCCACTTACAAAAGGAGTCATTCATCTCTACATATATAAGACATCATTAGAGTTATCCCTCTACCTAAATACAATAATATCTATCACCAAAATCACCTAAACCAGGGACAATATACTTATTCTCATCTAATCTCTCATCAATACCACCAGTTATAATTTTAACATCAGGATACTTTTCATGAAATGCTTCAATTCCTTCTGGAGCTGCTAACAAATTCAAAAAGAAAATTCTGTCCATCTTTACATTTCTACTCAATAAAACTTCCACTGCCATCATTGCTGAACCACCAGTTGCTAACATTGGATCTAATAAAAATACATAACGATCACTTATATCTTCTGGTAATTTCTCATAGAAAAGTTTTGGTAAAGCGGTTTCTTCATCTCTTTGAATCAAGATTTTACCAATTCTAACTGATCTACAACAATCTCTTAAACCCATTTCCATAGATTCACCAGCTCTAACAATAGAAACACCACAAATTTTGCCTAAAAAGTTGGCTCCTTCGTATTCATGATCCCCATGACATTTGATGATAGCCTTTTCAACCGGTAATTGGTTTAAACCTTCTTCAACAAGTAATCTAATGATTCTATCAGCATAAAAGACAAAATCACCTCTTTTAGTCTTTTGATCTCTAATAATAGAATACAAACCAGTTAATTGATTCGATTGTGGGAGTAATATAACATTCTTGCTTACTTCAGGCATTATGACTCGGTATGCTATTTAGATGTCAACGTTCGTGGAGTTGTAAGAAATCGATGAGATGACTCCGATAAGCGCGGAATTCATGAAAAGCGCAAACTACTAACAACCATACAACTTCACTTATTATACATTAAAAGGATTACTTATAGCATCACTTCCATCAACAGGAGAAATTGTTAATAATGAAGGTCCTCTAACTACTACAAAACCTAATTTTCTAGTTTCACTTGTTAATAATGTATCATCATTAACATCTCTAATCGTCTCTTCAACATCTTCTAAAACCAAATTCATTAATTGATCAAAACCTTTCAAAATCCCAATTATTTGTCTACCACCAATAAACTTGACTCTGATTTGTTTATCTTTATATATATTTAAATCAAGAATTGCTTCTCTTTTTGGACCATCTGGTTTTGGACCAGTCCTTCTTCTATTTTTCGGTTTCTAAAGTTAGTATAAGGGAATTTTATTAGATAGGTGGAGCAGTGAATTAAAGCTTGGGGTGAAGTGGTGGTGGTCCTTATGAGGTGAAGTGGTAGTAGTCTTTCATCATCCCGCACATCATTGGTTTCAATTTTGAATTTAAAACAAGGTATTCAAAAGCAGCTTCAACACACAAGCTACAATGCGATTTATCATCAATCTCTCCAAATTTTATACTTACATCTTCTCCCATTGTTACGGTCTCTCTTAGAGTGCTGAATTTTTCATTTAGTCTTAAACGTGATTTCAGTCACATGACCATAACATAATAAAGATCAGGTTTAGTTCACTAGTTATACATAATGACTGATTTAAAAGTTTATATAAGCTCTGATTTAACATCATCTGAAAGAAGAATATCACCACAATGGTCACTTGGGTATTTCAAAGAAAGAATGGAATTGGTTACAGGAATTGACCCCAAATTTCAAAAAATTCAATATTATCCAATTGCATCATCAAATAAGTTTGAAGTGTTGAGCGGAGACTCCAATTTGATATCAAGTTTTAACATTGTAGAATTTTCAAGAGTTCATATCCTTGATGACGATCCAAATTCTGAGTTAAAACAACTAGGTGATGATGAAGGGGATGCTGAATTTAAATTATCAGAAGAGGATTATGCTAAAAGATCAGATTCGGTTTTACAATGGAAACAGCAGAATAAATTGGGTAGATTTGATCCAGAATTTGAAGATCGTAAGAAGGATTTGATGAAAACAAATGCAAAAGTTGGTGACAGATGTCGTATAATAAATATTCAAGGAGAAAGAAGAGGTCAAGTTAAATTTGTTGGAAAGATTGAATTGCTCGATAAAGGTGAGAATATATGGATTGGTATTGAGTTTGATGAACCTGTAGGTAAAAATGATGGACTGATTGATGGTATAGTAATTTTCAAGGCAAAGAAGAATTATGGTAGTTTTGTAAAACCAGCTCAAGTTGAAATTGGAGATTTTCCTGTAATTGATGAGTTTGGTAGTGATGAAGAGGAAATATGAACAGTTTGTCAAGCGACAGCTTGCAAAATTGGCTCGCTACAGCCTTAAAACTCTCAGACCTTTACTATCAGTCACAAGCATTGGGTGCAAAATTTGATATTTGGAGGTAGATCGGAGATTCTCACAACTTCCAAAATACTTAAGTGCTTACAAAGGGGTTTAATTTAAAGCATGAAATTTTATATTGATAGAACTTCATAAACGTTGTGATCAAGAGAATTAACATATTACATATCGAAACTCTTTGATCTTATTTTGAGGATGATTCTGATACTTCATATCCCTGATTTTTTCAAGCGTCAACGACAGATTATATCTTATAGACTCCACTTATCCAAATGCCCCGTAGTTTCTCCCTGCCATTCTATTTTTACGCCATACTAATAACATCTTTACGAAATTTTGCGATCCGATCCGAGCGCGAAGTACAAAAAATTCGATCTGATCCAGAAACGTCGCGAATCTTCAAATCAATATCAAATCATCACATCATGTTCGAATCAATATATGACTACTTTCAAGAGGACAGTGTTAAAAAGACTTTAAGAATGGTTGTATTTATTTCAGCTTATATAATCTTTCGTCAATTCTATACTCAATATGCTAAAAATGCACAAATTAAAAGACAATTGGAACAAGATGCAAAGGAAAAGAAAGAGAAACCCGAACGTGAAGAAAGAGAGAGAATTGAAAATGAAGAGAAATTGAAACAAGAAGCAAAGGCTTTTGGTTGGGGTAAAAAGACAAGAAGAGATGTCAAATTAACTGAAGAAAAATTAGCTGTTGCTGCAGAGACTTTAAGATTAAGACATCAAACTGCTTATGATGCAGCAGAGGATCATGATATTGAGGATTTATTAGAGGATTGAGAAATTTGGTATGTTGGTATGGTAATCGATAGAGTACGAAAGTTTTAGTAATAGATATCAGAATAATCAATGAGAGATTTTATAATGTCTTTGTCACTGAAGATTACTTCACAACAATTGACATCCTTATGTCTCTCTCTCCCTCTTTCTCATCTCATCTTCCTCTCTCTCTCTCTCTCTCTCAACTCATCTCTCTCTCTCTCATACCGCGACGCTACCAAACTATATACAAAATATAGCCATCTCGAAAAAATTTAATATAGCACTATAGACCAACATAATGGATCCCTTCCTATCAGATCCAAATAAAAAAAGAAAACGAAGCCAGAAACCTGAAAGAGCACCAAGATCATCAAAATCTAAAAAAAATGGTGCAAATAGACCTCATAAAGGAAATAAACATGATGAAGAAATATCTGGTGGTTCTGATACTGATGATGAACCAGGTAATGTATCATTAGGATCAGGAGAAGAAGAGGAAATTTATTCATCAGAAGAAGAATTTGCTGATGAAAATGCTGCTGACAAGAGAAGAAGATTAGCTAAACAATACTTGGATAATTTGAAAGTTGATGATAATAATGATTTTGACGCTCAAGATCTAGATAATGATAATGTTGCAAGAAGATTACAAACTGATGTTGCAGAATCAAAAGGTTATATATATAAGATGATTGGAGATAAAGTATCAAGTCAAATAGATGAAGTAAAATCAAAATTCACTAGAATTGGATCGAAAAACCTAACTGGTATAAGTGTTAAATATCCAAATCTCTATACCGTGTCAAAAGATTGTGAGTTAATCAAATGGAAGATTTCAGATAAGAAGCTTCAAAGAATAAAACATGTTAAAGGTGGATCAAAATACCTAAAACTCGATAAAAATCAAAATTTAAACCATCATTATGGTGAAATAAATTGTGTAATAGCATCACCAGATGGTAAATATGTAATTACAGGTGGAGCCGATTCAAGACTTATAATATGGTCAAGTGAAAATTTATCATGTTTAAAAGTTTTAGAGACAAGATCAAGTATAAATGCAATAACTTTCCGTCGTAATACAGATCAATTGTATGCTGCTTGTGGAGATTTGAAGATTAGAAGTTTTTCAATAAATCAATTTGCTCAATTAGAAATTTTATATGGTCATCAAGATAATATAGCTGATATTTCATCGTTAGCAAGGGAAACATGTGTTTCAGTTGGATCAAGAGATAAAACCGCAATGTTTTGGAAGATTTCAGAAGAATCAAGATTAACATTTCGTGGAGGTGATGATGATAAAAGACGTAAAAAGGATACTGATACAAACGAACCATTTATTGCTGAAGGTTCAATGGAAGTATGTTGTATGATTGATGAATCTCATTTTGTTACTGGTTCAGATAATGGTAACATTGCATTATGGTCATTAGCTAAAAAGAAAGCATTATTTACAAAAAGGTTAGGTCATGGATTACAAGAAGCATTGATATCAAATAAAGCAAGTGCCGAAGTAAATGATGATATTGCAAAATTACAAATCCCATCAAGACAACCATTTTGGATAACGGCAATCCATGGAATTCCATTTAGTGATTTGTTTATAACTGGATCTTTTGATGGTTCATTAAAAATATGGAAATTAAATAAAGAAGGGTTTAGATCTTTTGATATAATTGGTGAAATCAAAATTAAAGGATGTGTTGTTAAGATTGATACTGCAGAGATTGATGGTAAGTTGATTATATTTGCATTAATAAGTAAAGAGCATAGACTTGGTAGATGGTTAGGTAAACTTGAAGGCGGTAGAAATGGTATATTTACATTTGAATTTGATATATAGAGTCAATGAGTTTCTTTAAAATGCTGCCTCTTCACCATCATCATCATCTATATTATCATCCCCATCATCGAAATATTTTTCTGCATTATAATCATCATCATCATCTTCTTCAAACTCATCATCTATATCTTCGATTTCTTCCTCTTCATCCTCCTCTTTGGTTTCAACCTCTTGAATTGATTCTATCTTATCAATTAAATCAGTTGAAGTAAATTTAATCCCACCATCAGATTTAAATCTTGATGTTATTATACTCTTTTGTTTATTTGATATTCCCATAACTGAGTACAATTCTTCAGGGAAAAACTCTAATTGATAAGGATGTTCAGATATGTTACGACCTACCTTTTTAACCTTTTTGTATCTATCAGAATATCTTTCTATTTGATCTGATGAAGTTGATGAGTTTGGTTTAAGTATTGATGATCCAGTATAAAATGGACAATCAGATACAAGTTTTGAAAATAGAATACTTTGTTTTGAAGAATCTTGTTCATTTTGTGATAGTGGAGTATTTATAGGTATTACCAATTTTGGTTTATCTGTTTCAAAATTAGTTGTTAGAACATCATTATAATCAAGTCCAAATGGTAATAGGGCTCTACCAGAATTTTTATATGACATCGGGAGAAAGAGATTTTTTTAATGAGTGGATAAATTGTGTTTGTCTGTATCTATATATCAGCTTCTTTAACCCTCTCTAATTCTATAAAATATGTACCTTTGTACCTCTGTCTACCACCTCTATTGCGTGGCTAAGTTCAATGCGATGAGATCAACTAATTTATACACAGGAAGGAACAATCAGAACAAGCATAGTGTTTACATTAAGCCTAAGTGATATAACCTCAGGATTTTAAGATTTCGAAAGTTAGAAAGAAGTTTTGATATTAGAGCTTTAACATATTTTGTTATCAATTTACAAACTTTTATCTTCAAAGATTAAATAACTATCTTTATAACATACTCAGCCTATAGTCATTCTGTGTGATTACCGCCAAAGATCATTCATAGAAGATCAACACAACTATATTAAAGACAAAATAGCATAACACCACAAAACAACACGACAAAACAACAACAATATAGAAATATCTTCAACTTTCTATGGAATCTCCAGAATCAGCTGATGGTACAATTGTTATAATTGTTTGTAGAGCAAAACATCTACCAAACAGAAGAAAACTAGATAAACAATCACCTTATGTTGCTTTGAGAATTGGTACAATTGCCAAAAAGACTCCAGCCCATTTTAGAGCTGGTCAAACTCCTGAATGGACTCATGAAATACGATTTCAACTAACAAAAGATAAAAAACCCTTGATGAAATTGGATGTACTTGATGAAACTAAAAATGAACCAACACCAATTGGTAATACAGAAATAGATTGCTCAATTGTATTTAGAGATGAAAATCAACAAGATGGTAAATATATTCATGATCAGTGGTATGATTTAACTCTAAATGGTAAAAGATCAGGTATGATATATTTAGAAATGACATTTTATCCATCAGCTCCATTATTGCCACCAAAGTTATATGAAAGAGAAACTAGTCCATATGAAGAATTACAACAACCTTCACCACCCCCACCACCACCCATTAAAACTGTTGTTGATTCTGTTTTTGTCAAAGGTAAACCACAAAAGAAACATTTCTTTAACTTAACGACCTCAATATCAGCTGATGAACCAAAAGTTACAGAAGATGAACCAAAAGGTATCTTTAATAAGTTTAGATCAAAATTCCAATCTAAAGAACCAATATCAACACTTATAGCTAAAAAACCAATACAAATCGATAATGATGTATTTATAAATGCTTCTAAAAGAGAAACAAAGAAAAACTATTACAAATTACCATCAAATGGTTCAAAATTAATTGAGTCTGATGATGAAACTCCACAACCACCACCACATATTTTACCAGTAGATTTGAGTTTAAGTCAACAACTGATACAATTAAAACTGCCACTGAATCTGCCACAACATTCATCACCACTACTGCTATCACCACCAACAACATCAAAATTACTGAGGAAACCACCAACAGATTTTCATACTCCATTCTCAGCAGATACAATTGGTATTGAAGATGAAATACCAACAAAAGTCTTTCTTTTGAATAAACAAGTCAAACCATTACTGTACGAGGGTAATTATAGTGAATCTAATCCAAATGAAATCGATCCTAAATATTATGCTCCAACACCAAATGAACATTTACAAACAACTTTTAGATTACAAAATGGTAATCCAATACCACAAGATTTAGAGATTGATCTTAGAACAGAAAATACGGGTTATTTAGGTGATGGGAAGTTTTCTTCGTTCTCACCATCAATTTTTGATAGAATTGAAGGTAAACCAGCTGTACCACCAAAAATTCCACAAGGATTAACTGAACTGGAATATTATGTTTTAGAAAGACAAAATTATTTAAATGACTTGAAAGGGAGAAGGTGGCAATAATAGGATCTACATATCTGATGAGAGGACGTTATCATTACATTTACAAATATAATATAAGTTTAGAGATAAAAAGTTACAAAAAATGGGTATTAAATGATCTTGAGATCACAAAAGTAAAGCTATCAAACCAGCAAATCCTAAAGTTGGAGCATATTCAATTGAAAAACCACCAGCGCTTGATTTTGAACTTGAAACTTTTGAAGATGAAGTCTTTGAAGTTGAAGATTTTGTTGAAGAAGGTTTAATAGATGATGTAATTGGAATATATGATGATGATGAATTGTATAAAGTTGAGGAAGCAAGGAAACTCGAGGTTACGTTTTTTTGATAAACACCGAATACTTTTGGAGTTTCAGCTAAATCAGAGGCGATTGAGGCAAGGGAGGCAAGAGAAGCAAGGGAAGCTAAAGAAGCAACTGAAGCTACAGAAGCAACACTTGCTTCACTTGCCAATGAAGCTAATGAGGCACTTGCAACAGATGCAGCAGAAGCAGAAATAACACTTGCAAAACTTTGAACACTTGCAACACTTTCAACACTCGCAACACTTTGAACACTTGCAACACTTTCAACACTCGCAACACTTTGAACACTTGCAACACTTGCTAAACTTTGACTTGCAATATTTGCTATTGAAGCGGCTTTAGCTATCAAAATCGAAGATTCTTGTGGGGTTAAAACCGTTGTTGTAACATAAATTGTTGATTTTAAAGTGGTTACATCAGCTAATATGCTAAATATCAAATAATGAAATAAAAGTAAAAACTGAAGCATTAAGGAGTGACTAGGTTAAAATTATTGGATTTGTTTATTTGGAAATCAAGATTGTTATATATAGATCAAAACATTAGTGTATATGATGGTTAGGTTTACGGGAAGTGTATATAATTGAGACAAGGTTTTGCTAAAGTTGCAGAGAGTAACGTTAAATTAGGGAGAAAGGGATTGAAGAAGGAAGGAAGGAGAAAAAACCAATGTAACGAAGCTTGTTATCAATTTCGGTTAAATAGATTTGTCTTTTTCAATTTAAAGTATAAAGTTTGAAGTTTTCCATATTATGTAAAGAAACCTAAAAGTTTGATTCGCGAATGTAACAAAAAACCGTGAATAAGTTGGATTTAGAGGTTGACATTATGAGCTACAAGCATTTATATTATGTCTAAAGAGGAAATTATATATGATGAAGGGGTCATTAGAGGACTGAAATGGGAAGAAGAATAGGATGGAGGTGAATTTTATAATTTTGGTTTTATTATTCATGTATAGGAATACGAATCTGGTAAGAATCGAGACGAATTTGGATTGGAAAAAGTGTGGGAAAGTAAGAAAGTGTCAAGTTTATGTAGGAGAATCGATAGATTTGGATGAGTGAATAAGAAAAAGAGAGATGAAAAATAGGAGAGAAATAGGGAGAGAATAAGAATCTGATGGTCGAATTGACAAAGTAGATTTTGTAATGTAGATATTAAAGTGAAACATTTTTTTCGAGTGTATATATAAATCTAACGTTTGACAATTTGGATGGTATATCGGCTTATGATATGTCAAATAAAGATAAAATATGACCGAAGCTAGAAATTGTGTGGAGTAGAAAAAGTAGTGTGAAAATAGCCAAAAGAGAATTAAGAATTGAGTGTCAGACTCGAAACGAAAACTTAAATTCAAATGTCGCGAATCAATAATGTCGCTGAAAAATTCTCAACTTCACATAAATCATCATCACCTTTTCAACCTATTCTTATCATGAAAAACCTCCCCAAAATCCCATTCCAATCAAAACAAATTAACAAATTCAATGACAAAAGATCAACTTATAATTTCAAACCAAATCCAACAAAAGGTTTAGTTTATAATCCACCACAAGCAATACAATCACCAAAATATACACCAAGAGCTTTCTTACCTAAAAAAGATCCAAGATATTCAAGTATAAATTACAGAACTTATACAAAATCAGATATTGATAATATGCCATTGATCTATGGATTTAATAAAGATAAGGATTATTCACTTACACCAGATGTCGTAAAGAAGATCCTTGAATTAAGAGAATCAGATCAAGATGTATGGACAGTTTCCAAAATAGCAAAAGAATTAAATATATCTCCAGGGTTTGTAAATGCTGTATCGGGGTTAAATAGGGCGAAAAGACAAATTTACGAAAATGAACAAAAGTTGAAGATGGAAACCTGGTCACAACAGAAATTGATAAGTAAAGAAGATAAAGACAAAAGGAAAGAACTGTGGTTTAGAAGTGATTATTAGAAGTTAAGAAGTGTTAATAGATCTCGACTATAGTCGTATATTTGTATATATTACAGTTAATAGTACATAATCGTAAACGATTGTAAGAACAGCGGGACGCTACTTTTCAGATGGAGTGGGTGGTCTATCTATACTTAATCCTCTCGACTCATTCCTCACTAATCTTCAAACCCTCTAAATCATTGAAATCATTACAAACTAATTCATCCATCTCTTCTAATTCCTTTTGAATATTGATCTTAAACTTGATAATAAAATTTATAATATTGAAAACCTTCTGATGTAAATAGGATCTCTGTTTATGAATCTCATGTTTAACTTCATCAAATTCAATTGATACATTCTGATACTTATTTTCAACTTCAATAAATCCTTGATTTGTATTTATCTTTATCAGTCGTAATTCTCTGTCTAATTTCTCAATTTGCATTGAATAACTGGTTGTATCATTTATCATAGTTTCATAAATTTCATCATAACTTCCTTTACTTGATGATAATTTTGCTTCAAACAGTTCAATTTCTTCTCTTTGTTCTATAATCTTCTCACTAATTAAATCTATCTTTTCTTGATATTTGATAGCTTCATCTTGATTCTTATGGATTCTATTATTGATTTGTGTCTTTAGGTTTAATAGTTTGATTTTTTCATCCTTAAGTATCTTATTTAAAATTTGATTTGGTTTATATGCTTCATCATTAAATGATTGTAATTGTAATTGGATTTCAAAATCATATTCTTCGTCATTTTGGATTTTATAAACTATTGAATTATATTGTTTTATGAAATTCTCTAAACTTTGTATATTCTTGTTTAATTCATATTCTTTTGTCTTGAAGCTGTCTGTTAAATCAGTGATCTTGTTATTCATCAAATCAATATTCTTATTTAATTTGTCCCTTTCAAGATTTAGTAAATTTATATCTTTTATAGAATATCCTTTAGCTTGTATTTCATCTTCAATCTGTTTCTTTTGTTTCTCATTCTCTTTAATCTCTAAAGATAATTTTTCTATTTCTTCTTCTAATTTCTTTAAATTCTCTGACCAATTCAATTTTCGAGATTCAATTGTTTTTATATAATTTTGAAATTCAAATAAATCATTTTCTAGAGCCTTTGACTTCTTAGATAAATTCATAAACTCATTCATTTGATTATTGTGATCTTGTAATTCTAGTTGTAGTTGAGTATTTTGTTTGATTATTGAATTCAAATCTTCAATTAATTTTTCATTTAGTACTTCAAATTCTTCTTCCAATCGTTTGGTAAATTCTTCATAATTCTCATTATCATTAATGAAATTCTTATAACAATCTCTTATATATTTTATAAAGATGTTATCAAATTCATCATCAGGACTAATTAGATCTTGTTGATTTAGATTACTTAGACTTAAATTTAATTTGACTAACCAATACAACATTCCTAAAAAAGCTGGCCAATTTTGTCCTCCAACTGCACTAATTTGTGATCTATTTATACTATCTATATATGGATAGTTCAAACTTTTGATCAATATGAAAACATCATTTTCTATAGATTTTGAAAATTTGAAATTGGGATCTATCTTCTTATATAAGAACTGAAATACTTGAGTAAAATCTTTTTGTGTTGGTTGTTTCAATGTCTTTGTTGTTAAAGGATGATTTGTTTCAAATTCAAACTTATTTAATAACAAGAAATCGTAGATCTCTTGCTGTATAAGTGCTTGGTAATTTTTATCTCTCAAAGGTCTTGAATCATGTGGAGTTGATGGTATTTGACTTTGTTGTATTTGTGATTGCAGCAGTGATATTGATGATATAATCAGTTGTCTTCTTTTTGTTGCTGGTGTAAGTAATAAAGATCTTCTTTTTATAGGATCTTTTATGATTGACGTTCTAGTTATTGATGATCTATTACTTGCTATACTTAACCTTTGAATTGGATTTGGAGTATTACGTTTTCGTACGTTATTCATGATGATGTTTGTGTTTATTTTGATGTAATAATGTTGCACCGAGGGTCAGGTGACATAAAAAATAAAATACCCGATTATATAATCAATAACACTATCTTTATTTGTAGAGCTTGTTGAAATTCAAGGTACATGGATCTAATGTCCTTATGTTATGAGAGAGTTATAAAGATGTCAAGATGCAAGATGTCAAGATGCAAGATGTAAAGATTCAAGATGTAAAGATTCAAAATGTAAAGGTATAAAATGTAAAGATCCAAAAGATGTAAAACTTGGTGCGATAGACTAAGATGTAAAATAATGATATATTTGTAGGTTAAGTAGTATCGAAGTTATATCAATGAGTTTATAGAAGCTCTTTAGGTTTCGTAACTTTGAATCAACTTAATTCTTGGTAAGGTGAGGAAAGTGGAAACTAGGGGTACCAATCACTGTAGTTGCAATTGAAATTTACCTATCTAATCTAAAGCTAAAGCCACTTTTACTGGTTTGAAATTTAAACTAGTTACTCAGGTGATCTCTTAAAGTAAAGATGTAAGATGATGACAAACTTCTCTTCATACAAAGAGTTGAGAATCTCTGATGAAATCTAAAATTCGTCAGAATCCTTATACACGGCGATTTAACACAAAGCTAAAGTTTGTTACAATATAATCAAGTCTAGCCAAAGTGTCTTGTGGATTCTTTCTTCAAGACAATAAGATTTAAATGCTAACAATATAAATCTCAATATCTCTCATACTTAAGCTGTTGAGTTCACCAATACCTAAACTAAACAGAGTTTCCACCAAGTTCAGCCACTTCAAATTTGACAGTACTAATCCCCTTGAAGTAGATTTCATAATTTAAATTTACGAAACTTAATCAATTAAAGATTTAAAGTTTGCAACCTATTTTAAATGTAGAATTGACTAAATGAGAGAAAGGGTCCTCTCAATTGATCTTGGTGAAAGATGGTTTAGATATCACAAAAGACTTCCATTAAACCTTTCCACATATATAATATCAAAGCATCTTCCATTTTAAAATCACTTTGAACTCATCAATTAGGCTCCGGATCATAGAATTTAGAGTTTCAACCTTGATTCATTTACCTTTCAAAACGCCGTAGAAAGAGGCGAGAAATCCTCTTTCAACACTGAAACTGTGTAGATTGAATCATAGACAAAACTATATCGTCAGTAAATCTTTATATGACATTTTTATATAGCAATATCAAACAAAAAGAAGTATCAAACCTGTTAACTTCTTATGGTCCAATTCCTTAATAAATCCTCAATATGTACTCACCTCTAATGCTCCGGAAACCGCCAAAATTATCAAGATTTAAGTAGTAGAGCTTAATCGATTGCAACATAAAACTTTATATAATTGCCAAGAGATGATCATTGGTTGACTGACTATGAAGATAATTCAAACTAAAGCTAAGGTTTGATCGATTTACCTTCCATCCCTTCAAAGGATTTTTTATTCATAGCCACTTAATTTATATACAATTTTTCCTAACTCATCATCCCTTCATCACTAAGGAAATGAATGAAGAGATTGAATAAAGAGGATTGAAAAAGAGAAAAAAGTCAATCCTCTCCCAATACGATTTCCCCTACTCTTACTCTCTCTTCTTTCACCCCCCCTACTCTCACTCTCCCCACTCTCACTCTCCCTACTCTCGCTCCCCCATTCTCTCTCTTGAACTCAACTTCCTTGCAACATCTCCTTCACACTACCTCAAAATGGCGACTTTCCAATATTTACATTCCATTAAAGGTACAACTCAATAACACTTTAAAACGTGTAATCTTCACAGAAATCTCCGATAACTTTACGAATCAAACCTAACTTCATTAACTTGTTATTAAGTATTATAACTACATTGGTATAGCCTCTTATATCGTCTTTTTATCAATCAAATATCATATCATCACAAATAAATAAACAACCTCCCGACCAAATATGACACCCACAGGGTCACCAAAATCAATCAATATTAACTTAGCTCCAAGTACTCCAAAACCTCCGAGTACTCCAAGGGGTAGAAAAAGATTAAGTGGTACAGAATTTGGTACACCTGAACAAAAATTAGAACTACCATTTTCTCCAGGAAAAGCACTTTCTCCTGGTACAAATCTCTTGAAAACTCCAAAGTATGAATCAACTAATGATGAGCAATTATTCTTTTCTCCTGGTAGAAAGTTATTTGATGAGAAATTCGAATCTCCAAGTAAAACTGATTTATCGGAAATAAGTTTACAATTAAAGACAAAATTGACATCAGCTTTAGGAAAATTACAAGATCGTCAAGATATCTCAAAAACTGAATTCAATTTTAACTTTCAAGACATGGAACATTCTCCAACTAAAAAAATTCGTAATTTACAACAACAACTACAACCTCAACAACATAGAGCAAATTTAAATTTACAAACATTACAACATTCCCCAGTACTTAATCAAACAAATTTCCAACCATTATCAGAAGATTTAGGATATCAAATTGATGAAGGTGAAAATTCAGCTCATAATGCTCTTATATCAGCATTATCAAGACAAAGAAGAAAATCAAGAGTTTCATTTTCCGAGGAGAAAAATGTTAAACTACCGCCAATAAATGTAGAACCAAAATCTAATGAACAAGAAGCAATAATATCATTAATGTCATTAAGAGATAATCAATATCAAAGTGAGAGTTCAAGATCTTCATCAGTGGCGATATCATCACCAAAAAGCCAATTACCAACTCCAACTCAAACAAATCATAATTTACCAAGTATAAAAGGTTTAATCAAAACGGTTGTTGATGTAGATGAAACCGATGTTGAAGATGCAACTGATGAAGAAAGTATATCTGATAATGATGATTTTGAAGATGAAAAACTTAATAAAAGAGATCAATTAAAAAACATGGAAGTTATAAAAGTAAATGTAAAAGATGAGCCAATCAAAAAGACAATTGACAAACCTGAAATTGGTATTCGAAGGACAAGAAGTGCTAGTAAAAAAATTTCAAAAGCAATATAAGTATGATAGGACTCGAGTAAGGATCCCTTATTGAGTAAAGACTGGTTCAGCTCAATTTAAATAATGTATAGGTAATTAAATATAAGATTGATGATAAGGTAATCTGCTTGTAGGATTTGGTCTCTATATTCAGGGAGGTTAAGTTCTTTCAGGATCAACTCTCCATACCTGGAGAAGTACAGTTCCTTCGGGATCATCTATTGTCTCCAAGTCTCCAATTTCCTCTCTTGACTTGTTCTTATCTTTCGAAACCGTTTTATGTCAAATCTACGTACATGAACCAATCAACTGAATCGTGGAGTAAAGATGCAAATTGAAAATTGGGAATACAGACTAGGTGAAGGGTCAAAAACAGAGATTCTAAGGAGATTTGGTGATGATGTCAAGACGTTCAGAAAGTGTTTAAGTTCTAAATCAGGAAATCAAATCCATCTTGATCTTTTATATAATAATGAGATCAAAGATCCTTACGTTGATGATAATGAAAATGAAGTCCAATGGGTTGGTGAAGCTGATTGGGAATATCAAGCTAAATTTAAAGCTAATGATAGTAAGGATTATGTACTTGTTTTTAAAGGATTAGATACGTTTACAAAGATTGAGTTGAATGGTGATGTCATATTAAATACTGATAACATGTTTAGACAATATGAAGTTATAGTGAGATGTCAAAAGCAAAATCTCCTAAAAATTTACTTCAAAAGTGCTTGGAATGAAGGTAAATTATTGGAGAAGAAGTTTGGTAAATTAGATTGTTCAAATGGTGATACATCAAGAGTTTATGTTAGAAAGGCTCAGTATCATTATGGATGGGATTGGGGACCAAAATTGATAACTTGTGGACCATGGAGACCTATTTATTTAGTTGAATATAACAAGATTAAACTGTTTTATATAAGATATAATTTAAGAGATGATGAAGTTGAATTTATATTTGAATGTCAGACTTATGGAGAGAATGATGACAATTTCTTGAATTATCAAATATCCGAGGATGAAGTTTGGGTTGATATTGATCAGGTTTATACCTTAAAAGATCCAAAATTATGGTATCCTGTTCATTATGGTGATCAATATCTATATCATTTTAGAGTTCAACTAAAAAACAAAGATGAAGTTATTGATATAAAAGAAAAAAGAGTAGGGATAAGAAAGGTAGTACTTATAGAAGAAGCTTTAAATATTGGTAAGACGTTTTACTTCAGAATTAATGATATACCAATTTTTATGACTGGATCAAATTGGATACCAGGAAGTTTCTTTTCAAGCTCAATAACAAAAGATGACTATCAAAAATGGATAGATTTGTTTTTGAAAGGAAATCAAAATATGTTAAGAGTATGGGGAGGTGGTATTTATGAAGACGATGAATTCTATGAATTATGTGATTCAAATGGTATAATGATTTGGCAAGATATGATGTTTGCTTGTGGGATTTATCCAAACGAGAAGGAATTTCTCAACAATGTAAAAGAAGAAGTTAGGTATCAAGTAGAAAGACTTAGAAGCTATTGTAGTATTATAATACTTTGTGGTAATAATGAAGATTATTCATTTGGAGAACAAGTTGGTTTAGAACCATGTAAAGAGATTTATGAAGATATTATACCGAAGCTTATAGAGAAAGAATGGCGTGGAGTTAATTATATATATGGATCTCCATTTAGTGGAAATCACAATTTATCTAATGATCCAACGCTAGGTGATATACATCAATGGAGATTATGGCACGGTGATGAGAAATATCAAAACTGGAAAGAATTGATGGGTAGATTTATAAGTGAATTTGGTATGATGTCATTACCAAATAGATCTACAATAGACTCATTTATAACAAATGAAGATGAAAAGTATCCTCAACTGAAAATTCTTGAACATCATATCAAAGGTTATCAAGGTATGATCAAGATGATGAGTTATGTAATACAAGAGTTCAAGATTAATAGGTTTAATCTTGATGAATGGATTTATCTTACACAATTACTACAACTGGATTGTATTAGTTTTACTTATAAACTTTCAAGAAGAGAATGGAAATCAAAGAAATGTGGTGGAATCTTGATTTGGCAAGGTAATGATTGTTGGCCAAGTATAAGTTGGTCAATTATAGATTGGTATAAAAGACCGAAATTAGGATATTATAGTATGAAAAGAGAATGTCAAGATCAAAGAATCTGTATGAATAGATCTAATGATGTTATTGAAATTTGGGGTCTCAATACCAAACATGTTTGTGTTGGTAAATATATACTTGATATATGGAATGGGAATATTTTGAAGAAAAGTATAGAGAAAACTGTAGAGCTTGAATCGAATAATATAACAGAATTGGACTCACTAGGTATAAAGAATCCTGAAGATATTTATCATTTACGATTCTATATAGATAATCAATTGATATCAACATCAACAGATTGGCCACAACCAATGAAGTATACAAAATTAAAAAATGAGTTGAAAGTTGAATATACGGATGGGAAGAAGATGCTATTTACTACGAATTCACCAATTAGATGTTTGATGGTTTGTTGTGATGATTACATGGAAGATAATGGAATTGATTTATTTCCAAATGAGAAGTTTGAAGTGAATGGAATATATGAATATTGGTATTATGGGAGAGAAGAGTAAAGAGTTGATTAAGGAGAATCGCCTGAAGCCTTTTATAAATTTTGATAGAATTCAGCTTTATATGGAGAGTTTGCAACTGATTAAACATAAACTGGCGCTTCTCGTCTTTCTCTTAACTATGGTAAAATGTCGCATTTCTCTTAAATATGCTGGACACCATATACCTATAAACCTATACACCTATACACCCTACATCAACACTAAACACCAAAAAGTTAACGAAAACTTTGTCGGGCTAGCTTGAACTTGCGCAAGCCTTTGCGAAAATTTATGTCGCACTCAAATCAACACAAATATGTCGCTTTCATGGGGGTAAAATGATCACGTGGAATGCACTTTTATATTGAGCTATTGCAAATACCAATCTTAGCCTCGTTTAATAATCCGCTACCGGAAAAGAAAGACACCTCCCCTCCAGCACTTCAAATCTTGTTCAGGTGAAATCTTACTTCACATCGTAATACTGCTATATGTACTTTAATTATGATATCATCAATCTGTGCAGATTATCAAAAGAGATCTCTTATATACATTCGTTTGCTTTGTTATGTTAAGGTCCTAACTGAATATTACCTTTACCTGAACAGATTTCGAAAATAAAAATACATCCTTCAAGGTAGGATATTATCAAGAAATCTTATGCAATTACCTAGATAGTATTTAGACATCATAAGATGCATAAAAGGTATGTATCAATAGGAGATGATGGGGTGATGACGATGATATAAGAGATGATTAAAAAAAGAGAAATTTCAATTATTAAAGCTTGGCATGATGTCGACAAGCTGTCATGTATTAATCCGAAAGATACATCTAGCATTGCAATTAGGAGATGAAAATTATTCGAGATCTGATATAATTTTATATGAAGTCTTCTAGGAGCCTGAGCGCGAGCGAAGGCGATGGTTACATAAGGCTTAGTGGTATAACTAGCGACAGAGACAAAAAATTAAGCGAGCCTAGCGCTAGTGAATCTGAGAGAGAAAAAATCCCTTTTAAGCAAACTTCCCAAATAAGTTCTTGGAACGATCTTGAGTTTTATGTTCAAAATCTTTCAACTGAAAAACTTGATGATAGTATTGAGATAATTGGATTGGGTAATACCATAAATATTCCCGGACGTTTCATCTCAAACATGCGGAAATTTGCAACTCTCAATTTAACTTTACCCCGGGTCATTTAAAGACCACTAAATTAGTAAGTATGCCTCTAAAACCAATTGATGTAGTCAAAATCTGAGTTATATCAGCTGATATCGCTCAGCCGTATATTTTCAATATGCAGTTAATTACTTCTTTAGTGATTCTTATTTCTCAATTTATCAAAACTTACATAATCATCTCATATTAGCTTACCAATTTATCAACCACAATTAACCAATTACATAAATTCAATGGTCGATTTGTCATTTAGTTAATACACTACCCCATCACACGACTTGATAAAAAAACGGATTACGCTATCAGATCATACGCTAGACACAAGGATCATAAACACAAATTGATCACTACAAAACATGAATATTTTATTCTTGATACATCCAACAGCGGTTAATGATGATACCATTGAAATAACCAAAATCAAGAGCAAACTTCAAACTGAAGGAGAAGTTGAACAACAAATTATAAGTAGAGTTGTAAAGAATGAAGTGATTTTAACACCAAATTCTTATGATAAGGTTCATTATTTTAATCCAAACAGACAAGAGAAAGACTTGAAGATTCCACTCCGGGGTTTACAAATTATAAATGAAGTTTTAAAGTCAGGAGGTGTTTTAGTTGGTGATTTACCAAGAGATCAAAATTTAGATGTATTGATGTCAGGATTTATAATAGAACGGGAGAGTTTATGGAGAAAGCAAGTTGTTGAAGCTCCAGTTAGTTTATTAAAGAAAAGGAATGGAAATGGTGAAAAAGTTAGTAAGTTACAAAGATTTAAGAAAGTGGGAGACAACAGTACTCAAAATCAATCAGTTCCTCTTTCTAGTGGTCCTGATCAAAATGGTCAAACAACACCAATTCAAACACCAAAACAAGATCCAATACAACCAATAAGTAAATTACCAAAATTCAAAAAATTAGTTAAGTCACCTGGACCAGGTTTAACTAATGTCTCTGCAGATAATTCCGATGATGATGATTTAATGAAAAAACGATTACAAGATACAAAGCTTTCATTTTTTTCAGAAAATGAAGATGAAGAAGATGATTCTGATGTAGTTGATGAAAATGAATTAATAGAATTAAAGTCAAATAATTTGATAATACCGAAAAAGTGTGATGTCAATGGTAAAAAACGAAGAAAAGCATGTAAAGATTGTACTTGTGGATTAAAAGAACAAGAAGAATCAGAAGATAATATTCAAAGATCATTACAAGAACTGATTTTGGGTAAAATGGCAAAAAGTGCAACTTTAGAAGCTATCGAAATTGAAAAGAGATTAGTGAGATTTACTGAAGATGAATTAACTGAAATCGATTTTACAGTTGAAGGTAAACAAGGAGGATGTGGTAGTTGTTCTCTAGGTGATGCCTTTAGGTGTGATGGATGTCCTTATTTAGGCTTACCACCATTTAAACCTGGTGAAGCTATTAAAATCGATGATATGGATGATTTTTGAAATACAACTCTGGATTAGATCCTTGTTGACACATAACACGAAAGCAACAATTTCGAGATATCAAATCTCTTCATTGCAACCTTTAAAACACCGTGATATACATCAAAATACCTCTATATAATCTTAAATACAGAAACGAAATAAACGATCTATTTATATACCTAATCTCATATCTCTGATATATTCTTGGTGATGCAATTGATCTGTTGACGTTACGCGGTTAAAATTGGTTCCAAAAATCAGACAAAGAGGTTATAATAATAGCATACCCTAATAAGTAAGCGCACAGAGGTACATAAAAGGACGATTGCTCATAATCACCGAAACGACATAGAAATATGAAAACGTACTGATTTCAGAAAGGGGATAAATCGAGATTTACGAATTCCTGATGTCATGATTCATCAGGTGTAGCCGAGATTTAGATAGCCGGTTATTCTAATTGTTGAGTTCATGTGAGGTGATTTCCGTAGAACAGTCATTTCAGCTAAAACAAAGGTAAAGTGACATTTGGCCCGCATAGAGTAACGCCGAGTATGTTGAATACAAAGAGAACGGATAAAGTTTTTCCATATCTACTTCAAGGCTTCACTTGTCAAAGTGCGCAATGATTGGATGTAATTCAATGCGCTTTTCATGTTGCAACACAGATTCCGGTGAAATCATTCCAATTTCCCTCTAAAAATTTCAAGAGCTTCGCTTTCAATCTCATAAAATTGCTATTATTACCACGCCAAGATTCACCATAAATTTCATATGCTGTTTTCATTTTATAGAAGATTGCGATGATAGAGTTGAAGAGACTTCGCATTATTCATTTCATTGAAAAATTTCGCACCTTGCTATCGTTGCTACTTCATACAGAACGCGCTAGAACTCTACACAATACAATTACTTTCGTTCGAATCATTCGAGGATTCGTCATACCCCATATACTAAAGTTAATGCAATAAGCGTGATTTCAAATATCAAAGATCATCGGACTTTCTCTAATTAATAACATTTCACCGCTTACATAATCGACGTAAAATCTTATTATCTATGCCAAGTTTCAACTTTTATCCCCACAATAATATGAAAGGGTTTCACTTAAGCGATGTTACATGTAGAGGATTTCGTTTTTGACTCGGAAATTGATATTTTGAGACTAGTTGCGAAGTGAGTGCTTACATAAGCATAATTTATAAAGTTAGATGAATTATAATATTTGTATATAACTTAATTTTATCGTTATCACATGAATTTTGACTCCTTCAAGGCACAGCAGACAATTCATGTCATCGTAAAAAATCATAAAAAAAGTAAGTAAAAATCAAAAAAAAAAAAATAAAACTTAAATCAAAAATTGTATTTTGGAGAGTTTTTGTTTCTCCGAACGTCCGAATTTGACATAACAACATACATTTAAAAATTGCATAATCCATGCAAGTTTGTTGATGAGAGAGTGTATATCTAAATTTACATACTTTTATTTTATCTTTATTTGTATACAAACTGAAATATGTTCGTATGAACAAATATAGTGATTGAATCGGTGATTGTTAAAGTTTAAATATTTTGATAATAATGTAAGTCAATTAGATGTTGGTTTGTAATTTCAAAAAAAATTTTTGAATTTGTCGAGCGGCATAAAGGTACCGATAGGCACAATAATATTTAACAATTCTATAAATGCATAGATGGGTTGTTTTATGTAGATACATTGATGTAACTGTTGCATTTATGTACATATGTTATATGTAGGAGATTAACAAGGTAAGGTTAACAAGAGATGATCGCAAGATGTATCAAAATCAATGTTTATAATAATATACATAGATATACCTAATGACACCTGGTCATAAAAGTGTACTGATGTTAACGAAAATGATTAAAATTTGGACAATTGCTTGCTTTTGGCTTGTCAAAATTGATGTTTAATTTAGTCTATAAGTCTCGGAATGGCAAGCATGAATATATGATGTAATGGTTTTTTTTTGTGGGGGAGTAAACAAAAAGAATTAGGAAATGTTGCGATGAACTTGGGGGATAATTAAAAGATATGTTAATGTGTGGAGATTGTCTGATTGAATAGACAGTGCTACTAATCATAAATTGACGCACAATAACGATTATGACAAAAAACGTAATATGGTTTGACATGACAAAAGGAGGATATAATTGACATAAAAAATATGAAAGTTATTCAACGGCCAAAAGTTAAAATTCATTTGTAGAAAAAGTCAACTTTTTTGACTTACTTTAAAATTTATGTCAGATTTTCAATCTTATGCATTAATGCTTGACTCGAATATCTCAATTTCAAACCCGCGACTTCGTTCGCGTCCAGTGCAAAGTGTAAAGTGATTATATCAAATCATATAAAACATGCTCAAATGATGCACTGCGCCAAATTTTAAATAACTAAAATTTCATTTAGCAATTGTTCAAGCGCTCGCACTTGTGAAAATTGTTGGCCATAGTGAAAATGAAGTTGAGTACGCGCTCTCAATTGAAGTATTGTAAATGAAATCCATCTCTTTCTAAATGGCTTAAGCTCAGCTCAAGCTCATTGAAAATCAAATCCATAAGTTGGAATTGGTAAACTATTAAATCTTTGTGGAGTTGCAACTGGTGGTACAACACCACCAATACCTCCAGTAAATCCTTGTTGTTGATTAACAATTGGTGGTGGATATTGATGCATTTGACCATTATTCATTGGTATAATCCCGCCATTTAAATGATTCATTTGATTATATTGAGGTGGTGGTGGTACCGATGTAGTTGTCAGTTGGGTTGTACCATTTTGATTATCAAATAAGTATGGGTTTGTTTGATTTGACCAATCAATATTAGGTGCTGATAATGGTGACAATTTCTCATCTGGATAAAAATTTGATCTAATGAATGGTTGTGTTTTGTAATCTTGAAATTGTATAAGGTTTTGTGGTTGTGGTTGTTGCATTTGAAGATATTGTTGTGGTTGATGTTGTTGTTGTTGAAAATGCTGATGTTGTTGTTGTTGTTGTTGTTGATGATGATGATGTTGTTGTTGCTGTAATTGTTGTTGTAGTTGTTCATGTTGTTGCCTAATTGCCTTTTGTTTACATGCTGTACAATTTTTACCTCTTCCATTTCTTCTTGGAGTATATCTATAACCAGGATACTTATTAGCATGATTTTTTTTTTCTTCTTCAGCTAAATTATTCCAATGTTCCTTTTCATCAATATTTAAAGCTTTCCATCTTCTACCTAATTCTCTTGATACTTCAGGATTTGTACGTATGACCGTTGATTCATCTAATACCAGTTGATGATATTTTTGTCTGAATAAAATAAATGCATTTCTTGGTCTTGGTATACGATTTGCATTTGATTTACAAGTACATTTTTCCGTCAAATACATTGGCGGTTGTTGTTGTTGCTGCTGTTGTTGTTGGTGTTGTTGTTGCTGATATTGTGGATGAATTAATTGAATAGATGTTGGTGTGGTGTTTGTTGATGATTGTGGAATCGGACTAAACATGTCATTAGATTCATCTGGCATGATTTGACTTAGAGATGGAAGTGATTTACCATCCGGGAAATAAACTGATGTCATAACCTTGACAAATTTAAAGGATCAACTGAAAAAACTAAAAACTAAAGTTTTAGTAGTCTACTGACAAATCTACTAACTGACAATCTACTGACAATTTATTTTTGACAATTAGATTTATGTCAACAATATCAAGCCAAATGATTTATTTTTATTATAGTGATATTTAGTCATTTATATATATACATGTATTATAAATTTAAAGACATTTGCATAAACACCACTCTTCGATAAAATCTAAAAAGGGAAAAGAGGTCAAGACCAAAAAAAGAATTCTTTTTTTTTTTGAATAAAATCGAAAAACAAAAATTAAAGAAAAATAAAACTGAAAAAAAGTCAAAAAAATAAAATAATTTTTTTTAAAATTTTTTAAAAAAGTTTGTTTCTTGCACACTGTTAAATAAATTAATGTATGTAAGATTTCGTCATACAAAGCTCTTCATCTTTACATATTTGACAGACCAAAGTATAGTATATACCCTATAGTACAACCAATATTTATCGATAGTGCGTGATCAAAAAGCAGGACTCTCTCGGTTCCTGGAGGATGTCAAAGGGTTTTTTTTAAAGTTTAAATCATGTTCTCATGTATAGTTTAAATTAAAAGAAGAATGACTGTGGAAACAAACTAAATTGAGACACGGGATTATTCCAAAAAAAGAGGGGGGGATTAAAGTTATAATTGATTAGCAAAGTTTAAATCCCAGTGGGGTATTTGAAATATTGCGAATTGGTTGAAACACTTAATTGATACTATATCTAAATATTTTTGTATATGGTTTTAAATCATAACCAACTACATATGATTGCGTTTTTGCTGTATATAAAATCGGATATAATAGAAATATTTAAGTCCGATGAATTTAAAGATTTAATTCTTAATTTGTATAAAAATACTGCATAGGACTGTGTATAATAAAGGATTACCTCCGGAGATACAACTTATAATAAGAAAAGAACAAGTATTATAATTTTGTTGGTGTCCAGAGTGTAAAGTAATGAGTTCGGCGAGGAGCGGCGAAACATTGCGATACCAATTTCTATTGGATTTAAACTAGAATTTCATCAATACTTTCTTCGTCTTTATCTCCTTTTTCACCTTGTTTAGTGTCAGTTTTAACCGAGTAATCTAAAACAGTTTGTATCCAAAAATGTTACATTTAAATCACAGCCATCATTTTATATACAGAATTTAGATTAAAACAATCAAAAATACTGTCAGGTCCATACCCCAAAACAAAAATAATCTATATACACATATATCCTAAAGAAAAACCGTTGACACAAATTTAAAGTAAATTCTTGTCATGAATGACATGACACCCGTTCGCGTGTTCTTTCTACCCTAAACTTAATATTATTCGTATTTTTATTTTTTCGCAGCCCAAATCCAAGCGTACCTACATTATATCCTGTATTGGGAAAACTAAACTAAATAATAAACTTTAAAATTAATATCTGCAGATTAACCGTTTTATCTTATATATAACATTTAATGAAATTTTTAAGCGCTTGGTATAACGTCACAACAAGGCGTTACCTGTACCTATTAAATATATATTGTATATAAAAAAAGCTTAACAATTGACTAAATACAACCATAACATACCAAACTCACTTATACAATCTCGCAAAAAAAGCAAATAACAGGGTTAGATGGTTATAATATATTATTAGATAGATATCCTCGGAAATCCCAATTGAATTCCGATGTATCCATAATCTCATAAACTCATTTGAAAAACCTCAATTTCTGATTGCGAAATATCAAATCGTTAAGATAAGGGGTGATGCTTCGTTTAAAAATAATAAAAACTTTAAAGTTAAAGTTAACAAAACCCTTGTCTAATTTTTGGTAAAATAAGTCGTAAATTTGAAGCGAGTTGACTGTGTATAATTAATTTTTTTATATAGACTTATAGATTACACCTCTACGTTTCTGTAAACCTTCAATTGACTTAAATTACTATATACTTACTTTGAAATAAACTTTACATTTCGGTAACTTTTCTTAAATCTAATAATAAGATTCCCGAGGTGTACAGGTTCAAAATCGTTAACAGGGTCAATAAAAATGCACTATACGGTCTTAGATTTAAATTTCAGGTTGTTATCTTGATTTGAAAGTTATGTATGCATCAACTTATTTTTTTTATCATTATCTCACCTCTCGCTTTATGAATTCTCCTTCATTAACAATACGATAATCGTCTCGAAAACTTTAATATCAAACTCTAAGATAATCCACCCAACAATTGAAATATTTTAATTTGAATTTTTAAATCCTCTACTCAATTGTTCTTTTCTCAAGTATTTTTGTTTTTAATTTAAGAGATAATTGTTACAATTACGTATAAGTCTAATTTTTTTGTAAATATGATTCTGACATAATAATAATTTATACTTTCAATGCATAGATAATGACTATAATACTTTATATTTGGTTATAGATATATCAATTAGGAGTTATAAAAAGATTATATACTTTAAGGATTTATGTATTGAAGTATCTATTTGAATACGATTTGTTTTTTGAATTGTTACTCTTTTTTGCAATTTTTGAGAGTATTTTCTTAACGGGAATGATTTGATCCGAGCCATTTCAATATCGAAATTAGATTAGCATCGTGGTCAAATTCGTGTAAACCATTTGGTATAGATTTGTGATTCGGATTCTTTTTGAATTGTAATTTCATTTTGAAATCAAGTTGCAAATCAAAAAATTAAAAAATTAAAACATCAAAACCAATAACCCCATTCTAATATTTTGATCTTTGAAATTACCGTAACTTAAATTTGATAGATTGAAATCCTTGACACAATTTAGTCAAGACTAAATTGAAATTCGAATAATGATGTATTTACGATTATAGATGAAATTTGTTAAAGAATCTTAAAAGTTGACGTCAATCTTGTTAAATTCATCGTAATTTATGAAGGATACGTGAAGAATGCATCGTCTGTTTTGTAGAGATGATAAGAGGGTGAGAGTGAGGGTGTAGATTTATTTGATTTGCACTGGGTTGTACTCGGTTGCAATTCGCATGAAAAGAAGGTTAGATTTTTGGAGTCGAGTCGCACAGTCGCACAGTCGACAGATAGCACGGATTGCATTGAATTGATTTTCTAAGTTGTACAATCGATAGTCGCGCAGTCGAAGTACACTCGCTCAGTAATCAGCCGATCATTAGTGAGTCGCACAGCAGTGCATTAACACGGCGGCACGGAAGTACAGCAGCACGGAAGTACAGCAGCACAGCAGCACAGCAGCATAGTCGCACACTCGCACACTCGCACAGTCGCACACTCGCACAGTCGCACACTCGAGCAGTCGCACACTCGAGCAGTCGCACACTCGAGCAGTCGCACAGTCCAACAGTCCAACAGTCGAACAGTCGCACAGCAGCACAGTCGCACACTCGAGCAGTCGCACAGTCGCACACTCATCTCACAACTCAAACCGCACTAAATTAATATGAATCGCAGATTGAATACTTGTCGACTTCGCACTCTGCGCGCGCTTGTCGATATCGATACCTACAACTTCAAACTAACCCACTCCCTCAACAATCACCCTAAATTTTATTCTTTTCACATTCATTATTTCATCTATATCTCCTCTTCTATTGTTATCTCATTTTTTCATATTAAACTTCTATTCTACTTAGCTTAATTCTAACTTTTGATATTTCGTATTTCATGCTTAGAATCCACTCCTACACGATACACTCTCAAATCATTTTAAAACTTCAACTACTAGTCTAATGGACTTCCCTTATCCTCTTAATATAGAGAGGGAATTGTTTCAAGATCAAAAAAATTTTGATCCCGATACATTCTTATTTAAGAATCATCGTTATACTTCTTTAGATATACTAATAAAAGACTTAACTTCATTATCAAAAAGCCTTCAAGATGAACTTTTAAACCTTGTTAATTCTGAATATTCAAATTTTATACAATTGGGTAGATCAATTCAAGGTGGGATTGAATTAATACAAAATGTTCAAATTGATCTTAAAAATTTCAAACATCAAGTCATCAACTCTAGTGATTCTTTACTAGAAAGTGAAGAAACTATTAGTCATTGTATCCAAGTCAAAGAAAATTTGTTATTGTTAAAGACAAGAGCAAAATTGATGATCTTACTAACCAAATATTTGAAGAATTTCGAAGATTTGTTACGTATAGATCAAATCTCTCTATTATCAAAATTAAATGATCTAACCTCATTATATTTAAGTTTTAGCAAATTATCTGATTTATTATTAAAAGACAATGTATTGAACAAGTCTCTCAAAGATAAAACAATGTCATTGAAATTTGAGTTCAAAGAGTATTTAGATGAAATCATGAGGAATAATTTTAATGATGATGAGATTTTACTACGATTGTTAAATATTTATCATATCATTGGACACGAAAGTGATTTATTAGAGTTAGTAAAGAAGAGGAAGAGAGAGAGGGTGAATCAAAGGTAGAAATATCTATAAAGAGCCATGATCATCTTGAAAAGGATAGTCCAGTGATACAGTTCCACAAAAAGAGTCATTTTATAATTTCTAGGAAAAACCGATAATCCACTTTCATAAATTCTATATAATCGTAGGAATTCATCCTTATCTTCACGTACTTTATTGTCTACTTGACACTACATCTTTACAATGTCTTCTCTCATCATTCTCAATCTCTTGATATCTCAATAAATCGTGCATTACTCAATATCACCAACCAACCAAATTGAATGAATTTTTCACAGCGTAACCCATCAAATTGATTAGATATGTTTGGTAAATTCTTTATTGGAGATGAAAAATGGGAAAATGTTGATAAAAATCCATTACCTGAAGATATTCCTGAAGTAGAAGAAGTTGGAGCAACTTCTGCACCATTATTATCAGCATCATATTTCATAGGAGCAAAATGTAAACCATATAATGAAGATTTTTTATTATGTAAAAATGAGAATAATGGTGGTACTATTGAATGCTTAAAAGAAGGTAGAAGAGTAACGAGGTGTGCAATTGATACTTTAAAAGATATTAACAAGTATTGTTTTGATGAATTTAAATTACATTATGAATGTTTAGAACAACAAAATCATAGATTAGGTCATTGTAGAAAATCAGAAAATGTATTTAGTAAATGTGTTTTTGATAATTTGAAATTAGAGAAGAAAATTCCTGGTGTTAAAGAACAAATCCATTTAAAAGAGAACCCAATTTATGGTAAGAGTAGTAATGATAAGAAGAAAACAGAAGAGTTTTTACAACAAAGGGAGGTCAATTCAACATGAACTTTCCAATTTTTGAACTCAATATCATAATAGTATCATATAAACCAACCAATCATTTAGTATAATTACCATATAGATGTAAATTAGATTTCATCTTCATAATAAGATAAAACACTTGATATTCTTGTAGAGGGGTTATTTAGTAGTATTGAACTCTTGAATGGGCGAATTGTCTTCCTTCTTCTTCCTCTTGTTTATGATTTTGCAATCTTACCACCTGCATACATACAAAGTATCATCATCTCAACTTTTCACCAAAATCAACACAGAATCAATTATGTTTGGCAGTACCGCTACAAATAATAACACTTCTAGTGGTCAAACCGGTGGATTATTTGGGAATACACAAACTAATCTATTTGGTGGACAAACCAATTCGGGAACAACTAATACAACTGGTGGATTATTTGGTTCAAAACCAACTTCAACAGGATTTGGTGCCACTAATAATAATAATACAGGAGGTTTTGGGTTTGGTAATAATCAAAATTCTCAAGCAAATTCTCAACAAAGTGGTGGAACGAATACAACTGGTGGATTATTTGGTAATCAAGCAACTAAACCTCAAGGTGGATTATTTGGAGGTTCAAATACACAATCCAATAGTGGTGGACTTTTCGGACAAAATTCTACAAATCAAACAAGTTCAAATCAATCATCAGGTGGACTTTTTGGTAATAATAACAATAACAATACTAATAATACAACTAATACAAGTGGTGGTTTATTTAATTCATCAAAACCTTCAGGAGGTTTATTTGGAGGAAATAATCAAACAAATTCAACATCAGGAGGACTTTTCGGAGGAAATAATCAATCTAATACTACATCAGGTGGTCTTTTTGGTGGTAATCAACTGAATACATCAGGTGGTCTTTTTGGAGCAAATAAATCAACCGGTACTGGAAATAACAACCAATCAACATCAGGAGGAATTTTTGGTAATAATAATCAACAAAATACTCTGGGAGGTCTTTTTGGTTCAAATCAAAATAATACAACATCAAATAATTTATTTTCAGGTATTAATAACCCCCCAACAACATCAGGAACTATAACTTCAAATACAAATACACAAACTTCAAATCAGCCATCATTTGGATGGTCACAATCACAACCTCAAACTCAACAATCCCAACAATCACAAATTCAACAACCAAACATAAATCTTGTAGCTACAAAGTCTACAAACACTCAATATACACCAGCTATAATTGACCAATTGACAAAACTAAAAGATCAATGGGATCCAAATTCATCCAAATGTGCATTAAGAACCCATTTTTATAATAAATATCTGGAACAAGAAATAAATAGATTATTAAATCAACCAAGACCACAAAATGAAACGACTGAAGATTGGGATAATGCAATGATGAATAGACCATCATCACAACACTATCCAATTAAAGTAACGTCATTTACTGATGTTGCACAAAGAGTTGAAGTTCAATTAGATCATGTTGCAAAATCAAGAGTTTTATTAAATGCGATAAATGAAAAACAATCTATGTTATCATCAAAACATGACTTAGATAATACAACGAGAATACTCAAATCAAAGGCAAAACATGTCCAGTTATCAAGACGATTACTTAGATTAGCCACTGTTTTGGCAATACTTAAATTAAAAGGATATCCATTATTACCTGAAGAAGAAGAAATTTCAAAACAATTTGAATTATTGAATCAACGGTTAGATGATCCAAACAGTTCTTTAGGTAAGTTGAATGATATTTTTGCTAGATTAACCTATTTAAAAGAAAGATCAGAAGACTTGAATTCACAATTCGAATCGTCAATAAATCAAATGACTGGTGATGAAAAGGATGTTGATTTTAGAAATAATGATGAGATAATAAAGAAGGTTGCAAAATTGTTGATGAAACAACAAACAGGTTTGAATTATTTAAATGAGGTGTTGGAGAAGGATTTACAGAAGGTGACAAAGAAATTAGAGGAGTAAAAAGAGACTCACGAGCGAAGCGAGTGGGTTGGTAGGGAGACTGAGGGAGAGAAGAGACAAAAGAGGATTGAAAATGGTGAAGATTTTGTAAAGAGTATGTATTGATAGAAGAGAATCGATAAACCATAAAAGCTTTACTTCATGACAACAATCAAGTATATGTATCTATAAATTCAGATCAACTGTAATTCTATATACTTTATCATACAATAATTCTCTTCTTCAACTTCTTTCTCCTTGTATTATTTGCAAAACCATCAAAACCATTAGTAGCTTTTAACAACTCTTCATCATTATCAACAACATCTGAGAGTTGAGATATTCCTTTTGAACCAAGTTTCAAAGATAAAATTTCAAATCGATGAAACTTTAGAAAGTTATGTCTTATTGAACTCTTTAATAAGTCTAGTTCATTGACTTCTTTGAAATCTTTTATATATATAAAAGGTTGAGAGATTGTAGACATATTTACATTGTATTGATTCAAAAATTTACGTCCTTGTAACGTTAAAGTATGTTTGAAGGGTATACTCATCTGATCATTAAAGTAAAGATCATCATTTTCTATAAAAGAGTATCTTGGTAAAGCAATTATTGACTTTAGTTTGTCAATCAAAGTTGTTTGTACAAGAGATGATTGAGTTGTAGGAAGTTTAGGAGATTCAGAAATTGAAAGATCATCAAAAGGATCTAGACTTGTTGTATTTTGTGGATTAAAAGATATTATAAGTTGATTTTGATGTATTTGTGTAAAAGTTGGATCTCTATTCATGACAAAGTAATCAAAAGAGTTTAATTTTTTCATAGAATCATAGATGAATTTGACTTCTTTTGGAGTTGTTGGACCTGGCGATAACTTGAATTTTACAGTGACATGATTTTTGAAGTATGATCTCATGTGATGGGTAAGAACTTGGTGAGATCGATGAGTGGAGAGTTTGCAAAGCGCAGTAAGATCGCGGAGTACAGATCGCAATGCCAGTGGGATCGAGAGCTTACAGAATCGCGCCAGTGGGATCGCGATGAGCTCTCTAGCTCATACACTAAATCACTTTCACTGATCTCCATACTTCAACACAATATGAACGACATTCTAAATAAACTAATAGATATAATAGAAATTGGTCTAAATAAACCAATTGGTAAACAAATAAGTTCAAAATTTATAGAATTCTATAATAAAAATCCATCTATAGAATCATTTAGGCAATTCTCTAAAGTAATTGGTATTAATAATGAAGATATATGTAATGAAATATATGCTCTAATTAAAGAAAATATTAAACTATTAAATGAAGATTCTCGACCAAGTAAACCTCTAACAATTCCAACCTCAAAACCATCTAAGCAGGCCATATCATTTGATGATGAGATCATTACCGTAAAGAAACCAAAAACAACAAAATTTAAAAGAATAAAGAAAGAAGATGCTATGAGGATGAAGAATGAAATCGAGGTTTTGAAACCCAATGAGTTGAATCTACCAAAACCAGAAAATCCACCAAAGTCATTTAAATCTCTTGATGATCTTGCTAATGAAGAAAGTTCAGATCAGAATTCTTTATTTGATCTTGATTTTATATCGGATTTTGAAAATGATGAAGAATGGTATATTGGAGATGAAATAGAACCTTCAATAGATGATTCTATTCTCCCTAAGAAGAAAGTTATAAGATCAAAACGTAATTGTGGTGATGGTGGTCACTATAATGAATTTGGTGAATATTCTGATTTTGATCATATAAATGAAGATCATTCAACAATTCCAATTGAATCTCATTACTTTATACCACCATTTCTACAAAAATCAAAAGAATATTTAACAATTCAAATTGGTGATTCAAATCAACCAATTTTTAAAAATTTAGGACCAAGTTTTGATCCAATAAAAGACCCTGAATCTGAATTAGCTATCATAGCAAAGAAAGGTAGTTTTGTTTTAAATGAAAGAAGATCTAAAAAAGAAAGAGCGCAAAAAGCTAAGGATAAATCTTCATTAGAAGGTACAACTTTAGGTAATCTTTTAGGAGTAAAATCTATAGAAAGTGAAAACCACGAGGATCTGATGACAACTTCATCATCAGAACCATCGATACCAATAGATCAACAAAGAAAACAATTACCAGTCTATTCAGTACGTGAAGAATTTTTAAGAATAATATCAGAAAATCAAGTTATTATAGTAGTTGGTGAAACTGGATCAGGTAAAACAACACAATTAGCACAATATTTATATGAAGAAGGAAAATTGAATGGTATGATTGGATGTTCTCAACCTCGTAGAGTTGCAGCAATGTCAGTCGCCCAAAGAGTAAGTGAAGAAGTTAACTGTAAATTAGGTGATAAAGTTGGATTTTCAATCAGATTTGAAGATAAAACAAGTCAGTATACTATGATCAAATTTATGACTGAAGGTGTCTTATTAAGAGAAATTTTGGTAGATTCAAATCTAGATAAATATTCTTGTATTATAATGGATGAAGCTCATGAACGTTCATTAAATTCTGATGTTTTATTAGGACTTTTCAAGAAACTTATGATGAGAAGAAAAGATTTGAAATTGATTGTAACTAGTGCAACTTTGAATTCTGACAAGTTTGTTAATTTCTTTGGTGATGCTCCAAAATTCTTTATACCTGGTAGAACATACCCAGTTGATATTTTCCATAGTAAAAGCGTTACACTGGATTATATTGAAAGTGCTGTCAAGCAGATACTAACTATTCATCTTAAAAATTCAAATGAACAACAACATGATGGTGATATATTAGTTTTTATGACTGGTCAAGAAGATATTGAAACTACATGTCAACTTCTTGTTGAAAAATTAGAATCTCTTGATAATCCACCATTATTAGATATTTTACCAATATACTCTTCTATGCCATCAGAATTACAAAGAAGAATCTTCAACAAACCAAATCCTTTCAAAAGAAAAGTTGTTATTGCAACCAATATTGCCGAAACCTCATTAACTGTTGATGGTATTAAATATGTTATTGATACTGGTTTAGTAAAACAAAAAGTTTATAATCCAAAATTAGGTATGGATACATTACAAGTAATACCAATATCATTTGCAAATGCCACCCAACGTTCTGGTAGAGCTGGTAGAACAAGTTCTGGTATTGCGTATAGATTATACACTGAAAATGCAACAACTCATGATCATATGTATCAACAACCAATACCTGAAATCCAAAGAACTAAATTAAATAATGTTATCTTATTGTTGAAAAATATGAAAGTTCAAAATATTGAAAGTTTTCCATTTTTAGATTCACCACCAAAAGATTTACTTGCATGTTCATTATATGATTTATGGAGTCTTGGAGCATTAGATAATCTAGGTGAATTGACTGATTTAGGTAGATCAATGGCTACATTTCCAATGGAACCAACTCTTTCCAAATTACTTTTATTATCAAGTTTTAAAGAATTTCATTGTAGTTTTGAAGTTGTCATCATAGTATCAATGTTATCAGTTCCAAATGTATTTTATAGACCAAAAGAAAGAATGGATGAAGCTGATAGTATAAGAGAGAAGTTCTTAATAACAGAATCGGATCATCTAACCCTTTTGAATGTTTATAATCAATGGGAAACACAAGCTAAAAAGCAACACATGACATCATATCAACTTAATAAATGGTGTCAAAAGAATTTCTTACATAATAAATCTTTACAAAGAGCAAGAGATATAAAGAATCAGATTCTTCTTATTATGAAAAAACACAAAGTACCGATATTAAAGTCGAAAAATGATGATAGTATAAGAAAAGCATTGTGTGGTTCATTTTACCAACAGCTGGCAAAATTAAATAAGATGAATATAACTGGAACACCAGAATATATTAGTTTAAGACGAAATTATCTAAAGATGTATTTACATCCAACTTCAGCATTAAATGGCGGTAGTGATATGGCACCATCTTTTGTTATTTATCATGAATTAGTCTTAACATCAAAAGAATATATAAGTTGTGTTTCAAGTGTTGATCCAATATGGTTACTTGAATTTGGAAGCATATTTTATGATGTTCAAGATGGGTTTAAGGGTAAATTACCAGGAGATTTGCATTATGTTGATAAGGTACAGATTGCAAAACAACTTAAAGATGATGAAATCAAGTATCAAGAGATGATCGAGAGACAAAAAGGATTAAAGAAAAGAAGTTTTCAAGTAAGTAAGAAGATACAAATTGGTGGTTCAAGGGGATTATAAAATTTTGTAATTATTATCTAAGTATAACGTTGTATAACTATTATGAATATTGTGAAATGAGGAAGAAAGTATCAAATGATTTTGTGAGGGATGGTGATGTGGGTGGTCTTTTGGATACGATGGATGGGTTTGGGATGGGGGAGTTGTGTTAAATTAGAAGTACAGAATTTCGTCTTCGGGTGCCATTCCCTAATAAAGTATAACATTATCAATTAATCTTGAAAATTCATTTGAATTCGATTTTGGAACTCTAATAGCGGTAGAAATTATCCCACCAATACCAGGTTCAACAATATTCAAATCTTTTAAAGATTCAGGATGACTAAGTGCAATATATTCAATCTCAAATCCACTTGTATTTATTATTGATTTGACGATATTAAGAATTTCCGATGCTTTAACAGGTTTTTGACTAGAATTATAAAAAGTTTCACCAGCAGTTAAAGCTTTAAATATAATAGATGCTTTTGATTTTATATCTGGCGAAAGATAAGCATTTCTTGAAGATAATGCTAAACCATTCTCTTCTCTTGTTGTAGGACAAATATGAACTTTTGTATCTATTAACAAATCCCTAACAAGATTTTTAATAACTACACATTGTTGAGCATCTTTCTGACCAAAATAAACATTTTCTGGGGTAATAATATTCAAAAATTTAGTGACGATGGTTGCAACACCTCTAAAAAAATGAGGTCTTGTAATGCCTTCAAGTTGTTCTGAAACACCTAAAACAGATACAAAAGCACCAAATTGTTTTGAAGTATCTAATTCAATTCCAGAAGGATACATTTCGGAAATCTTTGGAACAAAAACGACATCAACGGATTTGCCATTTTCAACCGTCAGAGACAAAATTTCAAGATCAGAATCTAAAGTTCTTGGATATGAATCTAAATCTTCATGAGGAGCAAACTGTGAAGGATTAACAAATATAGATACTATTGTTTTTTGATTTTCTTTAAGAGATTGTCTTACAAGTGACCGATGACCTTCGTGAAAAGCACCCATAGTAGGTACAAAGCCAACTAATTCTTTATTTAAAAGACAACTTAATCTCCATGCTCTAAGTTGTGCTACTGACCGAAGTACTTTTATAGAATTAACTGTCATACAGATGATAGATGAGCTTACCCCAGAAAATTTTTAACCTCGGTGGCGCATTTAGTGCGAAATCGATGAATCATTAGTCGCGTGAGATGAGTCTTAGACTGGAGAGATGGAACGAGACATCACACCGCGAATTAAAAATAGACTTCACAAAGTACGTAAAGTCTGGGGTAACAAAGAGGTAGCACTTGAAAATTACAATTTTTTGGAATTTTTGTCAAAATCATATACAAACAAGTCTCTACATTCATATAAAATCATAATAATATTGTATAGAATCGTTTATAATTTTGGAAGTTGACGCTTCTCATAAAAAACACTAGCTTCTAGATCACCACCTAATAAAATCTCCCATTGAGTTTGCTTAATCTTTTCTCTATCACCTTTGAATTTCAATTCTGGTACATTAGGTAAACTCTCTTTAAACGCCTCTACTCTTTTATTTGTATGATTAATTATGAGTTCAATGGTATCGTCAGGAAATTCAGCAAACATTAAATGACTACCTCTTGGTAAATCAATAGCATCTTGTAAAATTCCAGGACCTAAATGAGTTCTAAAATATTCAGCGGCTTCTGGAGGATTCCATGTAGCTTCTTCAGCAATAACGTGAGTAACTGGTACACTTATATGAGGAAGTGAATCCATCAAATATTTTAATGATAAAACTGATGAGATATAAGTGGTTATATTACTTATTTTAAGATTCTTTGTTCTAACACTTCCATCAATAAATTTTATCGTTTCATCTTCTCTCAAGAGTTCAGAAATATATGGTGTCAAAGTCTTCCAAAATGACTTCTTTGTAAAATAATGATTCATTTCATCTAACGACTCAAACTCATCTTTTGTGTAGTCAAGTAATTTTGAAAATATTTGGACAAACATTGGTCTATATTCTGGATTAAAATACAAAACACCTTCCAAAGTTATAAGAGAATCAAATAACATTGGTTCAAATAATGAAGCAAAGACAACTTGAAATCCACCAAGGGAATGTCCCACCAATATATTTCTACTAGTATAATTGTTTTTAAAATCTCCAGTGGTATCAATTTCATGTTTAACAATCTTAACTATATCTTTTGAACCATCTTCCCATTTACAAACCCATCCTAATTTATCATTATTCAAAACAGCTGAATCACCATGTGAAGTATTATCAATTGCAATTATAGATCCAATTGACCATCCAGCTTGTTTTGTTTTAAAAAGCTGTTCAATATGATATCTCCAAACTTGTTTATTCATACCAGTACCATGAACAAAAATAAAATTGATAGCAAGACCCTTAGGTGGGGTTGTAGGTTTAAATTTGTTATAAACAACTTGAAGTCTATCATCAATTCTTGTTGTTGTACCAGTAAATCTGGGGTAATAAGCCTCAATTGTCTTTTTCTCAACTGTATACATAGTGCCCGACTTTATAAATGGATTCTCGACAATCTCTCAAGTACAATGTATCACGTCTTTCAAGGTTAGACTTTGTATAGACTGACCTAATTTGTCTCGAACAGATTCAACTCTCCTTATATGTTTATTTTAAGCCGAGGAACTAATTCACAAGCGAGTATGGATATGGTGGGGAACATTGACTTGGAAAATAAACTATTTTATCTTAAATTACCATGTGGTTTAAAGTACCGCGGCAGTTTTTAGTTAGCAATTAACAAGGTTTAGATTTTTTTCTTTTGGTTATTGTTTAGATTATCATTACTATAGTGATTATCATAACTCACATCTATGAAAACTTAGGACTCAAGGTCGCACACATGATTACATAAGCAGGGTTTTTTCTGCATAGACGAAAAATCTCATCTCATCGCGAAATACTTACACTCATCTCATTACTTAATGGTATCCAAAGAGACAATTTTAGGTCTTGTGGCTGATTATTTAAAAAGAGATTCTGATTTCAATAAAATTGGGAAATCTCTTTCTAAACAACTTGAAAAAAAATCAATTCAATCAATTTCTGATATAAAATTAGAAGATGTTATAAAATTAGATCAAGCAGTTTCTTCTTCAAGTTCAGATAATCAATCTGATGATGAAAGTTCTGATAGTGATAAAACGGAAGAATCTGATTCTGATTCTGAAAGTAAAGATGAAATTGAAGTCGAGGAAGTAATTGTGAAGGCTGAATCTGATTCTAGTTCAGATAGTTCTAGTTCAGATAGCTCAGATGACTCAGATAGTTCAGATAGCTCAGATAGCTCAGATAGCTCAGATAGCTCAGATAGCTCAGATAGCTCTAGCTCAGATAGTTCAGATAGCTCAGACGATGAAACTAAGAAAGCTTCAAGTTCAGATGATTCAGATAATGAAACTAAGGTCGCTTCTAACTCAGATAGTTCATCAGAGTCAGATAGTGATTCTAGCTCTAGTTCCAGTTCCGATTCAAGTTCAAGTTCAAGCTCAAGTTCTGATTCTGATTCTGATAGCGATTCCAGTGGCTCCTCCTCCGATAGTTCAGATTCAGATTCTGATGATTCATTTAAAACCTCTACAAACAAAAAGAGATCATCTGAACCAATTATCACCATAACAAAGAAAATCAAAATAGAATCATCACAATCAGACACAATTTCACCATCTCCTATTCCAGAAAATCACATCCAAGCATCTGTTGAAGAACTAGGTCCAAATCAAAGAAAGCATTTTTCAAGAATTGATCGTTCCTTAGTTAGTTTCGAAGATCAAGCTTTACAAGATAATCAATATAAAGGTGTTGCTGGTACTTGGGGAGAATTAGCAAATGAAAAATTGGGTAGAGTTAGAGGGAAAGATTTTACAAAAAACAAGAATAAGATGAAAAAAGGTGCTTATAAAGGTGGTTCAATTACTTTTGCTACTGGTTCATATAAATTTACTGATTGAATTGAGTAAGTACAACAGATCATTGTTGTTGAATCATTGTAATATAGCTAGATATAGAATATAAATTGTTTTATAGAGAAGGTGTAGAGGGGGATGATGTTACGATGACAATGAGGTTATCGGTACTAGTAATCAAAAGCTGAATTTGATATAATTCTTAGTTCTTACCTCTTATCTCTTGTATTTTCTTCCTTCGTCTACTTCGGTTATTCTTGTAATCTCACACTCCATCCCATTTTAACATATTCGCACTAAGATCAATACCATCTACATCTCATCACAATGTCAAGAAGACCTGGTGCCTTCAATTATGCTGAATTAGAACAAGGAAACTTCTCAGATGAATCAGATGAATATAATGATGTAATTAAGAAAGAGCAAGACCATGCTTATGGACAATCAAAACCAAAAAAAAGAACTCCAAAGCAAGTTCAAGAGGCAAAGCAAAAGAAAGCAAAAGAGACAATGGAATTGATAACTGGACAATTACTGGACAAACCGGTTAATGAAAGTGAACTTATAGATTTAAATGCCCAACTTCCAAATGATTATGTTCCAGATGCTGTATCAAAAGTATTTGGTAGATCAGATTTTTCATTCCTCAAGTTAAAGCCAGATCATTTTTCAAGACCTCTATGGATTTCTCCAGGAGATGGTAGAATCATATTAGAATCCTTTTCTCCATTAGCTGAACAAGCTCAAGATTTCTTAATTACAATAGCAGAACCAATTTCAAGACCATCTCATATTCATGAATATAGAATAACAGAATATTCTTTATATGCTGCTGTATCAGTTGGACTAGAAACTGAAGACATAATTTCGGTTTTAAATCGTCTTTCAAAAGTACCAGTTGCTGATAACATCGTTAATTTTATACGAAGTGCAACGGTTTCTTATGGTAAAGTTAAGCTTGTTTTAAAGAATAATCGTTATTTTGTTGAAAGTGCTCAAGCAGATATCTTACAAATGTTATTAAAAGATGAAGTTATAGGTGCTTTACGTATTCAATCATCAGAAAATACCATTAAAAGTAATGGATTAGTTCAATCTTCAGCACCAACTCAAGGTGATTTGACTATACCAGGTACAAAACCAGGACAACTAGATCAAAAAGCAACAGGAGTTGAAGATATCTTTGCTTCAGTTGTTGGATCAAGAGAAGAAAATGAAAATGATGATGATTTAGATACAGTTCATTCGTTTGAGATTGCAAATGATTCGGTTGAAACTGTCAAAAGGAGATGTCAACTTATAGATTATCCAGTTTTAGAAGAGTATGATTTTAGAAATGATGCTAGAAATCCTGATTTAGATATCGATTTAAAACCTTCTACACAAATTAGACCATATCAAGAAAAATCATTATCTAAAATGTTTGGTAATGGACGTGCTAGATCAGGTATTATTGTTTTACCATGTGGTGCTGGTAAAACTCTTGTAGGGATTACAGCTGCTTGTACAATACGTAAATCAGTAATTGTATTATGTACATCATCAGTATCTGTAATGCAATGGAGACAACAATTTTTACAATGGTGTACAATTCAACCAGAAAGTGTTGCAGTATTCACATCAGATAATAAAGAGATGTTTTCAAGTGAATCAGGGTTAGTTGTTTCAACATATTCAATGGTAGCAAATACAAGGAATAGATCTCATGATTCACAAAAAGTAATGGATTTTTTAACTTCAAGAGAATGGGGGTTTATTATTTTGGATGAAGTTCATGTTGTCCCAGCAGCAATGTTTAGAAGAGTTGTTACAACTATAGCAGCTCATGCTAAATTAGGTCTTACAGCAACTTTAGTTCGTGAAGATGATAAAATTGATGATTTGAATTTTTTAATTGGACCAAAATTATATGAAGCAAACTG
Organism: Glucitozyma multigemmis; assembly: GCA_030572295.1. Classification (NCBI taxonomy): domain Eukaryota; kingdom Fungi; phylum Ascomycota; class Pichiomycetes; order Serinales; family Debaryomycetaceae; genus Glucitozyma; species Glucitozyma multigemmis. The sequence goes on from JAJLZT010000007.1 coordinate 393,872, forward strand.
GATGGATTTAGCCCAACAAGGACATATAGCAAATGTTCAATGTGCTGAAGTTTGGTGTCCAATGCCAACTGAATTTTATAAAGAGTATTTAAGAGAGACAAGTCGTAAAAGGATGTTATTATATATAATGAATCCTACCAAATTTCAAGCATGTCAATTTTTAATTCATTATCATGAGAAGAGAGGTGATAAGATAATTGTATTTAGTGATAATGTTTATGCTTTACAACAATATGCTTTAAAATTAGGTAAACCATTTATATATGGGTCAACACCACAACAAGAACGGATGAAAATTTTACAAAACTTTCAATATAATGATCAAGTAAATACAATTTTCTTATCAAAAGTTGGTGATACGTCGATTGATTTACCTGAAGCTACATGTTTAATTCAAATCTCATCACATTATGGATCAAGAAGACAGGAAGCACAAAGATTAGGTAGAATCTTGAGGGCGAAAAGACGTAATGACGAAGGATTTAATGCATTTTTTTATTCTTTAGTATCAAAAGATACACAAGAAATGTATTATTCAACTAAAAGACAAGCGTTTTTAGTAGATCAAGGTTATGCTTTTAAAGTTATAACTCATTTGAGTGGTATGGAACAATTACCTGATTTAGCTTATGCAACCCCGAGAGAAAGAAGAGAATTATTACAAGAAGTATTACTAATAAATGAAGACGTTGCTGGGATTGAAATGGGTGATGATATGGATACTAATTTTGTATCTAAAGAGAAAAGAGCAAAATATGAACAATCAAATGCAAGTAGAACTGCTGGTTCATTGGCTGGATTGGCTGGTGGTGAAGATATGGCTTATATTGAATATAGTAGGAATAAGAACAAAGAGATTAAAGAACATCATCCTTTGATTCAAAAAATGTATTATAAGAAAAGATAGTCTAATTTGTTATAAAATCACCAAAATCATCAGAATCATAAGAATTTGCCACATCATCACCAGGTAAAATCAGATCATCAAAATCATCTAAACTGGTTTGATCTACCCCCTGATTTATATTATCAATTTCTTGATCATATGAATGTTGAATTTGTAAATCTTTAAATTGTCTTTTATAACGAGATATGATATCATCAAACTCCATTCCAGATATCAAATCATTGAACTTGAGACCTAAAGCTATTTGTAAGTGATTTTGATGTGTATTTAAAAGATTTTCCAGACTAAACGGATGATAACCTGTTCCTGGTAATTGAGCAATTACTATATAACTAGTTGATTGAATTGATCTAATTGTCTTTTCACCATTATTAGCAATCCAAAATTTATTTGTATCAGTCTCATTTGGTGATTCGGTTGGATTGTACCAAATTTCAGCCCAATCTGACTTATTATTATTCTTCAATTCAATCTTTAACCAAAGTTTAAAGTATGGTTCTATTGATGTATCAGATTGTAATTCTTGTTGTTTTATGATTAGATTACCATTCCAAATTATATTTGAGTCATGAAAGTTTGAAATATCCCCTGGTGGTACCTTAAATATAGTAACATCTCTAGCTTCAAAACTAATGATACTTGAGATTTCATCCATTGATATAGCAAGTTGCGATTTAGATCTATAGAGATCCAGTGTGTGAAAACCAAATTGAAAGAGAGTGTGAAAATTTCAGAAAACTGAAAATTTCAACCATCTGATGATCGGCTTAAGTATCAAACCATTTACAAAAAAACCCTTTGGTAATTTTCTTAGTCAAAGATTCAAATCATCATTTGATGAATTATTAAAAAATTCTCGTAATACATCAACAGTAAATGATCTTGATAAACTACTTGCAAATACACAAGATATTAAATATTCATCAAAAGCTGATAAATTCTTGTTAGGACAAATAGTTGCTCATCCTCGTGATGCTGCAAAATCAATTAGATTAATGGGACCACAAGCTGGTAGAGTTGTTGAAGTTCAATATGGGAATATTGCAAAAGCTATTGCCCAAGTTATAATTCTTTCAAGAGAAAATAAGATAAAACATTTCCAAAAAGTACAATCAAGATATATAAGACCAGCTTTATACAAGAAACAAAAGAGAAGTCAATGGTGGAAAAGAAAATTTTCTGAAGGTTATAGAGATTTAATGAGTCAAGTAACTGATGCAAAGAGGAGGGGATATTAGGGGAGAGTAGATTGAAAGGTCAAGATAGGAGATAGGGGTTGAACTGACTTTAAGAAGTTGAATGATATCTACCATCCTTGAGTCTTAAGTTATTACATTTTACGTTGTCAATCTGGAAAAGTCAACGTAAGTCCGTTGAGAGTTGTTGAGAGACTGTTATGATTTCAACTACTCAAACTAAAGAACTCATCGTCAACTTCAGAAGGACCACAAGACATCAAGCACAAACAAGTCAGGTTTCAAAAAAATCACCTTTGGCTTAATAATACTCTTTAACAAACTTGCTTTCTTTATATACAATCACACGTGGTATCAAAGATATCATCAACCGAAACTCATGATAGGTCGAAATAAAACCTACTTACCTCATCTATCTACATATATATACAACAAAACTTTATCTTTCCAATACATGTAAATTAATTCGCAGATTATCTCTTCGTATTGATCTCATCGATCTCATCGATCTCATCGAATCCCTCATCAATGCTCTTGTAGATGATTTCATCCTGCATTTATCTCATCTCTTATCAATTCCAAAATCATCAACCTCATTGATATCAATGAGTCAATCTTCTTTGAAAGATCAAAATTCAAAGAATGAAATACCTGGTATAACAGGAAAACTAAATAACGTTAATTCATTTAAAATTTTCCCGTCTCAATATGAATCTTTTAGACCAACTTGTTTAGCTTATTTAGCAGCTATTTTCTCTACAACTGCTGGTTTCCCATTGGATACTATTAAAACCAGAATGCAAACTTATAAGAATTTCAATTCTTATTATGATTGTATTAAGAAAACTTATCTTAAAGAAGGTGTAAAAGGATTTTTCAGAGGTATCTGGGCACCTCTTATATCAAGTTCAGCATCAAAATCATTAAATGTAATGTTATTTACTTCTATTAAACCATTGGTATTCAATATTGGATTCCAAAAAATTGATACCAATCATCCTTTTATATTAAATATTCCCGTTTGTTTTATATCTGGTATGGTTTCAGGTGCTGGTGTTTCGTTATTTGCTTGTCCTTTTGAATATACAAAAGTATATTCACAAATTTTTAAATTAGTACAAAGAAAAGGGTTTGAATCAGTACCAAAGACAAGGATCAATAAGCCAGATTTAAATACGGCTCAAATTGTGAAACAAATTTATAAACAAAATGGCTTTAAAGGTTTATATTCTGGTTATAAATATCACTTACTAAGAGATTCTTTAAGTTCTGGTGTTTACTATTCAGTTTACGAATCCTTTAAATGGACCATCAATTCAATTTTAAATTCAGATCCTAATGTCACTTCACAATTTTCAATATTATTAGCAGGTGGTATGGCTGGGATGCTATGTTGGACTGTCATTTTCCCAATAGATACAATCAAATCCTTAATTCAAAAAGACTCTGTCGTAAATATACTACGAAGAGAAGAAGGCTTACAAAGTATTCATAAAAAGAGGAAATTTGAATTCCATAGAAGGATGTATAGAGGTTTAGGGATTTCAGTCACTAGATCTTTCTTTGTAAATATGATGTGGTTTAGTTCTTTTGAATTCTTAATGTTAAATGTAAGCTAAACTTACTTTATAGATCTTGTAAATAGTATTATAGATTATTTAATGTACAACTTATACATATATGTATTACTTTCTTCTCAACTGTCTGCCTCTTGTAGATTCTTCATTATCTCTTTCTTTTGTTTTACTTCTTGTTCTTTTCTTTGGTTGAAGATCTTCATCTAGTGATGATACAATTTCAAAAATAGATCTTTTAAGTGGTGATTTAGATCGAGTTCTGGAAGCTGGACAATCTTTTATATTCTCTTTCCAATTTGGTTTTAAAATTTGTTTTGGTGATAATAATTGGTCTTGACGATTGGATTTTTTAGGTGAACCTTTTGGTGATGTTTTTGGTGATATTATTGATGAGGTATGATTATCATCAATTGCATATGTTAATCCACTTCTAAGATGATGTGAATCGGTTTCAATATCGGAATCTATATCCAATCCAAAAATGTGTTTTGTATGATGATCTTGATTATGTTCAGTTGAAGAGTCTTCACTTTCATGAGTTATTTCTTCGGTCTTCTTTAAAGTGGGTGTTTCAGCGTTAAGCTCTACCTTTATGCTATTATTCGAAGTGTCACTTTCCTGCTCTAATCCATCATCATCCTTTTCAGATTCATTGTCTTCAACCTCCTCTTCTATCTCTAGATTTTCAAGTTCGTGTTCCAAAGGCGATTTGCCATCAATTTTACCCTCGAGTACACCAATTGTCTCTGTTTTCAAATCATCGGAGTTTAAAACCCCACTATCAACACTTTCCACCTTATTGTCCTCATCAACTCCACTCTCACCTTCCTCAACCTCTCCACTACTAGCACTGTCATTTTTGCCATATTCCTCGACCTCTGAATTGTTGTATTGGTATTTGACATCATCAACATTACCTTCATTAAGTTCAATTTCGCTTCCATCATTTTCTGATGTTACACTCTCTTCTGGTGAGTTTATAGATACGACTGACTCCTCTATCTCACCTTTGTCTTCCTTCTCATCCTCTGTTTCAATTCCCTCACTGAGTTCCAGAAGAATAGGTTTAACTATCTTTTTAGGTTGAAACCAACTTTTCGGATTGAAAATGCTGAATTTCCTCCTCTTCTCAGTAACTCTTTCACTAATATCATCTCGTTTTCTTTTCCTAACTTCCCCAACTTCAGGAACATTTATAGGTTCCACCAAGGTTTCATCTTCGAATTCAACCGACGTAGGAAAAACAACATCTGGACTCTCTGCAAAATCCTCTAATGCAATCATCTTTTCAATATTTGGAGTTTCCACCTCGACTATAGATGTAGGATTTACAACATCAGTAGATTCACCAACAAACTCTGAGCAGATATTATTAAGTGCTCTAATCATAGCAACGGGCTCTGGAGTATCGAGAGGCTCTGTTATCTCACTAGGCTCCACAATCTGAGCCTCGACTACAGTCTCCTCCGAATACTCGGTCACAATGTTCTCAGTTTCATAAGGCTCTTCGATTACTGGAGTAATTATAGTTTGAGTGTAGATTGACTCCTCAACAACCTCTATAGTCTCTTGATCTCCGTGAGGTACAGGGGAATCCTCAGCTTTCATATTTTTCATATTGCCAGATAAATCATCATTCCTTTCGGTATCAAATATCGCTTCAACGCTTTCCGCAAGAGTCTCAACTTTTTCTGCAACTTCTACCTTCTGGATGCCGTTGTTGCTATCCTCCTTAGTCTCTTCCACAGAAGAAGCTTCAACAGATTCTTCAGAGTATGTTTCATGAATTTCAGTAACTCCTTCTATTTCCCCATGCCCAGTAGCCTTAGAGACTATTTCCGAGTAAACACCATTGGACTCCGTGGTTTCTTCCTTGACTTCACTGGGTGAAGTTGCTGAGTCCTCCTGTACCAAGTAAAGAGATTCGAGTACTTCTTCTTGAGTAGCCTCACTTGCAGATTTATATTCATCTTCTTCTGGGGCCATCTTGACATCTTGAAATTCCTCATTTTCTTCTGAAGCCTCAACCTGCTCTGATTGTGAATTAGCATTCTCTTCATTATCTTCAAGTAATGAATTTGAAGGTTCCTCAAATAACTCAATCTCCTCCATTATTACATTAGGGGTAACTTCAAAATTATCATCAGTTACAACTTTCCAGACTTCATTTTCTTCGCTTACTGTTTCGAGTACCTCGTGTTTGTCGTTATTAATCTTTTCATTTGAATCTAAGTGATCATGCTCTTCAGACTTATCAATGTTTTCATTAGAGTTCACGTGTTCAATTTCATTTATATCTTCGTCATTTGGAGTATAACCATCTTCTTCATCATTTGTAGATATCACAGAGCCGCTATCACTCCCCATCTTATCGTGTGCCTCCACAGCTTCATTCTCTCCCTTTAATTTCAATCTTTTGTCAAGTACCTCAAGCTCAACTTCACTTGGTGTGGTCAATAAAAGCTCAGGAACTACTATTTCTTCCTCTGAATCCGAAGCTGACTCAATGCTTTCCAAACTCGGCTTTTGAATGGGTATTATTTCGGGGGATCTATCCATGGGAGTCTCAGGTTCGAATTGGCTAGAGTTTACAACTTGCGAATTTGTAATAGAATTTTCATCAGAAAGCTCCTCATGTTCCATCGATACTTCTTCTTCCTGGGCTAGAGTAGCCAGTATATTTTCAGCCGGTATCGAAGAGTCACTTTCATCAATCAGATCTTGCTTGTCTTTGGTTCCACATAAATCACAAACACTCTCATCAATATCAAGTTCATCTGATCTTTCGTCTGACTTGTGTTTCGAACCAAATAAGCGATTTATTAACCTCAGTAGCAAGTTCTTCCTTGCTATAGCTACTTCGTTCAAATTCTCAATTTTGTTGAGTGTACTTATCTCCTCTTCTAATGCTTTGACAGAGTCAAGCTTTATATTAAATCTTGCTTCAGTTTCTTTCAATTGAGAAAGAATCACTTCCGGTGTTTCCTCTTTGATTGTTTTAAAGATGGGAACGTTGATGATATAGTTTTCATTTTCAGGAATAGTTGCGTTAAAATCTGTTGAAATGTCATTTTCTTGCATTACTTCAACGGACGGTTCTTTACTTATTTTACCTTCTTCGATTACACTTCCTTGGATGGAATCCTCCATTTGACCATTGTGTTCTTCTAACTCAGGTGAGCCAGTTTGAGACACCGATGAGATATCATCTTTCTCAATAGAGTCAATTCGCATTTCATCACCGCTATCTTCAAGGATTTCGCGTTGTCCGTTGTCATTTGAACTCGTTGAGACCCTTTCCAAGTCTGATTCCGATTCTAGAGAATAATTAGTCAAATCAAATTCATCAGAAATTTCTTCCAAGGTTGGCACATCAACAACACCTCTTTCGATTTTCTCGTCTTTATTAGTTTGGGTCATACTTATTTCTGAATCTTTTGAAGTATAGTGATTTGAGTCTTGTGGTGTCACATTGTTTGAAACATCATCTTCGTTTAGGCCTGAATTCTCATTTGAGGATTGATCAACAGCCTCAATTTCGAGATTTTCCTCTAAGGACATGTCATTATAGTCGTCATTAGTGTCTTTTGAGTCCTGATTGATTCCCTGATCTTCGACGTATGGATTCATTTCCTCTCTTTCCGTATTGTTATAAGCTTGAAGAGCATAACTTGCGAGAAGGTCGTTATCATTATCAAATGAAAATGAATCTATATTGACAACGTCACCTCGCTTGTAATTCTGTTCATCTTCCAATTCAGTAACATTGCCATCTTCAAATTGATTTGTAATTGAATATTGTTCATTAGAATTTTGCTCATGGTCACTATGAAGAACGCCTGTTTCTATTTCGTTATCACCATTATCTTCATCATTGTCTTCGTCTTCTATCTCTTCTGCGCTTTCAAGTAAATTTGAATGAGATTCAACATCTTGTTGTTCTTTATCTTGATTGATCTCATGATTAAGATCATCTATTTCATCTTCCTCTTCCTCTTCCTCTTCCTCTTCCTCTTCCTCTTCCTCTTCCTCTTCTTCTTCTTCTTCTTCCTCCTCATCATCTTCCTCTTCTTCTTCCTCTTCCCCATCATCGTTCTCATCCTCAACTACTTCTTCTTCTTCTTCATCACTTAAACTTTCTTGTCGTATATTTCCTCTTGAAGTTGAATATTTTGAATGATTATTTTTCTTAGTAAACTTGGGTTGAAAATCCATATATTTATATTGATTGCTTTGTAAATTTTCATTTGAACCAAGATCTTTATTTATATATGATAGAAGGTATGGATCTTGCACCTCTTCCTCTTCTTCCTCTTCTTCCTCCTCTTCCTCCTCTTCTTCCTCCTCTTCTTCCTCCTCTTCCTCCTCTTCCTCTTCTTCTCCCTCTTCTTCTTCCTCTTCTTCAATTACCTCTATTACGTCATTATTATCATCCAGTTCACTAAGAACAATTATACTATTATTGTCAATTTCTTCAGCCTCCACCTCTTCATCCTCCACCTCTTCATCCTCCACCTCTTCATCCTCAACCTCTTCATCCTCCACCTCTTCATCCTCAACCACTATATCCTCCTCCTCTCCTCCATCCTCATACTCAAACACATCAGGTACAAATGAAACTTCATTATATTTCAATTTCAATTGTTTCTCTTCGTGAGTCTTTTGCAATTTTACAAACTCTTTATCTTGATTATCTAATGTTGATGTCACTCTTGATTTCAATCTCTCAATCCATGAGATCAATTCATCAGCTTCATCCATTATGTTTAGTATTGATTTGATATTTGATTATATGAAGAATCGAATTCATGTATCTAAAATAAATAATCCTATCTCATGTTCGATTCTCACTACCGTCAAATTCATTTGAAACTTTCTCAATTTTTATGATTTCATAAAAAATAATTCATACGCTACTTTCTCAAATTACTTGACTTCATAAAAAATAATTTATACTCTACAAATTGTTTTCTTTTACCCAACCCAATTTGGAACTTCTAAGCTCATCTCAAGTTGCCTAAAGAAATCCTTTATAATATAACAATACTCGAGTAGGTTCACCAGCCACATTTATAAAATATTTTGCATCTAATTTTGCTTAAATCCTTTAGATGAAATTTTTTTGCATTAAGGCATCGACTGGTTACTTTTTTTGATCTCATCTCAACGCTTTTACAAGGCAAAATTCGGATAAATTAGATTTCTTCGGAAATCTAAAAATCGAATAGAATTTTACTTAACTTAATCAATTTCATTTATAATTTTTGTACTGTATGAATTTATTCTCCCCCAGATATCCTTCACCCAATTCGGATTGTATTACTTATTTTTTTACGAACTAACAAACTAATCAACGATCTGCGTTATTGTATATACTTTTTATATACAAATAACTAGGTGAAAATTTAAACATTTTTAATCAAAGAGAAGAAAGTAGTACAATAAAGAATACTTCTTCTGATCTGAGCTTATAGCTTATTTAAGTTTTCTCGGGATTTCTAACATACAGAATGCGTCTTTTGACCTACAAAGGTCTAATATCAAAATCTCTCATGAGTAGATTTAACTGCAAGGAGGTTACATTGTTTAAAAACACACAAAATATTTGCCAATTAGTTTACTACACACTGCTCTTTTTTTTTGATTAGAATCGGCTTTATAGAGTCTTTGTTAAATCTAATGACCTAACTTTCTATACTTAGATGTTCTTTATATTGATCATCATTTAGACTTTAAACTCTTCTTTGCATTTTGATATACAGGAGAATGAATACTTAAAGTAGTTTTGAACCTCTCTAATCTATACTTCTATATTAAATTTTGTAGGTATTTTGAAACCCCATCTCAATTCTCTCTTTCTTACTCTCTTGAAATTTCACTTTCGCTCCCATCTCCTCAAATCGCACTTTAAAAATTCCCATTATAGATAATTTTAACCTTCCTGCTAAGTTTAAAATTTTACATTTAGTTGCATGAAATTTCCTGCAAGGCTTTGGTCATCTTCTTGAAAACTATAAATTGGATTGTTTCCCTCATAAGATTGTTTCTTCAATAGCATTGTTATCTAATATGACTGCATCAGTTGAAGAAATTGACCCAGAAAATCAAGCAACTCATGTTTATGAACCAAGACATCAACCTGGTTCAGTATGGAAAAACCATTTGATTGCTGTACTTGGTGAATTTTTTGGTACATTTATCTTTTTATGGACAGCATTTATGATTGCACAAATTGCAAATCAAGATCCAAATATTCCAGATGTTGGTTCAGATCCTCAACAATTGATTATGATTAGTTTTGGTTTTGGTTTTGGTGTAATGGTTCCAGTATTTATGTTTTTTAGAATTTCTGGTGGTAATTTAAATCCAGCAGTTACATTGACATTAGTTTTAGCACAAGCAATTCCACCAATTAGAGGTGGGTTGATGGTTATTTCTCAAATGTTAGCAGGTATGGCAGCCGCTGGTGCAGCATCTGCAATGACACCAGGTGAAATTGCATTTGCAAATTCACTTGGTGGTGGTGCTTCAAGAACTAGAGGTGTTTTTATTGAAGCTTTTGCAACTGCTATTTTATGTTTAACTGTTTTATTATTGGCAGTTGAAAAGGCAAGAATTACATTTATGGCACCATTTGTAATTGGTATTGCTTTATTTGTTGGACATTTGATTTCAGTATTTTATTCTGGTGCTGGTTTAAATCCAGCAAGATCTTTTGGTCCTTGTGTTGCTTTAAAATCATTTCCAGATTATCATTGGATTTATTGGGTTGGTCCAATTTTAGGTTCATTTATTGCTTTTGGTATTTGGAAATTATTAAAGATTTTAAATTATGAAACTTGTAATCCAGGTCAAGATGCTGATGCATAAGAAAGAGAAGATAGATGAAATAGCAGAGATGATCCACCCACTAATAAAACTACTAATACTCAATTTAGATAATCCACTTAATCTTTTAGCTATCAAATATAAAAACCAAATCTTTTAATCTATTAAATCTCCCAATATTTTGAATTTCTCTATTTTGTAATTGTCTTAAATTTTTCAATTCTGACTCTATAAGCAATTCATCCTCATGACCTTTAACATCTTCTCTTTCACATTTTTCAAGTAAAATCTTGTGATCTGCTTTCATATTATCAATATTTGTTAAGATTTCTCCCATACAAAAGGTTAAGGAATTTTGGATTGTAGCATATGAACCATACTCTTTATGTCTAAATAGATAAAAAGTTTTAGCTGCTGCTCTATCAACACTTCTTGGGATATCTTGAATTTCAACAACATTGATTTCAAATAATTTATACAATTCATTTCTAACTGTCTTCTCTTTTAAGAGAAGTAGATTTGAAATTGTCTTTTCATCGGCAAGTTTCAATGATTTGAGACATCTCAATACTCTCATAGAATCTGATCCTAAGGTTGATTTTATTAAACTTTCAAATGTATATCTTTTAACTTGTTTCTTTAATTCTGAATATGGGATTGTGTATGTACCTGGAGTTGTTTCTATCAAGAACTTAATTGGTGTCGATGAACATAAAAGTTTTAGATGTTGGTCGATCAAAGAAATTGAATGTTGATCAGAATTATCAACTATATCATATGAATGATTCTCTTCAATTATGGGAGACATATCAAATACTTGCTGTTGATTATCTCTCAAAATTTCAGCTGTAAGATCAATATCATCATCCTCAGTCTTTATCTTTTTAACCTCACCAATTTTATTTTCTTCTTCATGAGGTCTTTTCTTTGATGGTTTAAGAAAGTTATGAGTTAAAATAGAATTACGCAAGTCTAATGATTTTGGTAAGTATTTTATTAAATCTCTTGCATTGAAGATTGTCTTTTTATCATCAATTGATTTTGATTCTAATTGATCTATTAATCTTCTTTCTTCTTGTGGATCATTTATATAACCTGAAATATCAAGTAATTTCTTTTCTGATTGTATTGAAGTCTCTTCAATCAATTTTAGTGCTATATTATAAATTTGTGCTGTAATTTCACCAATTCTTGATCTTGCTAAATTCACAAACGAATTTGAACTGAGATGATTTTTGAACCTTTCTAAATTAAAACTGACCACTAAATTTGGATTCATCTTTTTGATTCCAGATTCAACTATGAAAAAATGTTTTGGATCATTTTCAAAAAGTTGTAGAAATTTAAGTCTGGTCTTCTCCTTTGCTTCTGCCATTCTTTTGATCTCACTGATAGTAATATTTCTTGGTGTATTCTTTAATGTTTCTTGAAATTGTTGATTCCAAACATCATCAATTGGATGGAACTCAATCTTATTTAATTTTTGTATCCAACCATTTATAAACAATTTATAGAAAAGATCTTCAACAGCTAACTTTTCCAGTTCAGATTCAATATTGCTTAAGTAATCATTGATCTTTAAATGTCCATTTGCCAAAATGTTTTGAATAATTTGTGCTGAATCATCACCAAATTCAAGTTTTATATAATTGACAATATCACCACTATGAATTAACTTCCATATCCCTCTTTCATTAAAAGTATAATAGATGACTTCAGATTCTTCTTTCCAATATAAAATACAATCCAATTGGATCAATGATACTAAAGATGATTTGATGAGTTTAATAGGTAGTTTTGATTTTATACTTAAATCTTTTGATGAAAGTCTACCAAAAGAAATCAAGGTTGATATTATAATACCAGCAACTTCACCTAGATGCTTTTTAGCCACATTTGTGAAAAGATATGACTTTGGTGATTGTCTTTTGGAAGATGGTGGTAAAGTTAGATCCATGATGTAATGCATCTCAAAAATTTTGAGATGTGTTTGGGAATGGACGACCGAGCAGCGAGCGAAAGACTGAAGACTGCGATTCCTAGCGAGCTAAAATCAAAGTGCTGAGACTGAGACCGAAATTAGACTGCGAGCGAAACGAGCTAAAATCAAACTGCTGAGACTAGGACTAACTAAACGGAATACAAGACTATACTCAACACAACTACATATCCTTACAGTACTCATAGAAGTCATAGAGTCATAAAAATCATATACACCATCCAATACATCACCTCAGCATTACAAAATTCACTTCATGTCTCTTAAAAAACTACTTAAATCAGCAAAAACTGCAATTGAACAAAATGATCCAGATTTAGCAATTGAATATTCAGATGAAATCCTTCAACTTGATAATAATAATTATTACGCTATTATCTTTAAAGCAAAATCTTTCCAACTTTTAGGTGATATTGACAAATCAAGTGAAAACTTTGAATTGGCAACTCAACTTCAACCTGAAAATTTCCTTGGTTGGAAAGGCTACTTTCAAATATCTCAAGCTAAAACTGATTATGATCTCTTTTTCAAAGTACTAACTCAATATTTAGAACAACAAATAGCTCAAGATATACCAATTGCTGAAACTTTGAAAGAAGCGAAAAATTACTTACAATTTACTGAATACAAATCTAAACTGGATTTGAAAGAATTGTATTTAAGACATGTTGTACCAGGATCAAAACTAGTTGAGGTTATTCATCAGAATTTAGGAAATCCTGACCAAAACTTATATGACTTGATTGAGATTGTTAAAAGAACACTTGAAAGAAAAATTTCAAATACAATATCAAAAGAAAAAATGAGATATGGTAGAATCCTTACTCCAGATCAACTCAGTCATTTGAATTCTGTTTCATGGAATTTACATCAAGAATCTGATCTTTATGACTTGTATCAAAAAATGGTAGATTATGGTAAAGATGATGAACTTAGAACAAAAACAGAAGAGATGTTTTTAAAATATAAGTATGAGTTACTTAGATGCTCCCCAAATAAACCATCTAGTTTCAAAGATATAAAATCAATGGTTGATGATATGGTTTTAATAAATACACCAAGTTTATTCTGTTGGCAATTATATTTTGATTGGTCAGATGTAAAATCATTATCTGATTTGAATAAAGACAGGATTATATATTTCATTAAACACTTTGAAAAAGAAGGATTGGCTATTTTATTACATGCTTTCATTTTAAGTGATATCTCACCTTTTGATAAAACTCAGGTTCTCAAAGAGTTATATCCTAAATCTGAAGATTATGAAGCTAGAAAATTATCCACAGAACAAGTTTTATCTTCAATGCTTGAAGGGTATGATAAATGTAAAAATTTGATTTTACCAAGTAGAATCATTTGTCATTATTATATCCATTTACGTGAATATAATGAAGGTTCAGATAAATGTCGTGAAGCTATAAGAATTTTAGCTGATTTACAAAGAACAATGGGTATAAATTTAGAAAATACAAGAGAAGATATATTATGTTCTTTAGCAATTATTTATACATATCATGAAGCTCCTAAGAATTTCCCAAGAGCTTTACAATTATATGATAGAATTCTTGAAAATATGAAACATAATTTCCGTGCTATACTAGGTAAAGCCTTGATTTTAGTAGAGAAAAATCAACTTAAAGAAGCTCATGAATTACTCTCTGATCTTGTTGAACAATTTCCTAATGAGGTGGAAGGCTTAATGGATTTTAATTGGTGTAAAATTAAACTTGGAGAAACCAAAATAGGTAGAAATGGTCTTTTAGAAACTTTACCTAAAATTACTGGAATGACAATTCATGATTGTGAACTTCGAGCTGTTTGTCATTGGAGAATTGCAAAGAGTTTATTACTTGAAACTGAAGAATCTGATTATGTAAATCAAGCTTATGAACATTTAATAACTGGATTAAAAGACTTTAAGACTCATGCACCAACTTTTACATTACTTGGAATTATTTATCAAGATATATATAATGATAAGAAAAGAGCACAAAAGTGCTTTTATAAAGCTTTTGAACTTGATGTTGGTGAAGTTTATGCTTCAAAATATTTAGTTGAGGATTTAACATCAAAAGGTTCATGGGATATTGCAGAGATTATATGTCAAAGAATTGTGAATTCAGAAAGATCAAGAAGAATGTTATTTAGTCCATCTTATGAAGATAATGATAATTCATGGCCATATAGAGTTTTAGGTTGTGCAGCCTTAAATAAACAAGATGATGCAAAAGCAGTTGAATGGTTTCAAACTGCTTTAAGAATGACATCAATGGATTTGCAATGTTGGATTGGTTTAGGTGAAGCTTATTTTAATTGTGGTAGATTTGATGCTGCTAGAAAAGTATATGAAAGAGTATTACCAACTAATGAAACTAATTGGGTAATTAATTACATGTTAGGATTAATTTGCTGTAAAGTTGGAGATTTTACAGAAGGGTTAAGTCTTCTCAAAACTTCTTTGGAACTAAGTCAAGATGAAGAATGTGTTATAAATGCTTTATACGAATCAACATTAGAACTTGCCTCAAAATACATTAACGGTGGTTTTTTTGGTAGAGCCATTGATTCTAATAATGAAGCTATCAAATACTTGGTACAAGCATCAAAATTGAATCCTTCATCTCAAAATATGTGGAAATCATTTGGTGATAGTTTAAGAGTGTTTTTAGTTGTTCAAAAAGGTATTGAACTGTTTCCTGGTCATGATATAATTGAAATATTTCAAAACATCATTATAGATAATAAGGATCCGTTTTTAAAAGAACTTGATGATGAAGATCAAACAGATTATCTTGAAGAAGCAAAAGTTTCAATTGAGAATAATCCAACTAAAGCAATAGGGCAATTTATTATCCTTAGTTCAAAAGTTGCAATTTCAATGTTACCTAATAAAGTAAGTAAAGTCTTGAGAGCAGTAACAATTTACAACTTGGGATTGGCATACTTGGAATGCTTTAATCTAATTGATGATATCAAATATAGAAAATTGGCAATTTTAGTCCTTAAAAAGGCAATTCAACTTGAATCTTCAAATGCAAATTATTGGATTGCATTAGGTAATGCTTACTTTTCATATAATCCACAAATTGCCCAACATTGTTTAATAAAAGCCTCGGTATTAGATAGTAGAGATGCTAATATCTGGACAAATATGGCAGCATTATATTTAAGATATGGTGATGTTAATTTAGCCCAAGAAGCATTTATGAGATCACAATCTGTTGCACCTCAACAATCTCAATCTTGGTTAGGACATGCATTAACAGCACAAGCTATTGGTGATGAAACAACTGCTAATAATCTATTTACTCATGCTTATGTTTTATCTAATGGTAGATCATCTTTAGCTCAATTATTATATGGATTATCTGTATTAGATAAAAGTCTTGGGAAAGGAAAAGATCCTAGAGATATTGAAACCGCTCAAGAATATAGTGTAGCTAATTTTGCTTTACAAAGATTTTTACAGTTCAAACCAACTGATGTTTTAGGTTTAAAAGTTGCTATAATTATTGCTGAAAGATGTTCAAAATTCGTAGAAGGGATTGAATTGGCAACAACTTTGAGTCAAATTTTAGAAAAGCAATATGAAGAAAATGAAAGTGAAGTTGTTCTATTGGAAATCTCAAGTGTAAAAGTAATTTTGGGAAGATTACATCTAGCTTTAGGTGAATATGATATAGCATTAGAACATGGTGAACTTAGTTCACAAATAATTGAGGGTGAAGATTCAGAAGAAGCAATTAAAAACTTGTTAGCATCAAAGATAATTGCAGGATTAGCTTACTTCTTCAAAGGAGAATTTGATTCGTCTTTAGAACAATTAAGTTCTGCTTTAAGTGATCATAATGCAAAAAGACTTGTTACCTTAACCGTTCAAATTTTGAACTCTCATGGAGCTGAGGAAAGTAAACAAGCTGCTTTGGATCAATTATTTACATATATTGAAGAGAATGGATCTACTTTAATAATTGTTCTTACGCTTGGAGCAATTTCAATTGTTGATAATCTTGAAGATTATTTTTCACCAATTCAAGATGAACTTGAAGGATTATCATTAGAAGAATTATCAGGTGATTCATTTAGAGCAGTTCCAAGATTATTAGAAGAGATAGATAAGAGATTAGGTAATAAACTGAATCAGATTTGGCAAAGAAATGCTATAATGTTTCCACAAGATTATAATGTATGGAAACATATATCGAATAACATGGCATTAAAAGTTGCAACATTACCTGAAAATAAAGTCAATGCTACAGAACTTGGTAAGTTATATGTCAATCAAGGTAGATTAAGAGAAATACAGAGGGGATTAATATTATCACCAAATAATGTTGATGCATTAAATGCGATAAGAGGGATTGAGCTCGAATGTTAGCGGGTCCGAGAATGAAAAGGGTTCGCTAGGGTCTAATTAGCTCGTTAGCGCGATCGAGACAATAATTACATAAGCCAAGCCAAGTTTATATAGAGGATTTAGGGAATACAAACACAACGGAGTCAACCGATAAGACACAACTAGGTTTATATAACTCCATAATAGAATAATATATCCAATTTATGACAACAAATTATGAGCTCGCCAGGGTTTTACGATAAGGTTGATCCATATGTAAAGAAACAAAACTCCAAATTAACACTGGTAATACAAAATTTCTTTGTCAAATTTGTACAAATAGTCATAGAATCACGTAGTAATAATGGGATTGAAGGTGGCAAAATTAATAAATGGTTCAATTTGAATATGTCTGGTACTCCATTCAAAGATGAAGTAAAGATTTGGCGTAATTGTCTAGATTTAACTAAAATGCCACCTATGATTGTAGAATCATATCTTGATTTGAGTCAACTTACTGAAAGACAAACCGTAGTTCTTAAAGATGATAAGGGAAATCCATATGCTGTTTCAAAAGGAAATAATAAGAAACATGATATTGTCTTAGAGAGATGGTTAGTTGAATTTGATTCAAATGAAGTATCAGGTTCAATGATTGATGAATTACCTTTAATCTATAAACAAGCTATAATCTTATTTAGAAATTTGTATGGGTTTATAAGACTAATGCCAGTACAAAAATTAAAGCTTAGTATTAGAACAAATAGTTTAACAATTGGTAATAAAGTACTTGATGGTAAACAGCCAATATCATCAAAGGGTAGAATTGGATTATCAAAGGCGATTTTACCAAATATTGAAACTCATATGATACAAAAATTCTTTCAACCAATTCAAACAACACTTGGGACTTTAAAAGTTTCAGTTGCATACAGAATAAATCATGAATTTGCAATTCATGATAATGAAGAGATTCTATCAAGTCATTTTATTGATATGGATGATGAACCAAATTCTCGATCTAAAAAACGATTTTCATTATCTGTTTCACCATATTCATCACCACAACAAGATACAAAACAATCACCAGTTCCACCACCACAACGACCACTGATACAACCATTTAAAATTGGATCTATGAGTAGTATTTCACCACCAAATATATCATCATCATTAGAAAGAAGAATATCAATAACAAGTAATAAACTGACTTCAAATGCATCATTAGCAGCTATGTTAAGAAATCCAAGAGGTAGCACATCTTCAAACTCAACTACAATCCCATCAGTACCAATAAGTAATAGTCCATATCCAAGATCAGTTTCATCATCTCATCAAGAAACTGATCATATATATTCAAATCCTGATAGTACAACCAATACACCAAGATTTTCATCATCATTTGGTTCAAGAGCAAGTAGACGATTTTCAAGTACAAGTATTCGTCAACATGGAAATGAATCTTTACTTGGAACAAGTGGTGGACTGACTGCTTCAACAACTGCACCTTTAAGTGGATTATATATTGATGATGATATTAGTGATTTTGTTAAAATGATTGATAGTAAAACTGATCTTCAATTTTCAAATTCAAATATTGGAGGTGAATCAGGAGATGCATTAAATAGATTCCAATCAATGAGAGGACAGCATCAACAATTAACTGATAGTGTAAATGCAAGTTTAATTTTACATCATAATCAAGGTAGTCATCCAATGAGTAGAAAATCATCACATTCGGTTTCATCACCACCACCATCATTACCATCTGGATCATATGATAGTTCGCATTTACCATCTATTCATTCAAGATTAAGAGAACTGACACCATATATCGAAGAAGATAAGAAACGTGATAATAATGCATTTGCAAAATCAAAATTAACATCACCACCTATTATTTCAACAACAACCACACATGCTCATAAACAGTCAACCCCAGTTTCAGGGTTAGCTACAACACCATCGACATATAAAAAGGAAAGTCTTCATTATGCAGATGTATTTGATGATGATGATGTTGATGATGATGATTATTATTTAAAGACAACAAAGGTTGTAAGAGCTAATAAGAAATCTAATCCAGATCATGATTATGATGATGATGATTTGTTATTTACAATGAGTGATATGAATCTTAATAAAAAGTAAGTAGTTAATAAAGACGATGAAAGGTGTAGTATAGGTGTAGAGAGAAATAAGTAGAGAGCGATTGGGTGTTAATGCCTTGGTGTTTCAACTTGATGCTGAAATTCTGGTTCAAACCCGCTAAATCTTCTTGTTGAATTTTCCTCGGTCTCCTCGTTGAGACTTCCTTGGTGTGATCTGCGGCTTATTACTGCAATCGCTACGTAACCGAATATATCACAAAACCGCTAATCTGGGGAAATCGAGAACCTATAAAATACGACTTGTTGACATTTGTCAGATTAAAACATATAGATAAGTAGATCTGAGACATTGGATAAACCCATATAGAGTTATATCATCAAAGGTGACGAAGACTGAAGGTGGAAAGACATTCAAATTATCATATTATTGAATAAAGTATGATAATACGACAAATTAAAAGACTTCATTCAAGTCGATTTCTACTAGCAAATAATCCAATTCAAGAATATGATGAAAGAGTGTCTAGCCAAAGACTTCGAGATGATCCATATCAAAGAAAAATCATATCAAATTTATCAAATCTTCATTCAGATTTAGAAAAATATCTACCACCAAAGATAACACCACCAAGTGTTGAAGAGATGAAACCAAAGAAATTTGGATTTTTTGGGAAACTTAGTAAGAAATTTGATTCCATATTTGAGGCTTCTCCACCAATAGATCTTCAAACAACTAAAGGAATTTATCTTTATGGAGATGTTGGATGTGGTAAAACCATGTTAATGGATTTATTTTATGATACAATACCTGAACATCTACCAAAGAAACGACTTCATTTCCATCAATTTATGCAACATTTACATAAAAGATCACATCAACTTAAAGTTGAAAATAATCATTTAGATCTTGATACAACTCCATTACTTGCAGCTGAAATAGCACAAGAACTGTGTGTTTTATGTTTTGATGAATTTCAAGTTGTTGATGTTGCAGATGCAATGTTACTTCGTAGATTATTAATGTTAATATTATCAAAACAATTTGGAGTAATTTTGTTTGCAACATCAAATAGAGCACCTGATGATTTATATTTAAATGGGATACAAAGAGCTTCATTTATACCATGTATACAATATCTTAAGAAAAAGACAAAAGTTATTTATTTAAATTCACCAACTGATTATAGAAAAGTACCAAGACCAGTATCATCAGTTTATTATCATCCAAACCCAGGAGTTAAATACACTTCAAAGGCAAATCAAACAAAACTTCGGAATCATATACAACAATGGTTTGAATATTTTAATCAGGATAATGTTGAAATTGTAGAAAATCATTTATTACATGTTTGGGGTAGAGAATTAAAAGTACCAAAAAGTTGTTTGCCCAATGTAGCACAATTTTCATTTAAAGAACTTTGTGGTAGTCCCTTAGCGGCTGGAGATTATTTAACATTGGCAAATTCATATAAAGCATTTATTGTAACTGATATACCATATTTAAGTATAGATTCAAGAAATGAAGTTAGAAGATTTATAACATTTTTAGATGCTGTTTATGATGCACAAGGATGTTTAGCGGTTACATCAGCTGCTCCATTCAAAGATTTATTTGTTGAACCAGAAGATTTGAAAAATGGTAATTATCAATTATATAAAAGACAACATGATAAAGGTAGTGAAGAAAATTGGGAAGAAGATGAATTAGTTGTTAAACATGGATTTACAAAGGATATTGCAAAAAAGGCATCAATGTTTGCAAATGACGAAGAAAGATTTGCATTTGCAAGAGCATTAAGTAGATTATCTCAAATGAGTACAACTGAGTGGATTGAGACTGTTATGAAAAGATGAGAAATCATGATACGACGGAATACGAGATAACATCAGTATCGTCTATAGATAAGAGATAGTTAGACAACAATAATTACAAACTAATTAACAATACAACAATCTGAGTTGCTTTACATGTGGAATGTCTAAAGTTGATCAACGTGTCTTGCACGGGAATCTTTATACAACTTTATACGAACAATCCCAAAATAGAGAATTTTAACCAAATTCATATATAAAGAAAGCAATTTAACAATCTATTCTGATTAGAGTATGTGCAGTAGAAATGTTTTATATAGTAATAAGGCAAAAGTTTTTTTTAATTTAAAATTTATTACTTGCTATTGCTTTACAGGTTGTAATCTTCTTCGTCACCTTCTCGGCTTTTGCACTGCCCTTGTTCCCTTCCCCTACTCACTACACTCACTAAATTTTTCCCCCCTGATCGGTATTTCCTAATTGATCCGTTTCCGATCCAAGTTGAGAAATAAAATAAAAATCCATACACCAATAGTTAATCTTAATTTTTTTCTTTCTTTTTGATTCATACACTAACAAATAAATAAAGCTGTTTATAAAACCTTGTTTATCCTCTGTTAAGCCTCCCCTGAATGGTTCATTAAGTCTTGAAAAGGACGTTATGACATCAAATTATTATGATATTTCACTCGCTAATAACCCCAAAAAGAAAATCCAAGGTGTTTATGTAAATAGAAGATTAGGATCATCACTGAATATCAATTTAGCAGATTTCAAAAGACCATCAGATAATTATATACAAAAACTTGTTAAAACAACTAGACCAATATCATCAGATTCAATATATTCATGTTCTGATGATCTGATGCATTCATCTCAGTTTGATGTTATTTCAACAAGATTATCTTCGTTAACAAGTGAACTGGAAACTGATAAAATTGATGATTATTATGAACAAGATGAAGAACATACGGATTCAATTTCAGAATTAAATTCAAGCTTATCAACCATAACACTTAGATCAAAACCTCAACAATCAAGTCCAAAACCACCAATACGTAAAGCCCATACATCACCAAATTTAAACTCAAAATCAAAATATCTAAATCCAAAATTAACAAAAGAAAGACAATTATTACGTAAGAAATTATATGAAGAAAATGACAATGATGATGATATTTCAAGTGAATTTGATATTATAAATGTACCAGTTATACGTAATCATGCTGAGATTTATATGGATCATCATGCTAAATTAAGTCATCAAGATTTGATTATAGATCATGATAAATATAAGATTAGACCATGTCCTTTACCAGGGAATTTAAAAACCGAATCTGACAAGTCTATAGATACTATATCAATTGGTTCTAATGATGATAGTTTTGATGCTGATTCAGAAATTACAAAAAATATTTCCAGTTTTTATAACCAAAGATCAGCTTCAATATCAAAGATTCTTAAGTCATCAAGAGAAAGTACAATGCTTTATAAATTACCAAACTATGTCAAATCGCAATCATCATTAGATTCGATTCATCTTATTTCAAGTGAAAAATTGAATGCTGTTGATCAGTCTAGACCTATTAATTTACCACCAAAAACTTCAAATGATAAATCAAAACATAATAAAGAGATTCAAAAAGTTTTAACTGGTCTTGAAACTTCAAATTTGAACCAATCTGACAATATGAAAAGAATAAGCGAGAATTTTGCAACAAATCAACAACTTTGGACAAAGCTCAACTTGATGGAATTTGAAGAATTTCAAACAAGATTACAACTGGATAAATCTTCTATAAGGAAATTGTTATGGAATTCAAATTGTAATGATATAAATCAATTTTTATTAAAGATCTTGAGGACCACAACTTTCAAATCCAATTTTAATGAGCTTAATGAAAAAGTAGATTCTCTTACAGAATCAATGAAAAGAACAAAAGAAATTGAATTTGACCATTTAATTCAATTTGTATTATCAAAACCTTTATATATATCAATTTTCAAAGAGTATACTTCAATAGATCAAACTGTGTTTAGACAAAATTTCAAAAGATTGTTATACATAAAATCATTATCTGAGAATGGATTACTTAAGCAAGATGAATTGATATTAATTCCAATTTTCCTAATTACTGGTCAATCTACTTCTTTACAAGATATCTATGATCTTTGTGAATTAATAGATGAGAAGGTATTGAATCATGAATTACTTAATCAACTTAATAAATCTTTGGTAAATTGGACTAACCTTAATGAATGGTCTCATTATGGCTTGTTATATAAATTCTTTAAGAAATTTGAAAATCTACAAGAGTTTGAAAACTTGAGTTCAAACAACTTTTTTGAGATTATTACTCATATTAACGACAAATTACCATTAAGTTTATCAGCACCATCAACTCCAATTATAGGACAAATGCCATTTAACTGTTTATCAAGTAATGATGAACAAAAAGAAGTTGAAGGTACAAATTCAGCTACATTAAATTTGGTTACTAAACTTATATCATTACTTACAATCTATTCGAGTTCAGAAAAGACAAAGATAAAGAATAATCTTAAATTAATCCAATCATATCTTGTGGTGATTTTCAAATTTTATCATATCAATTGGAATACCTTTACTGAATTAATCAAGATGAATAAATCGATAAAGATCAATAATAATACTGATCCCGAGATAAATTTGGAGTATTTTGTTAGTAAATGGAAAGATTCTTTTAAGAAATTTTAGAAAGACTTGAGGTTTAAGGTGGCTTGAGGTCACCTTTGGCACACTTTGAGCTCACTTCGAGAGATTTTAAAGTCTTGCATTCTGCACTTGGTGTGTATTCAAGAATATTCTGGGGGACTCCAAGGCTACTCTAGATACGTCCTATGGTTTTTTAAGGTCACCTTGGGTCACTTTGGGTTATAAATTCTGTCTAGAGAAGGTCTCATTACATTCTGATCCCAGTGCTAGCTCCAAAATTTTCAGCTCCTCTCTCATCATATATACATAGTTCATTAATCCATATCTAAATCTATAATCTCTGGATTATTCACCTCTTTCATATCTGTTGATTTAACAAATCCCATTGGATTAATATCATCAACAATGGATGCTTCATCCTCAATACTCGTTATAACTGATCTTTTATGTCTTAACATTGCTTTGTAAGTAGATTCATTACCATATTTCAACTCAAATTCTTCCCATTTTGACCACACTTGTTGCATTGATTGATGAGTTGGACTTGCTAACAGTGTTATATATTGATACAAATTCCGAACTCTTGTAAGTTGAGTTTCTTTAATTTCAACCTCAATGAACCCATTAGTTAATTCTATAACATACTGTAGAGTTAATTGAGGATCTTCAATTGCAGATTTGAATATCTTTCTCGTTTCATTGATATCGCCAAGTTTTGATATCTTGTTTGTTAATAAAATCCATATATCAAATTTACTTTCAAGGACTTTAGATCGATCCGTTTTCACCTTGGAGTTATTAAAAGCCAATGCAAGAGCATGTAAACCTCGTTGTAAACCTTTAATGGATTGTATTTGAGATCCTTTACTGTCTTCATATTCTGAATACAAAATATAAAGTGATTTGATCAATATACTTGAACAATCATCATTGAAAGCTTGGTCGAAAAGATCACGGATTCTTTCAAGATCCAAATTGTCTTCGATAACTTGCTTTAAATAGATATTCCATAGCTCAAATTTGATTTCTGGATCTTTAAATGTCTTGAGGGCAAGTTCATAAACAGTATATGATTTCTCATAATAATCCCAATTTTGTAAGAAAAGAGAATAGTTTATAAATGAAAGAGGTGTTGCAATTTTAAGATTGATTATGTTTTGATATGCATTGATGACTTTTCCAATAAAATCTTTGTCTGTATTAGATTTGACTTTTGCTTCTAATGTATCGATATAATAAGACCATATCTTCAAATTTTTATGGATACGTTGATGAATAGATAAGTTAGTATCATTGTAGTCTAGTAAAAGATCTACCTTATCATTACAAATCTTCTCTAATACTTGAATTCCGGAAATTTCACTCCATTTTATATAAATCTCTGCTAAATCATCCACTGATGGATATTGTGACTTAACAGCTTTTGAAAATACGAGATTTGTTGTTTTCAAATCTCCTTGTGATCCGTATATATTAGCATAATTAAGCCATAGATTTATATATGAATTATTTGGATTTTCAGTTAAGGAATGACACTTTAATGGATTAATTTTGGTTAATGCTAAGACATATGTATTTAAAAGTAGATTAGTATCTTTCAGTAGTTCTATTCGTTTATACCAAACATCTAGATTGTTTATATTTTGACGTAATAAAGTATCATTAAGTAAAATTTCTCTATGTTCAAGTAAATTTTCAATATAATGTATTTGAAGATCAAGACCTTGATCCTGTGATTCTTCCATTTCTATCATTTTATTCTCTTCATACTCAGTATAAAAATCATATATTAAGGTGAAATCTTTTATAGTCAAACATTCTTTTATACCTTTATCAAGAACATATCTTATTCTTGAAACTTCGGATTTATCAACTAAATATTGAGCCCATTTCAAATATATAGGTCCAAACTGATCAGGAAATTGATCTAAACAAGACAAAATAGCAGATTCATACTTGTCTATGGTAGTTGATTGTAAATAATCAAGATACTCCATTCTTAATTGTAATGGTGATTTTTCACTTGAATGATCTTTCATCATTTTTAAAAAGAGATCATGAGCTTCAGGAGCTTCTAACTCGCATAGTCTCTCTAGCAAATCATCTTGAGATGGTTCCCAATCTTCTTTGAAATTTTTTGATGAAGTAAATTTATAGTACTTTTGATAAACCTTTAAAGGATTTTCAATTCTTTCACCCCATTCCAAATACAATGGCCATATTAATCTATGTTGTGATACTGGTAGATTAAACAAAGCATCATTGAATACTTTAGAAAGTCGATCTTTTTGTTTGGTCTTCATAAGATACCTTATATATAATGTCCAAATCATTGGAGCTTTATTTAAGAATTGTAAGCTTCTTTGAAAGAGTAAACAAACATTTTCAACATCTTTCAGATCGTATATAACATTTAAATATAGAAACCATAATTTATATGATCTGGGGAATTGTCGAACACTTCTTTCAAGTATAAATATTTGTTCATTGATAGGTGAATCTGTATCTTTCGATCTTATGTATTTGAGCCAGAGTTTAATATCATTTGGATCTTTTATTATAGCTTGTTCATATTGGAAATCTTCTGTTTTGACGAGTTTTTCAATATCCCACATGAATTGGTAAAGAGTAGAAGTTGCAACTGACTTGGTGATTAGAGTGCAGAGAGTAATGAGAGCGATGAGGGTTGGGAGAGTGGTGAGAGTGGTGAGACCAGCGAGAGCGATGACACCAGTCAAATAAGACTAGTCAGAAATACGAAATTAAAATACTAAGGAAAACGTATATTGGTATAACGAAAGAAATAAATGAAATAATCTTTATACCTCCTTTTGTGGAGTATTCTATCAACTACTTCTTTTGAAGATGTACTATCTTCGTTTTATATCGACTACTACTTGTAGTCATTTTAAGAAGTCTCTAAATATGGCAGACCAAAATCTGGAGTTCCTCCTAATGTACCATAAATATCACCTAAATAGTTTGTAGCTTTATATTTATCACCTTTTTCATATACTGAATCCCAATTTTGAACAATGTCATGAATTATAGGGAAACCAGCATTGACTAAATTTGCAGTAGAAAGAGCACTTCCACCTTGAGAAACATCATTAAAGAAACCAACAGTATTATTATCATATTTTGGTGGTGGAACAGCAAAATCAGAAATTGTTCTTAAAACAATAATTCTTTGATAATCAACTAATCCAAATTTTTCAGCTCTTACAAATGCTTCTAAAGAAGCATTGTCTTCTTGAGCAGTAGCACAATAAGTAGCAGAATCGTTTGTTAATAACTTTGTAAAATTTGCAAAATAATCGTTTAAAGCATGTCCATAAAAGTAATTATCACTTGTTAAAGAATCACATTTAACAGCTTTTGGTGATGATCTTGCAGCAGTTTCGTTATACAATTTTCTAAAAGCTTTGTTTGCTGATGTACCAGCATCTAAAGTAACATTTGAAGCTAATTGATAAGCTCTGTCTCTTAATTTTTCATTAACTTCAAAAACTTCAGTTCCATAAACATTTGCTGGATAAGTCCAAGGATCTTTTGTTCCATAAGCATAATAACCAGTGGTCCAATTTGAATTTGTTGAATGATAATCACTATAATCAACTTGATATTCTAAACCAACTTGTATAGCGTATTTTGCAAAAACTGCTGAACCTAAAGTTGTATATTCAGGTACACCACCAGCAATTCCAGCAATAAGGAAATAAGTTTTAGAAAGATCAAATAATGGTGATAAGGTTAAAGCAGTGATTGAAGCTGCTGCATTAATTTCACCTTCACCAGTTGTAATTTGACATATGGTATAATTTGTAGTACAATAAATTTCTGGATAAATTGGTGATAATCCTGGTATAGATATATTGTGTGCAAAATCTAACTCATCAACCCATGGTTCTCTTTCATAACCAAACATTGATACAATCAAAGCCCTTGGTTGGAAAATTGCATATGGTTTACCATAAGAAGTTTTAAGATCATTATTTGATGTTGGTTCAATGTCTTCTGCTAAAGCAGTTGAATTTAAAGTATAATTTGCCCTTTTATAAAGTTCAACTGGTTGGGCAATTGAACCACAAATTGCAAAACAACTTAAGATTAAAGAAGAAATTTGCATCTTTTGATCTATAATATAAGCTTCCCGATGGGTTTATATATTTCTCCAATTACTCTTATCGGAAGGCTAATTACATATTAAAAAATTTCTGGATCAAATAACAACTTCTTATTTGCTACATGTCCAAATTGTTTGATTATAGAGGTCAAAGTTTACAAAATGCTCAATTTGGCATTATGACAATTTAATTAGGTTAAATATTGCCGTGTCAGGACCGGTGAAGTCTTGTTATCATTACTTTATGCAGTTTGTAGGGACTGCGATGGCTCTTTGGATAAGCGATCGATTTCCCGATGATTAGATGAGATTGCAGACAGAAATGATTTTATGGTTTTAAAAATTAGAATTGAGTTTTTAATTGACTTGATTGATGAATTGAGGTATTTGTTTAGTTAATTTTCAAGTTTTGATTCAATTGAAAGTATATGTAGCAATCGCAGTCTTACGTAACTGAGTGATGCAAAGTGGTGAAGTCCGCAGCTTCGATGATCTTAATATTATAAAGTGGTGGTTTCAAAAATGCAGGTTTAAGGCTTTTGGTTAACTGTTATAATGATTATGAAGCGGAGATCAATGTAGAGTCTGAATTGGGATAACTAATAGGGGGACCCGATTTTGAAGATTAGCTCGCAAGAGCGAGCTACGAATAATAAATTTCAAAAGGAAATGATCTTAGGAAGTGAGACTGGGCATAAGCTAAAACGAGCTGCGACACTTCCAGTCAATGATCTCGAAAAGCGAACATAAGCCACAACGAACTACTTACTATATCTAGCTACAAAGTGATACTTTAGAAATATTATGAGGACTAATTTTTGATTCTCACACCAAATGTAAGGTACTTTAAACAATAGTCTATAGTCGTTTTGCTTATCGGACTTATCATTACCATCTACAACCAATGCAAAATTCAATATTAATTTTGCCACCAACATATTTATTCTTGTAGCTCTCACTACTACGACAGTGGGATCAATAACGAAGTCAAAATCATCTAACTGATCTTTGAATTGCCAACATTCTTTCTTCCGCTCACTCAATTGTTCTCCCTCTCTCTCGCAGTATCTCTAAATCGACGCTACCATATATTACACAAAACCAATTGCCCACCCTCTCAATAATACTCTAGACTAAACTATCAGATCAAATGTCAGGAGCAGGTAATAGGGAACAGGTTTTTCCTACTAGAATGACACTTGGTGTCATGAAGATCAAATTAAAGGGAGCACAACAAGGTCATTCATTACTTAAAAGAAAATCTGAAGCTTTAACAAAAAGATTTAGAGAAATTACTCAAAGAATCGATGAAGCCAAAACTAAGATGGGTAGAGTTATGCAAACAGCCGCTTTTTCATTAGCAGAAGTTCAATATGCTACCGGTGACAATATTGCTTATCAAGTTCAAGAATCAGTTCAAAAGGCAAGATTTGAAGTCAAAGCAAAACAAGAAAATGTTAGTGGTGTTTACTTGCCAACATTTGATTCTAAAGTAAATGAAGATATAAATGATTTTAAAATGACAGGTTTAGGTAGAGGTGGTCAGCAAGTTCAAAGAGCTAAATTTGTTTATACAAAAGCAGTTGAAACTCTTGTTGAATTGGCATCACTTCAAACAGCATTTATCATTTTAGATGAAGTTATAAAAGTTACAAATAGAAGAGTCAATGCAATTGAGCATGTTATTATTCCAAGAACAGAGAATACAATTAGTTATATTAATTCTGAATTGGATGAATTAGATAGAGAAGAATTTTACAGATTAAAGAAAGTTCAAGAAAAGAAACAAGAAGCTATAGCGTTAGAGGAAGCAGAAGATGCAGCTAAAAGAGAAAACGTTGAATCATCAAAAGCAATTGAAGAGGGGCTTGTAACAATGGATATTCATCCAAAAGAAGAACTTAAAGAAGGTAATGATATATTACAAGAGAATGAAGATGATGTTATTTTTTAGCGAAATGTATTTGCACATTTTGAAATAGACTTGTTCGATAATATGAACATCAAGGGTTGCGTTAATAGGCATAAGGACCCGTGAATAACCTATTTAATTAGTTAGGCTTAATAAAAATTAAATCTTATTTTGGTGAACTCTATGAGCTCATGCCGTAAAGTAGGCTACTCTAGACTTGCTTTGAATATTGTTCCTTATAAGTTATTCATATGGAATTCAAAAAAAAATGAGAAATGGGGCATACTGGGAATTGAACCCAGGACCTCTCGCAAATTTGTTATATAAATACAACCCAAAGCGAGAATCATACCACTAGACCACACGCCCATATCTTATGGAAGAAGAGAGGTCGTAAAAACTATCCCTACTCATTAACCATTAGGAAAAGTTTATCTACATTAGTAGCAATTAGCAATTTCACAAACTCATCTGTCAAATTTGACCCAAAGCCGCTAAGTTCCATGAAATTAAAATTGCATGGGTATTTTGAGCTGCCAAATGTACGTTCAAGAACCTAATTAAAGTTTGTAAATTTTTGATACACTGTAAAACTGATTTCAAATTATACAACGATATTCAGCAGTCCGGAATTGCTCCACAGCTGAAGTAAATGAATTTATGTGTATTGACTCTCTCCGTTCTAACTCTTCAAAGCCTCTCTCTCCCGGGCTTCCCTCTAACATTTGCATTCAGTCCTTCATATTTAACGAATCCGGGGGAATCGCGGCTTCCCCAGATTTATTAACCAATAGAATCATTTAAAATTTGATCAATCAAATTTGAGTAGATCCTGCTTACACTTGAAATGTCTTATTTTAGTATGGGTGTATTGGGTGTTTCAATTGACAAATCGTAACCAACGCACGAAGCTAAAACGAATAAATTCATCTTACTCACATCGATTTACTTGTTTAGTTCTAAAAGCATTATGTTAAGTTTACGTAAGGCATTCAGTACCAGTAGGGTAAGCCGTCAGGTTATTGGGAAAGTTACTGGAGATAAATTTAATGCTTCAAAGTATATGGCACAAAAATATCACGTTGTTGATCATGAATATGACTGTGTAGTTGTAGGAGCTGGAGGAGCCGGTTTGAGAGCTGCTTTCGGTTTAGCAGAAGCTGGTTATAAAACCGCTTGTATTTCAAAGCTTTTCCCAACTCGTTCTCATACTGTTGCTGCTCAAGGTGGTATAAACGCTGCCTTGGGTAATATGCATAAAGATGATTGGCATTGGCATATGTATGATACCGTTAAAGGTTCAGATTGGTTAGGTGATCAAGATGCAATTCATTATATGACAAAGGAAGCCCCTCAATCGATTTATGAACTAGAGAATTATGGTGTCCCATTTTCTCGTAATGATGAAGGTAGAATCTATCAACGTGCATTTGGTGGTCAATCTCGTGAATATGGTAAAGGTGGTCAAGCTTATAGAACTTGTGCTGTTGCTGATAGAACTGGTCATGCTCTTTTGCATTCTTTATATGGTCAATCTTTACGTCATGATACTCATTTCTTCATAGAGTTTTTTGCAATGGATTTGTTGATGGAAGATGGTGCATGTGTGGGTGTTGTTGCTTATAATGAAGAAGATGGTACCTTACATAGATTTAGAGCTCATCGTACTGTTATTGCTACTGGTGGTTATGGTAGGGCTTACTTTTCTTGTACTTCAGCACACACCTGTACTGGTGATGGTAATGCTATGGTATCTCGTGCCGGTTTACCATTAGAAGATTTAGAATTTGTTCAATTCCATCCATCAGGTATTTATGGATCAGGTTGTTTAATTACTGAAGGTGCTCGTGGTGAAGGTGGTTTCTTAGTCAATTCTGAAGGTGAAAGATTTATGGAAAGATATGCTCCATCAGCTAAAGATTTAGCATCTCGTGATGTTGTTTCTCGTGCTATTACAATGGAAATTAATGAAGGTAGAGGTGTAGGTCCAGAAAAAGATCACATGTTCTTACAATTATCACATATCCCAGCATCAGTCTTGAAAGAAAGATTACCAGGTATTTCAGAAACTGCTCATATTTTCGCAGGTGTTGATGTTACCAAAGAACCAATTCCAATTTTACCAACTGTCCATTATAATATGGGTGGTATTCCAACTAAGTGGAATGGTGAAGTTATCAAAGTTAATGAAAAGGGTGAAGATGTTGTTGTTCCAGGTCTTTTGGCTTGTGGTGAAGCAGCATGTGCGTCTGTTCATGGTGCCAATAGATTAGGTGCAAATTCATTATTAGATTTAGTTGTATTTGGTAGAGCGGTTGCTCATACTATCAGAGATTCATTAACACCAGGTACTCCACTTCCTGCTGTTTCCAAAGATATTGGTTATGAATCAATTGCTAATTTAGACAGATTAAGAACTGCTTCTGGTACTCAATCAACTGCTGATATTAGATTGAAAATGCAAAAAACTATGCAAACCGGTTGTGCAGTTTTCAGAACCCAAGATACTTTAGATAAAGGTGTTGAAGAGATTTTAAAGATCGATAAGACTTTTGCTGATGTTAAAACAACTGATAGATCAATGATTTGGAATTCTGATTTAGTTGAAACTTTAGAATTACAAAATTTGTTAACTTGTGCCACACAAACCGCGGTTTCTGCAGCAGCTAGAAAAGAATCAAGAGGTGCTCACGCAAGAGATGATTATCCGGAAAGAGATGATGTTGAATGGAGAAAGCATACTTTATCTTATCAAACCAATTTTGGTGATGATGTCAAATTAGGATATAGAGATGTTATCAAGACTACATTAGATGAGAATGACTGTAAACCAGTTCCTCCAGCTAAGAGAGTCTACTAGGCCCCTTGCCCTTATTTTATTATATATTTTATCATTATTATCAGTAGTTAATATCGACAAACCTATTGAACTTATCAGGCAGGTTGTTCCTGGTGTAATCCGTAGCGCTGTTGTAGGTTATCTAAAAAGTTTATATGCAGATGATGAACAATTGAATTCAAAGTTTCAAAAGCAAACTGTGAACCTTGAGTTAGAGAGGGTAAGGACCATTCTGGCAATTATTCTAGTGATAATTTAAGTTCTATTTACTTTCGGAGATGAAATTTCACAATTTACGGAGGTTATTTTTTCCGAAGAGTTCTATGACGTAATAAAGAGCAATCCATATATTAAATTGAAAAAAAAAAACACCAAGATGTTATTTCGTAGATCTAGGGTGTTTTAAGAGGCGGTAGAGACTAATCTGATGTGTAAATGGCTTCTGGTTTGAATATCACTACAACTTTATATTGAGGAATATTCCGTTGATCCTCCACATTTGTCTCCACATTTCACATATCCGCCCACCTGTAAAGACAAAAACCGCGATTTCATAAACAAATT
The DNA here is from genome assembly GCA_030572295.1 of Glucitozyma multigemmis. Classification (NCBI taxonomy): domain Eukaryota; kingdom Fungi; phylum Ascomycota; class Pichiomycetes; order Serinales; family Debaryomycetaceae; genus Glucitozyma; species Glucitozyma multigemmis. The sequence continues at coordinate 426,774 of JAJLZT010000007.1, forward strand.
CACACCAAAAATAGTTTCCAATAAGTAGAAAACTCGTAAAATCCTCGTAGTGTACTACAAAGCTCTTATTCGACGCAAAATATGATTGTAAAATTCTGCATCAAGCTTTTTGTCATAGCCTAAAACATCCGACCTGCATATTTCAGATTGCTTTTCTTTCGGAGTATATAAGGATGGTGATCTCCATTACTGCCAACGTAATTATAACAAATGTCTTACGTTAACGCTAATATCGATACATTCCCACAACCAGATCCAAAAGTCTCATCTAATGTGTTAGATAACTTTTCTTTAAAAGGTAAAGTTGCATCAATAACTGGATCATCAGGTGGTATTGGTTTAGCCGTTGCTGAAGGTTTTGCTCAAGCAGGTGCTGATGTTGCAATTTGGTATAATTCCAAACCAGCTGATGATAAGGCTAAAGCATTGGCTGATAAGTATGGTGTTAAGGTTAAAGCTTATAAATGTTCAATTGTTGACGAAAAAGACGTTGAAGCAACTATTTTACAACAAGAAAAAGATTTTGGTACAATTGATATTTTCGTAGCAAATGCTGGTATTCCATGGACTGGAGGACCTTCAATTGATGCTGAAGGTTATGATGAATTCAAAAAAGTTATTGATGTTGATATCAATGGTGTTTATTATTGTGCTAAAACTGTTGGTAAAATCTTTAAGAAAAATGGTAAAGGGTCTCTTATCTTTACAGCATCAATGTCAGGTCACATTGTAAATGTTCCACAAATGCAAGCTCCTTATAATGCAGCCAAAGCCGCTGTTAAACATTTAGCAAGATCACTTGCAGTTGAATGGGCACCATTTGCAAGAGTAAATTCAGTTTCTCCAGGTTATATTAAAACAGATATTTCAGCTTTTGTATCAGATGATATGAGAGAAAAATGGTTGAAATTTACTCCAATGGGTAGAGAAGGTTTACCAGTTGAATTAGTTGGTGCTTATTTATATTTTGCAAGTGATGCATCAACTTTTACTACTGGTTCAGATTTGATTGTTGATGGTGGTTATTGTGCTCCATAGGACTTATATTAATAGAATACCTCACGTTTATAGAAGATTAACATACGTTTGTGAGATTAAAGATATACACTGTTGTAAATTAAAGACATGGTGTTGTACTACACCGATATAGTCTATTGTAGATTTTGCATCCATAAACTTGACGCGTACACTACTCTGATATATATAAACGATTGTGGATCTCAAAATGGTTAATGGAAGATCTTACAGCTTCACATTGGGATGATGTGATCTCACCAAGTACATTAGATTTGAGGAATACAAACACTGAGATTACTAATGAATTATCTAATGATTTTAAAGGATTGAATGTTGAGAGTCCTACTGTAGATAATGATGAATCATGGGGAGAACCAAAAGTAGAAAGTAAAGCATGGGAAGAACCAAAAGTAGAAAGTAAAGCATGGGAAGAACCAGAAGAAGACAACAACAATTGGAAAGAAGAAGAGCCAGAACGTAAACAAACTTGGTCAGATCCAGCAGAAGAACAATTAGCGTCAATCAAGAAAGAATCACGTAATATACATAAATCACAATTATTATCAGAATTAACAAATGGTGAGGATATATTAGAGCTTGAAGATTCTCCGAAAAAGGTTAATGTTGGAGAATCTCTTTTTAATGATAAAGATGATTTAAACTTATCACCAGCTTCAGCACCACCAACTACATCACCAAAACGATTAAAATTAAAAAACAGTCAATTATATAAGATAAGACCAAGAAGACATGCATCAAATATTGTCGTAGAGAAATTACAAAATCCTCTTGGTGATTTCAATGAAGAAGAAAAGACAAATATTGAAACGAATAAAGTTGATATATTGATTAAAGAAACAGATGCACCATTATATGAAATAGGTAAAGATGAAATTGAAGTGCCTACAACTGTTCAGTATGAGACAAATGGTGTGAATAAGAAATCCAACTTTGATATTTCAGTTGGAGATCCAATGAAAGTTGGTGATATAACAAATGCTCATATTGTATATTCAATTAAAACATCCAAAAAGACAACAGATGAGAATGAAGATGAAGAAGAACAAAAACTTATAACTAATGAACCGAAAACTGTTACAAGAAGATATAAAGATTTTAGATGGATTTATCATCAATTACAAAATAATCATCCAGGTAGAATTATACCACCACCACCAGCTAAACAAACTTATATTGGTAGATTTAATGAAAGTTTTATTGAATCTAGAAGACTTGCTTTAGAGAACATGTTACGCAAAATAAGTCAAATACCAATATTATGTAATGATTCAGACTTTATAATGTTTTTAATAAGTGAAGATTTCTTAAATGAATCAAAAGAACGTGAAAGATTAAGTGGATCCGAAGCATCTTTAAGAAGTAATGATATTGTTGAACCAAGTGATACAATTAATACTGGACAAAGTGGTGGATTTATGAGTTCTTTATTTTCAATCCCCGTTAAAATCAATGATCCTGATAGTTATTTTATTGAAAAGAAGAAATATATAGAAGATCTAGAGATTAACTTGACAAATTTCAATAAGTCTATTGAAGTAATAACATCACAAAGATTAGAATTAATAACAGTTGCTGATGAATTGTCAAATGCTATTGAGGAATTATCTAATTTGGAGATACTGAAAGGTACAAGTGATGTTCTAATAGCATTTAGTGAAGTTGAATTACAAATAAAAGACAATATGGAAAGAAATAATCTACAAGATCAATTAACTCTTGGATTCACAATTGAAGAATACTTGAGGATAATAGAATCTATAAATTTTATACTTGATACTAGACAAAAAGTATATCAACAATATCATAATTTCAATCAAGAATTACAGAAAAAACAAGGACAATTGGATAAATTGAATAGAAAGTATAAGACCCAAGGAGATAAACTGAGTCAGTTGGTATTTGAAGTTGAAAAATTACAACAAAAAAGTTCAACATATGAAAAGAAATTTATAAATATAAGTGAAACGATTAAAGGAGAACTTGAAGCATTTGAGTTTGAAAAGATTGAAGATTTTAGAAATTCAGTTGAGTTATTTATTGAGAATTCGATTGAAAGTCAAAAGGAGACGATTGAAATATGGGAGACATTTTATGAAAGACAAGGATTGGGTAATTGTTAGGAGGACGAGGTGGTGAAGTTGTCTATGGTATTGCTTTGTTGAGTGGGGAAATTCAAAGGAATCGTCGGATAATATAGGCGATGAGTATTTGTTGATGGTTAATGCATGATTGATAAAATGATGTTGGGTGTGAGAGATTAGGAGAAAAAAGCTTTTCAGGTGAGTGCGAGGGTAGTTAAGAAGAGGAAAATGTGATGGTAACGAGAGATGTATTATGAATGAGAAATGGAATCCAATTATGACATGGACTCAAGAGTTGTAGAGAGAAAACTACATTAGTAGATTTTGAACAGAGTCAAGAATTCCCAACTAAATCATTACAGAGTCAAAAGTTAAAAATTAAAGAATCAAATTCAAAATACAAAGCTTTCATTATCAGTGGATTGGAAAGGAGTTGATACAAACAATCATAAAGAATGAAACAATAAAGTTTAAAATCAACAAAATTCAGTTGTGCTAATTAAAACTATAAATATTGATTTAACACGACAATGAAAAGAAGAAGTTTATAGAGAGATACAACAAGACATCAATGATTCAATTGTTATACAAGTTACAAGTGATATGAATCACTTATACTACTACATCACCTCTTTATGAGTCAGAGTCGTGTTAATAAATCAATAGATTAACCTTTCCCCATATAAATGGGGAAGCGCGCTAATCATGCACAGACAGGATAGACTCAACAGTAGCCCAAGGAGTTGAAATTTTTCAGAAAAATTTCAAAATTGAAAAATTATTATCTAGACGAGTTGGATATAAAAAGAATTGAAATTCATCTTGTTTCTAGATTGTGAGCCAATTACCTCATTTGGTTTTATTATTTAAATTTGATCTTCACTTGCATATGTTAGATAATCAAGTCTTAATAAATCCAATTCAATTATCTATATTATCTATTCAAAGGGAAAAAGTCTGGATTTTTTTAAGTCCCATATTAAAATTATTATATAAAGAAGCATCAAAATCTCTGTATAATCAACATGATGATACAAGTTCAGAATCTGAAGATTCGGAAACAAATTCAGTTGATAATTCTATAAGAAAATTTGAAATTAATGAATTTGAACATAAAGAAGTTGATGGTGATACTTATGAATCGTTTTTCCATATAGCTTTTACTCCAAAAGAATGTACTATAATTTGTTCTTCTATAACTATAAATACATTATTTAAAGAATGTCTTGAAATGTGTCAAGCATTACAATTACCTGATATTTTATTATTAGATCAAACTTTTATAACACTTCAAATTGATAGTGGAGGTAGTTATGAACATAGTCTTAATATTCTAAAATTAACTCAGCCTTTAGCTAAAAACGGTATACCATTGTTTTTTTTATCGAGTCATTTTGGTGATATTGTACTTGTACCATTTAAACAAAAGGAAAATGTAATTGATATCTTATCAAAGAGGAAATATCAGTTTTCAAATACTTCGAAAAATTATATATGGGATAATATTGAAACCGATAATTTAGATATAGATAGCTTTTCATGTTTCACCAATACAAATATACAACCACAAATTAACCATATGACAAAGTTATTATTGACTGGTGCAAGAGCAACTGAAGTTAGCCAAACTATTTTAAAGACAGCAAAGAATTTGGCAACAAATAATATTTCACAATATTTTGCAATTACAAAGACTTCAATAAATGAAGTTAGTTTGATATTACCAAAATCATCAAAGGAAAGAAGTTTGATGGGTTTTAGACAACGTAATATAGTTGGATCTACACAAGATATTATAATTCCAGTTTCTATTGATTTGACAAATTTACCTTTAGATTCTACTGGGATTGTTAGTGGAATAGCTGCTACTTTATTAAATGGGGTCAAGTTATATCCTGATCTTGTAAATTACCCATTTGAAATGAATTACCTAAGTATGGCAAGATCGGGTATAATTATGATACCTGAAGAGAATTTGACATTGATAGAAAAGGTTTTAAATGGGAGGTGAGGATGATGGTGAGGGTATGATTTCAATCTGGTATTGAAAACCTCAAGTATGTACTTTACACTCAATACTACAATACTACACTCTGTTAACCATTTTACAACCATACAATCATCATATATACAATTTTTCAATTTCTTGATCTTGTTTTCTTTTTTGTTTTACCGGTACTCCAACCATCATCATCAACAGTTGAAACTTTATTACCACTTGATATAATTGCATTAGCCCATTCTGTACTATCATATCCAACTTGTTGTTCAACTTTTTGTCTTCTTTTCAAAAACTCTTGGGCAAATCTTCTACCATCCATTGTTGCTGATGAACTATAAATAGTTTCAGATACTAACATTTGCAGATCTGAATTTATAGGTAATGTAACGAAAACTCCAAGTAATTCATCTTTTGAGACTGTAGGATACAAGTTTGTCATTGATGATCTTGCCCATATTAAAACTTCTTCTCTAAGTGATGCGGAATTTGAATTATATGAAGCAGGTTTAATTGCAGAAACTGAACGTAAAAGTTGTGGATTTGCTTTTGTTGTTGATCCACTAATTGCAATTGGTTGTGGAGGTGTTGTCTTTTTAGGTGGAAGTTTTTTAACTGCAACTGTTGTCCATGCACTATCATCCTTTGGTACTGAATTTGCTAAAGCACTAGCAAATGATGATTTAGTAGAATTGGTAGCTGCGATAGATTTTGCTGCTTTAGCATTTGCTGCTTCGGCTTCCTCTCTTTGAATCTCAGCTAAAGTTTTGATTGGTTTACTAACATTACCTCCAGTAACTCCCCAACTAGCAGTTTTTGGAAGACTTGGTTTTTCATCCAATTCTAATTTTGTAGATCCATTTAAACTGGCTGCTGTAGCAGCCGCCAATACTTTTAGTTTTTCTTTCTTGGATTCTTTTTCTTTCTTTAATCTTTCTGCTTCGATTGCTTGAATTTCTTTTAAAGTTAATCCATGTTTTGCTTTGCCTTCACTAGTGGCCCAAGGTGCTAATTTGGGATGACTTGCTGGTTTTAAATCTACTGGTCTTGGATCAACAACGTCATCTTCAATGTTTGTTTCCAATTCGAAAGTTTCTATTTGAGGTTTTTGTTTAGAGGTTTGCTGTTTTTGAGATACTGACGAAGTTTGTGATTGTTGAGGTTGTTGAGGTTGTTGGGGTTGAGCTTGTGGTTGAAATTGTGGTTGGACTCGTGGTTGAGCTTGAGATTGGACCTGTGGTTGAACTTGTGATTGAGCTTGTCCTTTCAGAGTTTCACTCTTCTTAACATTTGATCCATTTGAATTCTCATAAGTCTCATCATCAAGAATATCATTCATAACAGCAGAACGAAGTTGATCTAAAACGGGATCTTTTGTTTCATGATTTTGTGGTTGAAGATTATCCGATAATGAAGAAGGTGTTGTAAATGGTGATCCAACTCTTGACAGTGAATGCCCGCCTGTTACCCAAGGAGACATTGGAGTTGGTTGACTCAATTTACTTGTAATACCTGAGATTGGTTGGTTAATTTGAACTGGATTTCCTGAACCACTATTATTTAACAATGATGAACTATCTAATCCCCAACCCGAACTTGGTCTTGATAAACTTGGTTGTTGTTGTTGATTTATTTGATTTTGTAAAATAGAAGGAACTGAAGGAATTGAACCAACATTACTAAATTTTATCGACTCCATTGGAAAACCACCAGATAAATTTGCTGCAAAAGGATCTTGTGGAGCTGTCATAAAATCAGATCCAAAGATATTTGATTGATTATTACCAAGACGTAAATTTGCAGCTCCTAGATGATTTGGATTAATAAATTGTTGAAATGGACCAATAGGTGATTGTATTGATTGATTATGACCTATTGATGATTGTAAAGAAGATACATCATTCAAAGGAGATGCAACAGAAGATATTATGGATTGAGACTTACCATTCTGTTTTGTGCTATCTGGGAAACTTACTTTAAATGGAGATATATAATTCTGTAAAGAATCACATAAATCTTTTAATGTAATGAAATCCTTTTCTTCACTTCTTCTTATTCGTAAATCAAGAGTCAAATATCCTTCAGTAAACCAATCTTGCATTAGATCACCTGAGAATGGACCTTGTTCATTTCCACTTGGATCAATATAATGCCATTGTATTTCAGAAGATGATAGTAATGGTGGTACATCCACATTAAGTGAAGGATTCAAGTCTACAATACCACCATTATAATTTCCATTATTCTCAAATTTTGGTACTTCAACTTCATTTCTATCCAAATCCAAATTGGCTAATGATGCTGATAAATCAGCCGCAAGTGCCGACTCTCGTTCTTCATTCGAAGGCAATTGAGCTTGATTTGAACCCGATGTAGAATTCAATTCTAAATGCAAAATTTTTTCTGGTTTTGTTAATCTATAGGAATCACTTCCATCTATAGATTTTTCATCTTTACCTTCTTTTGATTTACCAAGTATGGAAGATTCATTTTCATACCAAACTTCAAAAGCTTCTTTCATAGAATATTTCTTACCACGGGAATTTGAAGGAATTGAATTATGATCAATTTCAGTGGCAATTTCTTCTTCTTTACGCCAATTTGACATGATTTTTTTGATTTAATGAATGATTTATATTACGTTAGCAAAGTTAAGTCTTAACCAATAATGAAAGAATATCGAATTTAGAGTAAGTTTCGATTAAAATGCAAGTTATTGATGAGCAATTGTCGCTATTAATGTCAGGTTTGAGTTAATGCGATGAGTGATTTGAACTAAAATTGAGAAGAGTATTGATCGCTGAAAATCGAAAATTTTTGCGGTGTGTTGGTGGTTTTGTGTCCGGGTAATATAAAATATAGCGAGATATTTTACGGGAATCTAGTGGAAATTAATATTATTCTATCGCGAAACTTGTCGCTGAGCTACTGTTGCAATAGTGAAGTTGATGAAGAGATTTAGATCTAGTTAATTAGTGCATTGATTTTGTTATATGATATGATAATATCGGTAAAATACTATTCTTGTGTGTTTAAATCAAGGTCTTCGCCTTCGTCAATTACCCCATATTTCAAATTTCTTCTTTTGAGTGCAATTTCGTAAAACTGCCCCGATTTTCCGAAGTACGAAAAAAAGTTTCACATCTATAACAATTCAAAATTAATTTTGACTTCTAGAAAATCACTTTCAAGAGAGTTTCTCATGTATCTGAGTAATACGAATAAGAATTGACATTATTTGTCAATTATAATCCATACACCATCAGTATCAAATATCAAATTTCTGACATCCAAACACCCTTACAAATTCTTGACTCACTCTTAAATCCCCATTCTTCTTTCCAATTCACTGTGAAAGTCTTTTACATTTTCTCCATTTTCTATACCTCCAGTATAAACATCTTCCCAGTCAATTCTTGTGTCTTTTCCTAAAAGTACATCTCTATGTAAATTGGATTGACCCCCTAAAACTTCAGGTGTGAAATCTGTATGATCAATAATTTGTAATTCCATCGTTCTCTTTATAGGTTCTCCAGCACCAAAAATTCTTCTATAACTTTCAAGTTTAGTTTGATGTTGAGTCTCTTCCCAATTTTGTACTCTACCTTCTAAAGGATGTCTATTATTGATTTTTGATGCGATATTAAGTGGACCTTCTTGAGTCTTAAGAACATCTTGAAGACCCGGTGCATGACTAGCAACTTCACCAAATTTAACACTACTAACACTTTCTTGATGATTTGATTCTGGTACAATTCTAAGCATAGTTGAGGTTTAGTGGCAATTGAGAATGAATTTGAGATATAGAGTAGTGCGCGTGACATCGTTTAGGTTGCAACATCAAGAGAAACAACACGTCTAGGTATTTTACACGATACTTGAGCTTATTCACTATATTAAACACCTTAATTTTAAAGACTCTAAATCTTAATTTTTGATTCGAAATAATTCTTCCATAATTTATCAACTAAATTGATTGCAAATTCATAATCACTTATATCATTATAGATTTGACAACTGAATCTGATAATCACTTTACCTTCATAAAACGCCATTTGAACAAATGTATCATACTCTTTAATCATTAAAATTTGTATTGATTCCATTATACTTCCCACATTTGGTTCCAAAATTTCAATTTTAGCTTCTTCAAGTGGATACGCAAAAGTGATCATTGCACTTGGTTTACCTAATGGGTCCACATTCCATCTCTTCTTGACTAATTTCCCAACCTCAAGAGCCAACTCATTACAATACTTTTGAATTGCCTTTTCACCTCCACAAACTTCATTTCTAAATTTAATTGCAGATTGAACAGATCCCCAATTAGCATAATTCTTTGTTCCAGTAAAGAAGAATTTTTCAATTAACAAATCATCGATATTTGCATCTGGGGATAAATTTGAATAAGACCAACTAATTGGTAAAGTTTGAATAGATTTAAAGTGCTTTTTCTTCAAATACATAAAAGCACAACCTTTTGGTACATAGAACCATTTGTGTAGATTAGTTACAAAGAAATCAGGATTTAGTTTGCCCAAGTCCAAATCAATAATACCAACACCATGAGCTCCATCAAGTATTGAAGTTACATTATACCTCTCACATAATTTTAACATCTTTTCAAATGGAAATCTAATACCTGGCATTGATGAAATCGTATCAAAAAATGCAACCTTTATATCTCCTTTTGCCATTAAAGATTCGTATTTCTTCAAGATTTCTTCATCACTAAGGGGATACAGTATTTGTATCTTGATTAAGTCTATTTCAACTTTTTTAGATACAAAATTCAAAGTATTCTCACAAGCTTTATAAATTGTACTTGGATATATCACCTTATCACCTTTTTTAAATTCAAAAGAAAGTAAAATTGTATTTATACCCATTGTAGCATTGTCAACGAATGCAAGGTTTCTATAATCACATTTAACAACTTGTGAAATTGCTTTCAAATTGTCAATATAAGCTTCTTTCATAGTTGCTCTAAAAAATCTATCGGCATTGGAAAGATCTTCCTTAGTCTTACTAACATAATTTTCAAATATTCTATCGGGAGTAACACCAAATGATCCGTGATTTACAGGATAGATTTTAGAGTCTACAAGGCTAAATTCTTTAGCTCTAAATTCTTTACCAAAAGACATGAGGAATTTATTCTACGCTTGAAATTTATAGAGTTTATACTTAGCTTTAGCTTGTTACTTATACAATTGGGTTAGTAATCACTCCGTGACTCACCGAATCTTATCTATTTCCAGGATCGCGAAATATGAATTCGTAATTAGTGGGGGATCAAAGCTTACAGAGTCGCACCTATTCAGTCTTGTATTGCTATATGAAAATTTAAATAGACTAATGAAAACTCAACCAATAATCCCAACCCAATTTCTCTTTACTTCTCACAACTTTTTGCATATTCTTGGTTCAAAATCATTTTGCAACTTCATCTTTCTCACCTTCTACTTTTTAAAAAGCTAGGAGTCCATGGCCAATCTTCAGGTTCAATCACTTTATTATAACACAAAGTTCCAAATACTAAAACTAAAAATCCAAATGCTTGTTGAAATTTGAATTGCTCCCATCCCATAAACATAGCTAATGACCAAACTAATAATGTACGACATGTGTCAATTGTAGATCTAGATGTAGCTGAGATGTAATAAGTTATTGAGATTCCAAAATAATTAAATGATGAAATTGATAACATTATTAATATTGAAGACCATATGATATTCCAAGAACTAGCAAATTGTTGAACTGCTTCAACTATGTTGAATGGTGAGTCAAGAAACTGTTTCTTTGATTCAATTGCTCCAAATATAAAATATGCAATTCCAATACATATCAAAACACTTATGGTACCATAGAACCCTTCATAATATACCAATTGAAGTGGTATAATATTTTTTTTAGATTTCGTCAAAATATGTTCTTCAATAACGAATTGAGCAGCTTGAATAGTAACAGCTCCAATAATTAAAAATATTCCAAACAAAACTTCTAAACTTTCGCCTTCTGATCCCAGAGAAGAGCCACTCAAACCAACAATTGCAACTCCTAATGATACCAATACTAAGGAGCACCATTCTAATCTTGTTGTTCTTTTTCCCAAGAAAAATACTGAAAGTATAGCAACAAAGAGTACTAATGATCCTCTTGTCATTTGATATATAGATACAGGTGTATAGACCAAACCTATATTCATTAATGTAGTGGCTAGCATATCACAAATTGAAGGTAATGCCAATTTTACCGACTCATAGTAAGATATTTCATCTTGCTCTATTGCTTCATAGTCATTCTTGATAAAAGCTTTGTACTTTAAATAGTACACCAAATAAACCAAGCTTTCTCCCAAAAACATTTGAAGTGTTTGTAACGTAGGTTGTTCAAAGTTTCTATGCTTTGATGTATTCGGATCTGAACAATTTCTCACACATTGATTATCTTGATATTTTGTAAAAAGTGAGTTGAGACATCCAGTAGTAACTGTTCCAATCACGAGAGTTGCAACGAAAGCTCTCATTATACCAACTCGTCAATATTCTGTCAAAAGATTCACGATAGGGCCGCGGGCGTGGGAGGCAGAAATTCACGTGTTATAAGTTCGCACAACAGTTTCTCCGAATCAAATTTGATTCCAATCATCAAATTATTAGGTGAATAATCTTTTGCTACCCTTCACTGATTTAAAATATTGGTCAGATGTTGTTCAAGCTAATTTGTGAATAGTTAACTCTCGGTCTCGACTTGATTTTTCCGCGATATCATATAATTAAATGTTCTTTATCTGCATATAATAAATCCGGGGTAATCAAATCGATCTTGAGCCGCACAGAGCTCATCTCAGCGAAACATATAATTGAGCATATAATATGAATTATCTCACGTAAATTTAAATAAATTGATCTGAAACTTTACTCAAATGTTCTTTAAATATGTCTCAATACATCTATCTTAATCAATTTAAGTTAAAGCGAATCAAAATTGACATAGAATGAAGTTATTGACCAAAATTGAGAATTTGAAAATTGTATTCTCTATCACAGCACAGACAAAAGTCAAAAAGTCATAATAAGTCACCTACTAATCAAACACATTAATATAAATGTATTGGTTGCTTTTAAACATGAATTTTCTTTTATATTTGGCCCCTTGAAGTCATTAAGATCCACCTATACTAAGAAGTATAAAAAACGCACGATTATGACACAAAATTAAAAAGTGTATTACCCGGACGCTCTAATCTGCTGAAAAATTTTTGAGATGAGAAATATATTCAGTACTTGATCACAAGTTTCATATTAACTAGAAAACAAATTTATACATAATGGCTTTCGGTGCTTCAAGAGGAGGCTCCAGAGGAGGATTTGGTGGTGACAGAGGTGGAAGAGGTGGTTCCAGAGGTGGTAGAGGTGGTTCTCGTGGTGGTTTTGGTGGTGACAGAGGTGGAAGAGGTGGTTTTGGTGGAAGAGGTGGTGCCAGAGGTGGCCGTGGTGGTGACAGAGGTGGAAGAGGTGGTGCCAGAGGTGGCCGTGGTGGTGCTAGAGGTGGTGCAAGAGGTGGTGCCAGAGGTGGTGCTAAAGTTGTCATCGAACCACACAGACATGCTGGTGTTTTCATTGCCAGAGGTAAAGAAGATTTATTAGTTACAAGAAATGTTGCCCCAGGTGATTCTGTCTATGGTGAAAAGAGAATTTCTATCGAAGAACCAGGTAAGGAAGAAGGTGATGCCGCAACTAAGGTTGAATACCGTGTTTGGAATCCATTTAGATCTAAATTGGCTGCAGGTATCATGGGTGGTATTGATGAATTAGGTATTGCCCCAGGTAAAAAAGTATTATATTTGGGTGCTGCTTCTGGTACTTCAGTTTCACACGTTGCTGATGTTGTTGGACCTGAAGGTTGTGTTTATGCCGTTGAATTTTCACACAGACCAGGTAGAGAATTAATTGGTATGGCCAAGAGAAGACCAAATGTTATTCCAATTGTTGATGATGCTCGTCACCCACAAAAATACAGAATGTTAGTTGGTATGGTTGATGCTGTTTTTGCGGATGTTGCTCAACCAGATCAAGCACGTATTATTGCTTTGAACTCACATTTATTCTTGAAAGATCAAGGTACTGTTGTCATTTCTATTAAGGCAAACTGTATTGATTCTACTGTTGATGCTGAAACTGTTTTCGCTAGAGAAGTTCAAAAATTAAGAGAAGAAAGAATAAAACCTCTTGAACAATTAACCTTGGAACCTTATGAAAGAGACCATTGTATTGTTGTTGGACGTTATATCAGATCCGGATTAAAAAAGTAGTAATATAGAGCATAATAAACAAGATTTAGTTAACTAGTTCGTCATCGATGAGATGTATAATTGATTATGTAATCAGAAAAATCACAAAAGGAATTTCTTGCCGCATAACAAGGCAAATAACCTTATAAAATCAAGCTCCAAGACGTCAGAAAGAAAAGATCTGTGAATAAGAGTGATATCCAAGTATAAATTCTGGCTACCTAAATAAACTGTCAAAAAAATGAGCTCTCTGGAGGAAAAATCACCTGGTCCGGAAATTATAGAACTATCGGATACAGATGATCTACCACAACCAGAAGTACAAGAAATTAGTGATGATGATGATGATGATATTATAATAACAGAAACTAGAGTACGACCTAGAGGTCCATCTGGTGGAAGAAATCTTCGTAGACGAAGAGATGATGATATTGAAATTCTTGATGAAAGGCCAGCTACTACACGATTAACGCCACCTATTGACGATTATTGTTCAGATGATGAATTTGAACACTTTCATGATTTACGTCATCAAGAGCTAATACGACAAATCCATGCATCACAATTTCATATACCATTTGGAGTATTTCAATCAACCGATGATTTAAATGAGTTAGTACGAGAGTTGGGAAGGATTGATGAAGCGAATATGAATTTAGTATCAGGAAGAACAAGAGCAACGCGATCATCCAGAAATAATCCTAGATTAAGAATGAGAAGATCAAATCATCATACTCATCATGATTTTGATAATGGACCTGGAGGATTACCAAGAATGATGATGACACTTCCTTTTATGAATGAATCTAGTGAAGCAGACATAGAATCTTCAATAATGAGAAGGATAGAACGTGATAATGAAAGAACATTAGATAGAAGATTACAACAAGAAAATGCTTTTAACAAACGTATCGTTATTGAAAAGCAAGCTTCTTTACAAAATGAAGCACCTGGATATACTCATTCTATTTCAAAGGATAAAAATTTGGGATGTGAACTTTGTGGAGTAATACTAGGAGAAGGTATAAGTGAAGATTTCAAGCCAAGTCATGTGTATGACAAAAACTTTGAACATTACGTTGAAAAATTTAAAGTTAATGCCCCATGGTTTTGTAATGGAGTTTTACATGAAGTAGATAGAGATTTAAGTAAAAGGGTATTTGCAGCAAAGTGTGGACATGTTTTTTGCGGTAGATGTGTTAAGAATATTGGTAGTAGGCCACAAGTTAAAAGAAATAGTCCACAAGCTAGATTGAAGAGTATTGAGAATCCAATTTTAAGAGCACCTAGAAGGTGTCCAGCAACAGAATGTGGAAATCAATTTAGAGGGAAGAAGATTTTTACAGAGTTGTATTTATAGTCATTATTGTATGTATTACTTTAAGATGTTGGGGATCGTGATAAATTTATACACTGATAAGGTATTGATATGTAATCATCCAGTATATCTGGTTGAGGAAGTGTACTCAGTAGGAAGTGTGCTCGGTAGGAAGTGTAGTCAGTAGGAAATGTACTCAGTAACACTTGAAGTTATGTCATGAAACTAATGAACCAGCTGATTAGGATCTAAAATAGACAATTTTTTTTTAATCCACCCTTGCTTCAGAAAGTGTCAAAGGCTTTATATTGTTGGAAAATACTGAACTTCCAGATTTAAATCTATTAATCTTTTTCAATTTTTCTCTAACTACCATTACGGGTACTGGCAGTTTTGTTACCAAATAATTTGATAAAGAACCTAATAAAACACCTTTTATAGCAGATTGGCCCTTTGATCCAACAACAACTAAAGCAGGTTGTAAATTTTCAACTAATTCTAAAATTAAATGTCTTGGGATTGGATGATGAATAATTTCAATTACAATATGAATTTGCAATTTTGTTAATCTTAATAGATTCAAAACCTGAGACTTTGCCTTTTCTAGCATTGAGATTCTATGAGCTTCTCTTGTTGATTCATTTAGACTATTTCCCTTCAAATGATGATTATTATCATTTTCCTCAATTACAACTACAATAAAAAGTACTGAACCATCAACTAAAACTGTACCAAGAGACCATTCTAAAGCAAAAATTGATTCGGGTGAAAAATCCATACATAATAAAAACATTTTTGGTTTTGATTGACGATTTATCAAGTTAAAGAAATTTCCTCTTGTTATAGTTTGTATAACTCTTGAATTTGGTTTATTTGAATCTATTTCGCCTTCTTTTATAGTTTGATTTAATTCATTTGCAAATTCTGAATCTAATTTATCTTCTATAGCTGAAGTATAAGGTATCATAAAATCTTCTGGTGATGATTTCTTTTCATTTTCAATGATTTTCTTACGATAAACAGAATAATTTTCTAATTTTTGACGTCTGGAATTTGCATCTTGATCTGTTTTTGACAAGTCTAATGTTTCATTACCAGTTAAAGTATGTTTTGAGGATTCTAAAGATTTTATGAAATCTTGATCGATTTCATTACCCAAATTCTTTGATAATGCTACTCCACGTTCACTAGCTGTTAATTCTTCCAAATCACGAGTTTTCTTATTTAAAGATGAATTTTCCAACATTGTACTAACTTCATTTATCTTTATATTTGAATAATTTGGTAGAATATTCCCAGTATCATCATATTGAAATTTTTCATTCTCATCATCATCCGAAATGTGTTCTTCTTCACTAATTTCATTTTCAAAATCATTTGAAGAGAATCTTTCCAGGGGGTCATGATTTGTGATCAGCCATTTAATTTCTTTATCATTTGATTGTGAAGAAGATCTTGAATTAGCTGATCTTGTTGGTGATTGCAGTCTACCTCTATAGATTGATTGTTTAATTATAGCAAGTTTCTCTGCTTCTAATTTTTGACGACTCATATTGAAATGATTGTTTGATGATAGGGAAGATTTAGATAAGTAGCGTGTATAGGAGAGGAGAGGGTGAGAGAGGTAGACGTGGAGATTGGTGCGAAATGCGACAGGACGGAATCACTTGAATGTTAGAAAGAGGTATGATGGATGATGAATAGAGAATAAGGATCAAAGTAATGTAGTAGAATTCTTGGATGTATTACCGTATAGTACGTTTCAAAATTGAACTTATTCAATGTGTCCAAGTTTAACGTATATGCAACCTCTCCATAACTTCTACGTATAATCAATACATTATGCGTGCGAAGATATCATAATTACCTCGTTAATCATGACGTAAAACATGTCGTTGCCAAGATTTCAGATTATAACCATTACAATTACCATATGATCAATTGGCATTTTTATATCATACAGTAAATCAAAAGAAACGTGATTTTGTCAAATTTTACCTTCTATATATAAATTGTAATCGCATTATACCAAACGACTTGTGATATCGCTAAAGATCTTTGGTAGTACTCATATCTTAATCTAATTTTGTTTCGTATTCAACTCTTACTCTAATTTTGTTGGGTTTCCCAATTTGAATTTTTACTTATAATTGCAAAATTAAAAAAAAATTGATACTCGTAACTCAGAATTCTGATAAAATTCAGCACTGAGAAACAAGGAAGAATAGGAGATCGATTAGAGAAAGTCAACTTGATTGGGATGACCCACACAATTTTTGTATCTAATACTTGATCGCCAAAACACAATTTTACTACTCTAACGATTTTTCACTTCATAATATATGATTCATTACTTCGTTTACTAAGTTAATTGAGCTAAAGAAAGAATCAAAAAGATGATACAGATAATGTATAAATCATCTGCATTAAGTACCCAAATAAAACATTACTCAGCTTGTTAGCAATAATGCAAAGTTAAAGCAATGCTTTTGCAACGAATTGGTTGAACGGTTGCAATACCTTACATAAGATTGAGCTTTCACGTCGCACTGAGCTCGCTCGGATTAATTTCCAGAACTCAAACCTCTGCACAGTGCACTGTCTCACAGTAACTGCAAGTCTCATAATGCGCGCTCTACGCGCTTTGCCAGCCCACCTATTCCGTCCTCCATCTCTTAACTACTCTTCATCCAACCACTCAACTAATAAATTCCCACCGCTTTTCAACTCTTCAACTTCTTCAATTATACCATTACTTTCAATTACTCTTTTTGGAAATGGTTGTATCAATTCAAATTTAAATTCAAATAATTCAAAATACTCTGTTTTACTTAATACCTTACCATTCACTTCCTCTTCTACATGTAACAAAACAGCATCTTCATTTTCAAACTCCCCTTCCAGAATCATTTCGTTAACTAAAATTCTCATTTCAACAAATAAATATAAATGTTTGACTGGAATCTGTTTAGAAAACTCTTCAATAATACGTTTACCATTTGGTAATCTGATTGCAATTTTAACTTTGGGTCCATCTTCATCAATCTCATCTTTTAAAAATTTCAATAAACTATTTCTTTTTAAATCTTCAAGATCAACTTGTTCTTGAACTTCTTTAGCTGCTGTTTCCTTTTGAATTTTTTTCACCCTATCCTTTTCTAATGATTCAGAATATGCAAAATCTTGTTGTTGCTTAATAATTCTTGAGAATTCAATTTCATTCTTGTCAAATCTAGCAGAAACAAGTTGTGGATTATATCTAGTCATCAACTTTGAAAGATTTTTAGAAATTTTGATTCCAGTTGAATTTGTATTTTCACCGAGAAACTGGGATGATATATTTGACTTATAAAGAATTGACATTGAGGGCATTACATTTGGTGAATTGGAAACATTAGCTGCTAACATTATGAATGGTAAACGTCGAGCATGATAAGTTTTACCAATTGTATATCCTTCTAAATGATTACTAACATTACTCACAAAGATGATGTTTTCTTTAAACTCCCCATTTTCATTATTAAAGAGATCATTAAATTCCTTTGAAGTAACTAAATCCCTTGTAAAATCTCGAGTCTGATTATTTGTAAGTATGACTAAGAACCATTTATAATTCAATTGCGCATCAGAATGAGCTGAATTAAAATCATTATATGAAAAATTGTAAGGTAAATCATCTAAAGTTGTAGTCTTTTCTAAAGAAATTCCTTCTTTTTCACTAAACTCTATTGATGTCTGCTCATTTATTGGTGGCGATTTTGGGAATGTATTACCTAATCTATTAATACCAAATAAATACCGAAGTATTGACAATAAAAATCGTGGTATAATCATTAATATTAACCATACAGCATGAAAAACTGGCTTTGTCTTTGGTTTATTTAATCCAATATCTAAATGCCAATAATTTGATAGTTTTGGTGCTGGTGGCAATTTTGGTATCATTGAATCTAGAATCAATTGATTCTGTAGATTTATAGGATCAAGTCTTGGTTCAGGTGTTGGTTCAAGACTTGGTTCGATACTTGGTTCAACACTTGAATTTACACTTTGACTCCTTTGTAATTGTTCATCTATACCATCAAATTGAGTATCAAAATATTGAAGAACACTATTATTAAGATCATAATGATGAATTTTCAATAGTTTTTCTATTTTCTCGTCATTTTCAGGATTTGAATCAATTCCTGTTATCTCCTTGAAATGTTGAATCTCCATAATGTAATGTTGGTTTGAAAAATTAAATTAGAGATACGGGTGACTATAGTCACGTGATTGAAAATAATCAAAAAAAAATGATCTGCGTATTAATCTATGAGTCAATCTCGGAAAAATCAAATTTAATCCAGAGAACCGGATTTCGGTGAAAACCTCGGTCATCGGTTTAGCGGATGTCGTATCATTACCTCTGTCATCTAACCACGAGTTTTATAATAAAGTATAGTTATCATGAGACGATCAGTTAAAGCTACTGATAAAACTTTAAGTCTCGAAAAAAGAAATTATCTCTCAAGTATTATTACATCACTAATATTATTTTATAACCGCTCAGAACCTCAGCTTCTATAAATTGATTTGTCGGTATAAATTTTGCATATAAATTCGGGTCAACTAGCAAGTCAGGGGATTCCGAAACCTTACACTCAAGTAAAAAAAAATTGAGTTATCGGTAAACGAAACGTTTTCCGCCGCGCCTATTTTAGTCTTTCTCTAGCCTTACACGCCAATGCATCACTAAAATTCTCGCTAAAAATTATGCATACGCTTGCTTTTTCAACTTGCCAATACACACCCTCAAGTATATAAACATCAACGCTCGCTAGATGAATTAATTATGTCTCGTTATTTGCAATCAAAACTTGGTAAAACGGTGCTAGCCGCCGCAGGTGCAGCGGGTGGTTCACTTATTTATTTAGATTTTATTAGAAAACCTATTCCTCATGAACTAGCTCCAAATTCAAAACCACTTTTAAAAGAATTACCACCACCACCATCTCGTGAATCAATGCTTGAAAAATTATCAGCTAATAAATTTGATTTATTAGTTATTGGTGGAGGTGCTACTGGTACAGGTACTGCTCTTGATGCAGCATCAAGAGGTCTTGATGTATGTTTAGTTGAAAAAATTGATTTTGCATCTGGAACTTCATCAAAATCAACAAAAATGGCACATGGTGGTGTAAGATATCTTGAAAAAGCTATATTTCAATTTTCAAAAGATCAACTTGACTTAGTTATTGAAGCTTTAAATGAGCGTGGTAATATGTTAAGAACTGCTCCTCATCTTGTATCAGTTTTACCAATTATGATTCCAGTTTATAAATGGTGGCAAGTTCCATATTTCTTTGCTGGTTGTAAGATGTATGATTGGTTTGCTGGTTATCAAAATTTAAGATCTTCAACTATATTTTCAAAAGAAATGACAAGTGCATTAGCTCCAATGATGGATGATTCTAATTTAAAAGCAACTTGTATATATCATGATGGTTCGTTTAATGATTCTAGAATGAATGCTACTTTAGCAGTCACTGCAATTCATCATGGTGCAACTGTTTTAAATTATATTGAAGTTAAACAACTTTTGAAAGAAAATGGTAAATTAGTTGGTGTAAATGCTATTGATCGTGAAACTGGTAAAGAATATACTATTAAATCAAAAGCAATTGTAAATGCAACTGGTCCAATGGCTGACAAATTACTTGAAATGGATTTAGATCCACAAGGATTACCATCAAAAGTTGAAACCAAACCAAAAATGATTGTACCTTCTTCAGGAGTTCATGTTGTATTACCAGAATATTATTGTCCAAGAGATATGGGTTTATTAGATCCTTCTACTTCTGATGGTAGAGTTATGTTTTTCTTACCATGGCAAGGTAAAGTTTTAGCTGGTACTACTGATACTCCATTGAAAACCGTACCAGAAAATCCTGTTCCAATTGAAGAAGAAATTCAAGACATTTTAAATGAATTACAAAAATACTTGGTTTTCAAAGTTAACCGTGAAGATGTTTTAAGTGCTTGGTCAGGTATTAGACCTTTAGCCAGAGATCCTGCATTAGCACCAAAAGATGGTGAAACTGGTTCAACTCAAGGTTTAGTTCGTTCACATCTTATTCATACTTCACCATCTGGTTTAATTACTATAACTGGTGGGAAGTGGACTACTTATAGAGAGATGGCGGAAGAAACTGTTGATACTGTCTTAAAAAATTTTGATTTTTCTCATAAAAATCTCTTACCATGTCAAACCAATAAGATTGTCTTAGCTGGTGGTGAAGATTACTATAAAAATTATTCAGCAAGATTAATTCACGAATATAAAATCCCATTGAAATTGGCCAAACATTTATCTCATAATTATGGTTCAAGATCATCACTTATATTAGAATTATACCAAGAATCAGATTATAATAAATTACCAATTACTTTAGCAGCAACAAGAAATTTTGAACCTTCAGAGTTGGAAGCTTCAACAGAGAACCAATTATCTTATCAATCTTTTGATGAACCATTTACAATTGCAGAATTGAAATATTCAATAAAGTATGAATATACAAGAACTCCAATTGATTTCTTAGCAAGAAGAACAAGATTGGCATTTTTAAATGCAAGAGAAGCTTTACAAGCCGTTGACGGTGTTGTTGAAATTATGTCAAAAGAATTAAAATGGGATAAACAAACTTCTACAAGATTAAAAGCTGAAGCAGTTGATTATATTGGTAAGATGGGTATTTCACCAAAAAGATTTGATGTTGAAGAACTTAAATTTCAATAGACTAATGAGAACCTCGATATATTTATATATAATAGATTATTCAATTTCTAAACCCTTCATTGTATCATTAAGTTTATCAACTCTTGCTTTTCGAAGTACTTCAGTCTTTTTCTTTTCACTAAGGTGTTTGGATGTTGTAGAAAATCCACTTTCTCCAACTATTTCGTCCTCGTGACCATACTTTTGTTGGAAATGAGTTGTAGGCTCTTTAAGTATATCTCTTATACTCTGATTACCAACCAACTGATTATGAACACCAAATCCAAAACACCATTTCAAATGAACCAATCTTAAATATAAAAACCACGAATTTATTGGTAATGATCTTGATTTTGATAGCTTTATATATGCATTATTCATCATATTTGATATAATCTCTAAACCTTCTGGTGATCGTTTATAAATCTCTAATCTTTTATGAGGATCTGTATAATTGGTTAAAGTTGATTGTACATCTCTAAAGATTGAATGAGTTTCTTTCTTATCCTTTTTAGAGAGTTTTTTACTTGATATTGATGCTTGTCTTTCGATTATTGCAAATAATGTCTCTTGTTCATAATATGGTGAATTTTCATTATAAGATTCATCTTCTTGTTCAATCTCTTCATCATATGTGAAAATCTCATAACATAATCCAATTATACGTCCAGAAGCTTTTGAAATTTCTTTTGAATCTTCATCCAAGACTTCCACTAATTTTGGCATTATATTATCGATTACGTAATCATTTAGATAATCACCTCTTTGGATTAATGTTAACAAACATCCAAGACCATGATATGAAGCAACTGCAAGATTGGCTTCTTCGTTTGCCTTTTTTAGACTTTCTTCAACAATTCTTTTATCATCTTCAGGATTTAGTAAAGTGGAATATTCACGATCACCGGTTGATATATTTAATTCCAGTTGTAAAGCACCTTTACTGAAAACTTCTGCAATTTCATTAAACCAAGTTGCCTTTTCATCCATACCAAAACTAGATCCACCATTATTGAGAATTAAGAGCAAAGATGCATATCCTGTTATAACACTTGCTTTATTTGAATTTGTAATATACCTTGTTGGTGGATCTAATATTAAACTACGTAATAAAGATTCAAAACTTGAATCAAATAAACCAGCAAACTCATCTATATCACTTGATATAAGAGCAATTGTTGATCTGAATAAAAGTAAAAACTCAATTTCTGACCTATAATCACGGGATGATAATATACTAACCAATTTTCTCACAGAATCTTCAGTAACGACATCATCAGTACCATAATTTTCTTCATTCTGTACAAGAATTGACTTGTTGACAATTGTCTTATATAACTGAGCAAGTAATACTTCACGCAGTTGTGATGATACTTGAGTTCTTGAATGAGATAATGATTCGATAATTTCATTTATTGACAGTTTTGTGATCTTTTTGACTTCGGTATTTGATATTTTATCAGTTTCTAAAGGCTTGGAATCATTTGTTTGCTCAGTTTCATTGACTATAAGCAGTTCTAATTTTAAAGCTAATACATCTTCAATAGATTGAAAATTTATATCTAACAGACCATTTTCTTCACCATCAGGATTTGGTGTTCTAACACGAGATCCAGCACGAGATCCAGATCTTGAAGATTGTCCTGATAAGATTTCTTCTTGTAGAATTCTTCTTCTCAATGGCATTGGATAGTTGCCTCAATGAAGATAAAAAGATGATATATTTATGTAAGTGATTACGTAAGCAGCAATAATAAAGTTCTGGGATATTGATCAGGTGATGTAGATCAAGTTCCATAGATGTCTCCTAAAACACAACATCTTGTGGTAATACATTAACTTTATCTCCATTCTCCCTAATAGTCTCTTTTGTTTTATCCAAAGGTAAAGCTTTCCTCATGTCAAAAGCATCAATCAAATCATCTACCTTACTTATATCGTCAGGTAATTCTTTACCATAATAACCAATAACTCTTCGATAAACACTATAACCTAATTTTTCATATAATTGTCTTGCTAAAGTGTTTGTCACTCTTACAAATAAATCTATGAATAAGGTTGGATTATCTTGATTACTTAATTCTTCTAACTGTAAACATAAATCTGAAGCTAAACCTATTCTGCGGTATAAACAATTCACAGTTACAGCAGTAATATGAGTATGCCATTCCATTTTATTCATTTTTCCTTCAGTTTTACCCATCATATAACCACTTATTTCCGAACCAGGTTCAATAGATTTAAAGAAGAGCGATGGCCATTCTATTAGGTATTGTAGATAAAATGATAAATTGAAATTTTCAGTTAATGGATCAAGATTTACCATATTTATTTGGAAGAGATCTTCCATTTGAAATGGTTTTATAGAGGTCATATAGAAGACTTTTGATGTAGATGACTTTGGAACTGTAACACTAAGTCTGATTTATGTCTATGTCTAATGTCGCTATATCCGGGTAACTTCAACAACATACATATTCTCAAAAACTTTTCATTGCTAAACTAAACATGTACGGAGGTCCACCACCAAGTGAGGAAGAGAAAAGATTACAAGAAAAAGCTACTAATGATACAATTAAATTAGCAGGTATTATTGCAGGTGCTTTATGGATTAGTCCAATCATTTTTCATTATATTAGAAAACAATTTTAGTTATCATTAAATATGCTTGTATATATAAATCTACTCAATATTGATCAAATCTTCTCTTAGTTTTGAAATTTTTGTAGCTAAACTCAAGAATTCTAACCTTTCACAAATCTTGATAGAAGCTGCTAAAGCTTTATCATTCTTTATAAGTTTTGCAATACTTAATGCTTTGTTAAGTTGAGTTTCTTGACAAGCATTTGCAAATAATTTCAATAATGACTTATCAAAAATCATACTATACTCTTCTAATCTCTCCATAATTTCATCCTGATCTTGTATTTCATCATCATTTAACGAATCACTAAGAATCTTCCCCATCAAAGATACTCTTAAAAATGTCTCTTCTGGATCGGTTTCTTCAGGCTGTATATCCAGAATAGGTAACTGGATCTCAATTTCAATCGGTAAGGATAATGGGAATTCTGGATATCTCCCACTCTTCAAAATAAGACAATTCAATTGATCTTTATATAAACCCAATGGCCAACATTTCCATTTTTTCTTTGATCCAATACCATTTTCTGTAACTTTGTTTGTACAATTCAATAAAGGAATCCATTTTGCATTACTCAGTTCACGCCAATTTGATAGTATTAATAAGGTATCATCATTTCCTGGTACAAGACATGGATCATTATATTCATTAAAAAAAACTCCACTGATTAAAGGATCAAAATTATTCTTCTTTAAAGGTAAGATGATTTCATTTTGTATATATTTCATCGATGTTATATCTATAATTGAATAGGTATAAACATTATCACCAACTTCATTTATAGTCATTAAAACAGAATTTGATCCAACGACCAAAGTAACAATTGGATTGGTTTTAAGAATATTTATACAAAGACCTTGAATGTTAAAGATTCTCAAGTATCCTAAGCTTGTACCAACCACAATTATAGATTCTGTATTGTCAATTTTGATATTTGAAGTCAAACAAATTGAAGTTAAGTATTCATCTTTTAGTAATGGAATTTGTCTTTCGCATGATTCCAGTGATGAGTCGTGATTTCTATAGAAAATCTTACCAGCAAATTCTTCTTTATTAAACCCTGAAGTACCAAATAAAACCCCAGCTTTATTTATCGAACATAAATCAAATTCAAAGTAATCTATAAAATGATAATCCTTATTTAACGACAAATCAAAGAATGATATCGTTATACTTTGTTGTTCAGCTTTTTGATCAGGATTTTGATCTGTAACTGTTTTGACCGACCATACATACCCAATAGAATTCATAGATAAATATCTTCTATTTGGTGTCGAATATGATTTATATGTTGAACTCCAAGGTGTTGAACCAGGTGAATATGGTTGTAGTTTATGTCTTGATGTAATTATTGGAGTATAATCTATTTTTTGTCTTTTCTTACTTCTCTCTTCTAAAATTGTATTTACATCTTTATTAAATAAGTTTCCATTATCTTGTTCTTCTTCTTCGTCAATTATCATTGAATCTTCTATTCCATTATTATCCGAGTCAAGCAAATCATCTGTTATATTGCCTTCATCTACTTCCTCTGCAAATAATGTTTCTATTAATTTTTCACCTTCGACTATATCTATATACTTCAAAACTTCACCATTACTAAATCCAACGAATATGGTTTGTTTAAACCAAGCTAAATCAATAGGAATACCTTCCAGATTAAGATTTATTTGTTTAATTTGTTTTTGACTAGTCCAATCAAAAATTGACAATTGTGTTGATGATAATACTGCCAAATAATTACATGATTCATTTAGTTCAAATGATGTTATAATACCAAAATTTGGTTTGAATTCTTTTAAACATTCCCAATGAGTTCTATTATATACTTTAATTGTATTTTCATTAGTAGGTAAGATCAAATATTCACCATCATTTGACCATTGAGTGTTTGTAGTCATAAGTTCATCTTTATGTTCATTTTCAAAATCGATAATATCCATTGATGTATGGATTTTAATGGGTAAGATATTATCTATAGACTTTACCAAATTGATCTTTTCATTGATAACAGAATAAAACATGATATTACCATTTGATAAGCTAACTGAGATGATTTCACCGGTAAAGTTATAATTCAATCCAACCAATTGATCTGGTAATGTTACTAAAGTCAGTACTTTTGTTTCTAAATCTACAATTATTAAGTTATTATCATCACCTCCACAAATAGCTCGTTTACCTTCATTAATGAAATAACAATGTCTAAGTGGTAATTCCGAGGTGAAAAGATTACCTAAGCTTTTCTTTTCATCTAAATCTATATGCTCAAGTATACCACCAGTATTTGTTATTAAAATTTGAGTTTCATATACTGAAAAAGATGTTAGGTTATCAACTATATCATAAGAAGTTGGTTCAATTTCTGAATCATTTATATCAAAAACTTTTAATATACCACCACTATTTGATATTGTAAGTTCTTTACGTTGTGAATTATATTTAACAAAAGAATTCCCATCAGGAAATGCTATAATTGACTCTTCAATCATAGATGGTTGAGATGAGTATCGCGATCGATCAAGTCGCGTAGCGCGTTGTCATTTTTATAAAAATGTCGCATCATTAAGCGACATTCTCTTCTTGTCTCCAGAGTTGTCTCCGCGATAAAACTCTTCATCAACATGTCTCAATACATTGGCAAAACAATCTCCTTGATTTCAAACAAAGGTTTACGTTATGTTGGTCTTTTAGATAACATTAATGCTGAAGATGCTACTGTTTCTTTGAAATCAGTACGCTTATTTGGTACTGAAGGTAGAATGGCAATGAATGGACAACCAAATCTTGAAGTTTATCCTGGTAATGATATTTATGAGTTTGTTGTATTTAGAGGTTCAGATGTAAAAGATTTAAGTGTTTTAGATATTCCAATTGATCAAGCAAAACCTGAACCTGTTTATTATAATAATGCATATCAGGGACAACCGGGTCCAGGACAATCAGGACCACCTCAACCAACAAGTCAACCAAGACCAGCCCCAACACAAACTTCCGCCGCACCTGCCGCCGCACCTGCCGCCGCAACTGCTGCTGCATCTGCCGCTGCAACTGCTGGTTCAACCACTGGTCCAACATATCATTCACAACCAACTGGTCAACATCCTCATCCAGCTACATCTACTCAACAGCCTACACCAACTCATAAAACTGCAACTCCGGGACAAAGACCAATTCAAACACAAAAACCAACTCAATCAAATAAACCAACACCATCGTCATCAACAAATCAACAACCAACAAAAACTCAACAACAAGATTCTCAACCTCGTCTGACACCAAAAACTCAACAACCTAGTGAATCAAACCCCCCACCAGCAAATTCACAACCTGGTTCTAGACCAAATTTTGATACTGAATTTGATTTTGAATCTGCAAATGCAAAATTTACAAGAGAAGAAGGAAATTCATCAGAAGAACCAAAATATAATAAACAATCTTCATTTTTTGATAACATCTCATCATCAACAAACGATAGAAGTAACATGAGATGGCATGAAGAAAAACTGCTTAATATGGATACTTTTGGAGAAGCTTCCACAAGGGGTAGAGGTGGTTACAGAGGTAGAGGTAGAGGTAGAGGTGGAAGAGGTGGAAGGGGTAGAAGAACCGAAAAAAAACCAGAATGGGCATAAAGATAAAATCATCAGTTTGTAATTGTCTATACATAGTTTAGCACTGAAATTTCTCATTTGTCACAATGGACTCTTGGTTGTAGTCTTGTCGCTATACAACTAGTACACTTCAAGACTCTATCTCTCACTTTATTCTTCTCACTTGCACTACCTCCAACATAAACTCAAAATTTCATCAATACGACGACATCATGGAGTACAAAGGCGATATTAACAATATATTTGACGAGCCAATAGGGCAAGACAATGATGGATTAGATGGAATCACAATGGAAGAGTTAACTAATGTAGAGAATGCTGTCAACTTTGAACAGAATGACGAAAGAGATAATCATCAAGATGATGAATTTCAATTTAATGATGATCATGAACTAGAACAACAAACTCAAGAGGAATTAAATATTTATGATATGCCATCTCATAAGAACTCTTCTAATACATCAAAAACCGTCAAGAAGAATGTCAGAAAATCTCGTAATGACGAAAGAAGTCCAATACATGATTATAATGGTAGTAATGAGATTGCAGAGGATGCTCAAACAGCTAAAAGACGAAGATTAGAAGAAAGAATGGATATGGCTATGAAATCAAAAACAACGAAACGTCGTCGTGCTGATGAAGATGATTTAGAACGTCTTCAAGATGATCGTATCGATTATTTAAAAGATAAAATGATTAAAGCGGCAAATTTGGATGTAGAAAAAAATTCACAAGGTCAAATTGCTACTGAAAAGTTGAAATTATTACCTGAAGTTATCGAAGTTTTAAGTAAAGCTGATTTAGCAATTTCAATTCTTGATAATAATTTATTAGAAGCAGTTCGTTTGTGGCTAGAACCACTCCCAGATGCTTCTATGCCAGGATATCAAATTCAAAAAGAACTTTTGAATGCTTTAGTACTTCTTCCGATCAAAACTGATCATTTAGGTGCACTGGGTATTGGTAAAGTATTGGTGTTTTATCAAAGAAGTAAAAGAACAGAACTCAATTTGAAGAAAATTGTCGATAAACTTATTGGTGATTGGACAAGACCTATATTAAACAAATCTGATTCGTATAAGGATAGAAGTATCAAGTTTCATGAATATAATCGTTCAAAATTTTCTAACCAATTGGCTTCAGTTAGAAACAAGAATAGAGTTAAAGAGGCAAAAACATTATACGAAGAAAGTGCAGCTAGAAGAAATAGAGCTGCTATACCAAGTGCAAGAACAACGGCTTACAAAATTGCTCCAAGAGTTGATCCTTCATTATTGAGAAGACAAGGTAGAAGTGGACAATCTGATGAAAGATTCAAAAGACTTAATCAAAAATTGACATCTATGAATGTGAAGAAAAAGATTTCAAAGAAAGGAGGACCTTCTATTGAAGGTAGAAATTTGGCGATGTGATCAAGAGCAAATTTTGCCACAATCTCTGCTATTTTTGATCTGGTATTTGTCTTTGAGTCTCGAGGCACCAATAAGTATGTCCAATATACTTTCTTGCATTGCTCCAATTAAGATTCTAAGCGAAAGTAATTTAGGCTATTTAGGCTATACCTTCTATAGAAGCTTAAATTTTGATCATCTTTAATGTTTAAAATTTCGTATTCTGCTCATCATATTACCCTAAACACTTATCTAAATGAGTTTAAGCAAATCCACGTGGAATGAAATCCAATGTTACATCTTGAAAATCAGATGGCCCAGGATTAGGATTTCTTTCCCCCAACCACATACACCCATTTTCATAATCCCATACAGTATAAAGATTTCTAGTGAAACCTGGACCTTGATTACCTGGATTGACCCCAAGAAGACTAAAACCACCTTGTTGAGTATAATCGCAACCTTCTGGAAGATCATTAGCTACAGGGAATGGTACTTTAAGAAGTCCAGAGACATCTGTCCAAATAATAGGGTTAAGTCTTCTGATCTTTTCACAATCATAAACATCATTAACAGCAAAGATTTTTTTGAATTCATCCCACGCTTCTGGAATTACACCATAATGAATTCCACCAGTATCAAACATACCTTTAGTGGTTGCATTTGAAAGCACTTTTAAAGATACACCTTCATATTCAATTTCAGTTGCACCATATTCGAAAGTGTTAGTGTATGGTAGTTTATGTAATTTGCCAATATACTTTGAGTGATCAATAACACCAAAATGAGCTACTCCATTCATCGTTTTAACATCTTCATAGTAAGTTGCAAATGACCTACCGGTAATAGCTCCACCATCATACATATCTTGTAATAAATAACTTGAACCTTCACCAATTTTATCGGTCATTGCAAGACCAAAAAGCGATTTAGATCCTGGTGTTGGTTCAACACCAACAAAGTTAAATGTAAAATTAGATCCACCCCACAGACTAATATCTTGATCCCAATATCCATAATTCTCATCGCCGTATTTTGGATCATTCCAATTATCATAATCTCTTGCACCTGTACCGTTTTTAAAGGTTGACGATAATGAAGGCTGAAAAATTGGATAACAAAAATTTGGATTTTTAAACCTATCAAAGTATTGACAATTAACAGACGCATTTCCTTTTTCAAGATATGCTTCCCATGAACCAGTATCAAGGAAAGCTGTGACAAGTTGTGGTGGTGAACCCAATAGATACTCTGCAACAGGAGCCCAAGGTCTTGGTGAAGTGAATGGGACTTCAGTTCCAAAAGCAAATGGTAAAAGAAAGAGAAGAGTTTGGATCATTGTTGTTGAAGAGAGGAAGATCGTCTTCCTTTTAAACCCCGATGAAAGAAATTAAAGAATCATTATTGCAACCTAAATCTGTATACACAGCGCTAGTTTCATATCAATAAGCAACCCGGTTGGCTCTGAGAGCTAAATGTATAAATAGAATAAACGTGTTATTTGGCACGGTCTAGGGAAAGTGAGTCGTAAGAGTATAGAGTGTTGAAGCTAAATTGCATTGGCGGTTGAAGTTTGGCAAAATAACTTAGAAGTCTTTCCTACATAACATTAAATATTTGAATTCGTTGATTATGCTCACAATGTGACTCTGTATAGATATATATATACACTAAGATCTAGGCTTTTCCTTCTTTTCTTTCCATAAAGCTAACAAAGAAACACCAGAAACTTTGACGACTTTAAATCTAACACCTGGAATATCACCCTTAGCCTTACCTCTTCTACCGAAACCAGCTAATAAAACTTCGTCATTTTCATCAACAAAGTTTAAACAACCATCATTTGGAACGAAAGCAGTGACTCTTTTACCGTTTTTGATTAATTGAACTCTAACACACTTTCTAATAGCTGAGTTTGGTTGTTTAGATTCAATACCAATCTTTTCCAACACAATACCTTTTGCGTGAGAAGAACCACCAAATGGTGAAGATTTGAAAGCTGTTCCTAATAATCTAGCTTTATAAGATTGATCAGCCCATCTGTTGTTACGACGGTGAACTCTTAACTTTCTAGCCGAGTTTAATCCTCTTGGTTTACCTTTACCCATGTTAGTTGATTATGAAAGAAGAAGAAATTTCAAATATGATTTTTAACTAGGTCGGATTTGAAAATTTTCAATTCGAGATTTTTTGTAGTGTGATGGTTAGGGCTGAGCCCGAGAAAATTTGGTCATGTGAGAAAATTATTGTGTCGCAATTAATGATATATTTTTTATCACGTGGAGATAAGCCAGATCTCTACATCAATAGAATTATGTAATTATGATCTAATCATGCCATTTCACTATATATCAAATACTCTAATCTAATAATTTAACAAGAGCAATTGCAAAGCAATTACTTTACAATGACAGTGTTTTAGTGTATCTCTACCTTAAATGCTCCTCGTCAATCTAAAACATCTTCACCTAACAATTTTCTTACCCTTACTCAACCTTAATAAAAATAGAAACAATATATCCAACTGGTCTTTACACATAAATAAGAGACCTTGTACAAAAACACCTTTGATCAATTGTGGGACAATTCCCTTATATAAACCTCTGAATTTTTCATGTTCCCATAAGTGAGTTAAAACATGTGTAAAATGAGTAAAAGAAACTGATTCATCATCATCTTCATCCTTTTTCTTTTGTAATAAGGCCTTTGAGACAATTAAAGGTTGAGTTGCAATTGTTGCTAAACTTTTAGCAATCACACCAATTGAAAATGATTCGACTGGATTTAAAAATTCTCTAGAACCAAATAAAACTGATTTTATTCTTTCATATGATCCATAAGTAATACTTGGATTTATACATAATACTAATGAAACTCTTAAACCTTTCCATAAACCGGATATACCATCTTGTTTTAAGATATCTTGTATTAATCTAATTAAAGGTTTCTTACTTTTATCAGTTTGTTGTTGAGTGGTAATTACACCAATTGGCATTGTAAAAAGTTGTGATATTGCTGCTGCTAAAGCACCCAAGAATAATTCAACAAAGGTACCTGATTTATGATTTGGTATATTTTTATAAATATTTGAATAAACTCTCTTTACAATAGTATACCAATAAAAATAAGAGAAATTCTGTGCTGCTGTACCAACCATTGATGATACCAACCCGTGATACCATCCTAAAACACCATTCTTCTCGTAAATTTTCTCTAAAACATCAAGTGTTGATTTGTATTTTGGTGTTGTACTAGTAGGAGTCTTGACTTGTGTTTGAATGATAGTTTTTGAAAGATCCAATGGATATACAATTGTATTCGCTATAACTGATGCTAAAGCACCACTAGCGGCTTTTTCAATAGGAGAGAGTGACATGACAAGAACGTCTCTATATAATGATTTATAATGTTAATATCTCTATGAAATATACTATCTCTACAATTATCTCCTTCTATATCACGTCGTCTATGATGATTGTTCTAATTAGGTAAACCTATTATAATTTTGGTTATCTAAGCATTCCCTTATATTTATAAGATTTTATACCGAGGAGCATATGCTATTGTCTCGCCGCGGTTCTCCACAAAAGTAGTGTGATGTCCAGTCCTTCGAAGCGAATATATATAAATATACATATCTTGGGATTTAATAGGATTAGTTAGTGGAAACTGAGATTGTGTAAAATTGTGGCTAGGAGGTTGTAATTAAATGCATGCTATATAATTAGAAGAGTCAGATGAATTGATGTTTCATTTTATTTACTTTCCTTCTCCACCATTGCGATGAGGTGTGTGGTGATGAAACTCATAGATCATAGTATGGAGATAAGAATTGTCAATAATAAACTGCGAAGCGGCGACACTTCTTAAACCTAGACCGAGCCCTTTAATAACTAAACACTTTTCTTCACTTCAATTCTCTTTCCCTACTCTATCACCCTTTCATATCCCCAAATCATCAACCTCCTATCAATTCCTCCCGTGATCATGTCATTATCACCTTCCACAAAACTTTTAATACCTCCCAATTCTTTCCCAACTTCAATACAATTACCACTTTCTATATCCATTCCAATCATACCTTCTTCACCTATTAGCCATAGACCATCATTATCTTTTCTCCATTCAAAATTCGGTTGTGAAAACTTATCTTGTTTGATTGGAGTTGTAAAATTCTTTATAATAATTTGTCTTGAGATCTCTCCTATTAACTCTTCAATCGTGACAATTATGATCCTCATATACGGTTCATGCGATGTTGCAATTGCAACATAATTACCTCTTATTCTTAAGTATCTTGGAGTAAACAGTATTGTACTGAATTCAGCATCATTCAAGGATAATCTATTGGTTTTTCTAAGACTTGAACCATCAAACTTTAATACATCAAGTGTTGTATTTTCAACACTACCGTAGATTATTATAAGCTCAGATTCTCTAATAGCGACATCTAAACAAGTACCTCTATCAACCTTGAATTCACAAATAACCTTCAAATCTTCTAGATCAGTCAATTTGATGGTTTGATCTTGCGATAATGATATTATGTAATTTCTTTCCTTAAACTGAATATGTTTAGCCTCAATAACAAATTTACTATGAACTTGAACTTTTCCTATCAAACTCTCATCTCTATATAAACAAAGCTTACCACTCATCTCTACAAAGAGAACCTTATCTTCTATGACTATAATTTTCTTCACTACAACCAGATTTTTGATTGTGGATATGACTTCGTTAGTTGTGATATCAACTACTATAATCTTTTTATCACTAAAAGTAGCATAGAATTTCCCATTGGCAATAGCAATTGAAATTGCAAGACCACGTAGATTTAATTGATTCAATGGCTTCTTGAAAGGAGTTTTCCAATTTTTAAATTGTTTATTCAAGTCAACTGACTTCATCGAATTGTAAATCAAACGATCATTTATAATGCATTCAAGTGATTCCTTTGGTGTTGAAGTATCAATTGGTTCACCAAATTCCTCTTCAAACTTTCTTAAAGTACCTTCATATCCATTAACCTTCAAAAAGTGTCCTATCAAGTTATGAATGCTCATCATTTGAAAAATTGAACTTGCAATTAAAAAAATTAAAGGTCGTACCCGGATTCGAACCGGGGTTGGTCGGATCAAAACCGACAGTGATAACCACTACACTATACAACCTATAAGTGTGAGAAAGTGAGTTAGCATAGACTGTGAAAATATGTTTGAGTTAGATTAAAGGACTCAAAGAACTTAGAGGAATCCAAACTGGTTGAAACAGGTCCAAATTTAAAGATATGGAAAGACTCAGAGTCTATTTTCTTGCTCTCTTATATGTCTTTAGATTTTTTGCAAATTTTACAAATTTTGAAAAATTTATCAAAATCTCCTTAACGCTTTATAACAATATGCAGCTGTATATTCACCTAATTCTACTATAATACAAATCTCCTTTAATCCTTCAGAAAAGCTCTGTTCCTCAGCTCATAAACCCCCACCTTTCTATAAAACCTCATGCTTAATTTCAAATTCCTTACAATATTCCTCAGTTTGATTATTATTCCAATATTTCAAAGGTATATTCGATTTTTCAATTGTTGGTGCAATGATCTTGAAATTCTTCTTGACCTTTAGACTTTTGGTTGGAAGTTTGTTCAATTCTAGAACTTCACTTCTAACCCTCTCCTTTAACTCATTGAGTTTGTTTTTGAATTTGTTTGTACAATTTAGTAGATCTTTAGAATTCAAATCTTCTAGATCAGATAAAATAACAACCTTATTTATTGCAATCGCTACCTTATCATAATATAATCCTGTTCTCTTACCTGAATTCGTATTCATGTCAAGGATTTTTATAAAACTCCTATTTGGTAAACATTTATCTAGAGCAAGAAAATG
Organism: Glucitozyma multigemmis; assembly: GCA_030572295.1. Classification (NCBI taxonomy): domain Eukaryota; kingdom Fungi; phylum Ascomycota; class Pichiomycetes; order Serinales; family Debaryomycetaceae; genus Glucitozyma; species Glucitozyma multigemmis. The sequence continues at coordinate 461,800 of JAJLZT010000007.1, forward strand.
AGTCGTTGATGATTCTAATTTCCTTCTCTTCATTATTTCATGTAATAGGTTGTCATTTTGATTGTTAGTAGTACTGGAATTATCTCTTCGATCATCCATATCTAACTTGATCTCATCATTATTCGTAACAAAATTACTATACTTTCCTCCTTCAAAATGTTCCTCTGCAACCTTATGTTCCTCTCCAACATTATGATTCACCATAAGTTCAAATAAAACATGTAGGTGAGATGAAAACCAATATTTTGGTTTTATTTCATCTAATAAAACTCTACATAATGGTGATCCTAACTTTCCCAGTTTCATGTCATCTTTGAAAAAAGGCTTCTTTTTAAGTAATTGCTTCTTCTTAATTTCATCCTTATTATAAATATATTGTGGCCAATCATGAGATATCATTATATCTAGTTCATTTACTAACTTCATTTTCAAAAAATTCAACTGATTCACATGATAAATAGATCTTAGAGTAGAAGAGTTATAAGGTAAATCAAATGACTTTTCAAAAGAGTCAAAAGAATCTTTATTATATATACCACTTAATCCACCAATCTTCAAACCATTGAATTGAACAACCCCAAATTCACCTAAATAATAGATGTTTTGAGCTACCCAACCACCATATTTCAATTCTTTTAAATAAGAAGAGCATTCATGATTACCACCAATAAAAATTGTCAAGACTGGAGCAATTTTCTTACCAGAGTAATATTCATGGAAATCACCCATTGATTTGTATTTTGGTGGGACTGAAATTGTTTCAAGATCGGTTTTGTTTCGTAGAGCTTGAAAGTCTCCACATATGATTAGAAGTTCAACATTTTTGGCTGAAATTGATTTATAGATTTCATTTAATGCTCCATGACAACATCCTTCAATAGCTACTTTCATTGATGTATGATAGAGAGAGTAATGTATGGAGAGACTGCGAAATAAGTTGTGAGACAGCAGATCATTACAGAGGGAGTAGCGAGGAGATTTCATTACTATATGAATGTCTAATAAGATATGTATGAAGAGGAACCTTAACATGTCCATCTATATCACTTTATTATTTTGCATGAGTCTTTTAATGCTAGTACAATTCGTTACTCGCTATTCCAATCATTACGCGCTACTCTTACAAGCACCTCTCACTATTCGCTATTTGCAAGCACTCTCTACTCGCATCCACAAGAGTCGTAACTCATAATCATTTACATCTCCTACACCTTCATCTACATCATCCTACAATCATCCTTTAACCAATCATTTATTACTTAAAATTTAAATACATTTTCTTTTGTATATCCCAATTCAGATAAAATTCCACTAACTTCACCTTGATCAGTTGGTGACACTTTTGGACCTGAAATTGCTTTATACAAAGGTGGAGGTCCACAAACAAATACCTTTGAATCTTTTGATGGACCTGGTAAAGTGTCTTGTAAAAATTCTTTGGTAAAGTAACCAGTGTGACCTTCCCAACCTTTTGGTGCTTTATCAACAAAGTAATAAATTTTAACTTGATCTTTATATTTTTCAGCAATTGCATCAATTTCTTTCTTTGCAATAATATCTTCAACTGTTTGTGAACCATAATACAATGAGACTTGAGTTTTATCTTCAGGGTTTTTCGTGATTTCATGTAATAATTGGTATAATGGAGTAATACCTGAACCACCACCAATTAAAGCAATAGATTTAAATTGATTTGGTTCCCATTTCCATTTTACAATTGGTCCTTTAAATGATAATGAATCACCAACTTGTAAATGAGCAATATGTTGAGACATTTTACCATTTTCATATGTTTTAACAACAAATTCAATGACACCTTTTTGTTCATTATCTGAAACAGGAGTATAAGGTCTAATTACGTTATTTCCTTTAGGTGTAACATATTTTGCTAAAAGAGCTGATGCAGTTACTAAACCAGAAACATCATCTTTTGAAGCTAAATCAAAAAAGTAATGTTTTGTGTCTTTTGTTGAATCTACAACTTTGGAAAGTTTCAAGTCAACCCATTGATCATCACCAGTAAATGTTTTACCTGATTCATTTTTGATAGCAGTTGAATAATGATAAGAAAGTCCAACGCCTCCAACAGCTGCGCTTGCAATTGGGAAAATTTTTGTTAATTTTAAGGATCTTGAGAACATTTTAGAAGTTTGAAATGACAATTGATTATAACAAACTTTTATAACTAACACTGTGGTTCAAAATAATTGGACGAGATTGAATACTTATGTAGTATTTGAGATAATTGATTATGTAAGATTTTGTGTAAGCAGCAATTACACCATAGCAAACCAAATTGGTAGTGTGTGAGGTAAATGATAAAGCATGTGTTGCAACAAAATATGAAAGTGAACCATCTACTTCATGTTACGTAACCATTCACAAAGTCATTTAATAAAGTTATGTAAAAATTTAATTCAACCATTAAATCCGAAATATCATAAAGGTCAAGCCGGTAGAATTTGTGTAATTGGTGGATCTGAGGATTATACTGGTGCACCATTTTTTGCCAGTCATCTGGCATTATTAGTTGGATGTGATTTAAGTCATATAATTTGTGACTACAATGCATCAACAGTGATCAAACTGTATTCACCAGATTTAATGGTACATCCTTATTTAAGACAAATTAATGATACTAAAGAGAATATAATCAAAATCATAAAGAATGAAATCTTACCAAAAGTTGTTGGAGTATTACAAAGAATGGATTGTATAATTGTTGGACCCGGATTTGGTAGAGATCCTGGTATGTTTTTAAGTCTTGAACTTATAATTCAAGAAATAAAGCGATTAGATAAGCATATAATTCTTGATGCTGATGCATTATATTTGATAACTCAAAAGCCAGAATTGATAAAAGGTTATTCTAAAGCAATCATAACACCAAATGTCATTGAATTTAAGCGATTATATGAAAAATTAAATCTTGATTCAAATCTAAATGATATAGATCAAACAATTGCCTTATCAAAAGAATTAAACATTACAATTTTCAAAAAAGGTACAACTGATATTATTGTTGATGGTGAAGAAATTATAGAGAGTAAATCAAAAGGTTCATTAAGAAGAGTGGGTGGTCAAGGTGATACACTAACTGGAACATTGGCAACATTAATTACATGGAGTTTACATTATAATGAGAAATTTTGGGATATAAAAGGTGATATTAAAGCGAAGGAATCAAGAGTTTTAGCATGTTTTGCTGCAAGTACAATTGTAAGGATAGCAAGTAGGTTAGGTTTTGAAGAATATGGTAGATCATTACAAGCAAGTGATATACACAAATTTTTAGGTAAAGCACTTGAAGAATTAATTAAAGCTGAAGATGTAAAGATTTAAGAGGAAATTGTATATGAAGTTATGTAAATAGGAATTTAAGGCATGTCTCTTAAATGTCACTTAAAGTGCCTTTATCGGTCTCGCTATTAGTCTTCTCGAGTATTTCTCACAGTCTTTTGATTTCTAATTTTGATCTTGCCCCCCACCAATTCGCACTACCTCGGCCATCTTCCCCAGATTTTATAAAAGACTCAGCATATCTATCAAAACAATTTGTAATGGCAAGTTGTGGACCTTCAAATGCTTTAAGTAATCTTAATAAGCATACTCAACGTGATACATCATTGCAAAATGATACAATAAGAAGACAACAATTTCAAAATTCAAATGGGTTTAGATCAAGAGGTATTGATACAAATTTAAATAGGGAGTTTGCTCAATTTGAAGGATTTGATCCAGCTTTTGAGGGACAACATCAATATCATCAGCAACATCAACAATATCATCAGCAACAACATCAACAACCTCAAAATTTTCAACAACATCATCAAAATCAACAATTTCAAAATAATTGGGTTCAAGATTTCTCTAAGCTTTCAGTAAGACCAACTGAATGGAATCAACAATTTCAACAGAATTTCCAACCACAAAATCAACAACAAAATCAGCGAATTCAATCACAACATCAGATGATTTCACCAATGTACCAAAATCAAACATTTGCTATGAATATGCGAACAAATGTTTCAAACCAAGCCTTAAATACAAATTTAACTGAACATCAGGAAATCCATAAAATTGAAGAAGAGCAGAAAATATTTGACAATGAATTTGCCGAGATTGAAAAGGAATTATCTGCAACTCCAGACCAAAATTTAGATAAAGATGAATTTGCACAAACTGCAAGACAAGTTAAGAAATCAATGGAAACGACACAAGGAGAGACAGGAGAAAAATTTCAAAGTTCAAACTTCATGAAGTTAATGAATTCAATTTCAACTAGAGAAGTTGAATTAGAAGGAGATAAATTGGTAGAACAAAAATCGGGTAGGGATATAAGAGACAATTCATTTCATGGTGCACCAATTCATGAAGAATTCGAAACCACTTGGTATGATAGAAGTTATCAGAATAAAAATATTCATCAAGGAGTAGATTTATCAGAAAATGAGACAATATCAAAAAGACGTGAAAGTATGACAAATCATCTACCTGATCCTTTAGCTCATATTAAAGATGGAGGATTAGAAGGTATCGTTGATCCATTAATGGCAGCTAAAATTGTTAGTGGTAATCAAGTTAATGGTCTGAATTGGATTGAAGATGAAAGTTGGATGAATATGTCAAGACCAGGTAGTATACTTTCAAAAGCAGATCAAATGATATTTGATGATTATAGAAATGATGATGATGCTCATTGAGGGGGGAGGATTTTAGAGGTGGTCTTGAAGGAGAGGAAGTCTTGGAATTTGATAGGGCAATTTGAGAGAGACTCCAGCTGAAGACTTTAGTTAAAGACTATTATTTACTTTAATATACAATCTCATGTAAATATGTAAACAAATTTTCCTTCTTTGGCGGCTAAATAACATGATAAGTCGAATCATAAATACACTACATCGGAAATTCCCATATTACGAAATGGCTCGAACACTCAAGCATACCATTACGACATGAATCAAATCAATTTCTTCGCGAAGACCAACTCCGTTTGCTCTACCTGTATACAGAACACAATATTCAGTACAACAAACGACAAAGACTGAATAAAGAACTTGAAAAGAAACTGTGATGTAATTGATTTGGATTTCGGAGTTTATAATACCGAATTGCTTTTACTATCAAATATGGTAATGATGGAGATATGGTTATAGAGATTAATCGGGTAAACAAAATTGATTAGAGAGGAAAGAAAAGGAAAGGAAAGGAAAGGTAAGGAAAGGAATCATCTATTGCAAAATGAACTCTTGTGAGATTCTAAAAGACAATAAGTCAGGTCATTCTTCGGAAAATCTTCCCTATAAATTTTTTTTTTTGATTTCGTCAATCCCCTCCATCTATACCAGCTCATACATCTTAATTCATCCCTCTAATCACAACCGTTACTTCTATACATACTTTACCTTCGGACTACTATGTCATATTGCTTTATATGACGTAATATTAGTTTTTCCGGAATCTTGAGAAAATTTCTTTTTTCAACATTGCTCAAACATTCAAAATTGTTGAGTTAGTATAAATATTCCGATACTCCCCTGTTTATCCTCAGAAAATTAAAAACATTATGACTTCATCAATTGAAAATCCATTTAAAATAGCTATCATTGGTTCTGGCAACTGGGGTACTGCCGTTGCAAAAATCATTGCTGAGAATACAAGTGAAAAACCAGAAATCTTTCAAAAACAAGTTAATATGTGGGTTTTTGAAGAAGATATTAATGGTGAAAAATTAACCGAAATAATCAATACCAAACATGAAAATGTCAAATATTTACCTGAAGTGAAATTACCAGAAAATTTGGTTGCAAATCCAGATATCATCTCCACAGTTAAAGATGCTGATTTACTTGTTTTCAACATCCCACATCAATTTTTACCAAGAGTTTGTAAACAATTGGCAGGAAACGTTAAACCAAATGTAAGAGCCATTTCATGTCTTAAAGGTTTAGAGGTTACACCTGAAGGATGTAAATTATTATCACAATCAATTACTGATACTTTAGGTATATATTGTGGTGTTTTATCAGGTGCTAATATTGCTAATGAAGTCGCAAGACAAAAGTGGTCTGAGACCTCAATTGCTTATTGTTTACCAGATGACTTCAGAGGTGAAGGTAAAGATATTGATCAACATGTTCTTAAAGAATTATTCCACAGAACTTATTTTCATGTTAATATCATAGAAGATGTCATTGGTGCTTCAATTGCCGGTGCATTAAAAAATGTTGTTGCATGTGCAGTTGGTTTTGTTGAAGGTGCTGGATGGGGTGATAATGCAAAAGCTGCTATAATGAGAATTGGATTAAAAGAAACTATACACTTTGCTTCTTATCATAAAAAATTTGGTATTTCTGCTAAAATCGAACCACAACCAACTACTTTCACAGAAGAATCAGCTGGTGTTGCTGACTTAATCACAACTTGTTCCGGTGGTAGAAATGTCAAAGTTGCAAGATATATGATAGAAAATAAAGTAGATGCATGGGAAGCAGAAAAGGTTTTATTAAATGGCCAATCATCTCAAGGTATTCTTACTGCTAAAGAAGTTCATGAATTACTTGTAAATTTTGGTATTCAAAAAGAATTCCCATTATTTGAAGCAACCTATGGTGTTATTTATGAAAATGAATCAGTAGACAAGTTTCCTCACTTATTAGATGATTAAATGTATATTAGATAAATTATTATAGAGTTTAGAATGATGTAGAAGTAATATTGGAACTTTCAAAGTATAACTGTGACATAAAAATCATACACTATTATGGCATGATAAATATGCCTAATTACTTCTCTCATCGCTCCACGTGATTTACCCCGGATTCCAACAATAAGAACATCAGTTAATCACGTTACTTTAAACGAAATTCCGTGGCTATAATCATAAGCAATTCATGAATGATTGAACTGAAAATGGAAAATATCAAAATCTATAAAACACCAAACCACTCTAATTCATCTCATTCGGTTTGGCATAGGTTACCGAGAAGTAGAAGAGCATCAGTATTTATACTTTTATTTCTTGGGAATTTAGGTGAACTTCGAGTTGTTTTGACTAAAAGATCATCAAAACTACGCAATTTTCCTGGTCATATTTCATTACCTGGTGGTAAAGCAGATACGGGATTAGAATCTGAATGGCAAGTTGGTAGAAGAGAAACAGAAGAAGAAATTGGAATTTATGCTGATAATGAAAAATTAGAAAGTTCTGGTTGTACGATTGATCATCTTAATACTCTTCCGTGTTACTTATCAAGAACTTTTTCCGCTGTTAAACCTTGTGTTGGGTTCTTAAATGTTAAAGATCCGAATTTACTTCAAAATCTAAAGATTATACTTAATCCTGGTGAAATTTCAAGTATATTTTCTTGTCCACTTAAAGATTTTCTTTATCCTATTAAGAATGAAGCTCCTATAGAATGTTTGAAAAGGGCTTCAGCTAAAGTGAAATGGGGTGGTATACCTTGGAATTTAAGATCATATACATTTTCACAATTGAATTTAGAAGAAGTTCATTGGTTAAGTAAAGGTAATGATTTACCAGATTCAGAAAATGAAGATGATTTTAGTGAATGGGGTAGAGCAGGTTCAAGAAGAGATAGTGATACAAATGAATTAATATATGATGTCTGGGGTTTAACAGCAAATATCTTACATGATTTAGCTGGTATTGTTTATTCGCCACCACAAGATGGTATTTCACCAGTTCATGGTGAAGAGGAATTAATTTATAGCTTATGGAAAATGGGTAATTTAATGAAAACATCGAGAAGGACTGAGGAAGAAGTTAAACTTATTCAATCAGAAAATGAATTTGGATTTGATGATGTTTTACCAAAGAGTGAGTTTGAAAAGTTGAAAAAATTGTACAAGTTATGAGAGAAAGAGGATGTAAGAAAGGAAGACGGAGAAACCAATTCTTTCGTGTTTTAGATAATGAAAGAATTTAAGATATTGCAGTTGTAGTTTGGTTGTTGTCTCTTCATCGCACTATCAAGGACATCTCTCAGCGCACGGGCCCGCGAGCGAGCGCGCGCACTCACGATCTCCAGTCTTCCTGATCCACCACTACAATACTGACAAAACTATCATCATGTCCGATTCTCATATTATTCTGTTACTTCAATTAATAGATGAATACTCCAACATTATGAATGACAGTCTTCGTCAAGAATTTATAGATGGATATTTGAATCTAAGTAGAGCAAATTATTCTCATGGTATAAATAAGAAGTATGGTATGGATTCATATGATCAAAGAGAATATTTAGCTGGAACCAAAGTCAAGTATGATAATCGATTTACTCTCATTGAAAGTATCAACGAGGTCAATGACGAAAAGAAGATTCTCGAGACGAAACCTAATGAATCTACTCTAAAAAATAGAAAAAACAAGACAGAATCACAACCTGACTCAGAAGAAGATATACCTCGAGTAAATAATCCATTACATCAATTTGGTGGTCTAATTCCATATGAATTGAAACAATGTCAAACCCATTTCAAAGAAGGATTGAATATTGCGATCAAAGGATTGAATCTACGTTTACAAATTGAAGAATTACTTAGGAGAATAGATCAAAATGCATCAGAGGAAGTAAACATAGAGCTATAATTACTCACTAGACTATACCATTAATCTCCTATATACTAATTTTTTTCAATATCACTAAATAAATCCTCATCATTTTCATAATCATCGGGATTAATATCACCTTCAAGTTCATCTGAATTATCCTCAGATTCATTTTCTTCTTCTTCCCCCTCGATTTGAACTTTTCTCTTCTTTTTATCTTTCTTTGCTTGTACATTTTCTTGTTGGAGTCTTCTTCTTTCTTCTCTTTTCTTTTGTCTTAATGCATGTTTCTTTGCTAATTCAGTTTCTTCCTTTGTTGACTTTTTGATAACTGAATGGAAAATGGTTTTACCACCAGTTAAACCTTCCTCAATTTTCATAAGAGTCATATTAATTCTAGGTCCTAATTCTGTTAATTTGATAGCTCTTTTCCTTGTTGTTTCAACTGGTTCGGTTGGTTTCACTTTTTTAACTTGTTCGTCATTTTTGATCTCAACAACTGCATCATCTTCAATCTCAGAATCTGATGTTAATCCACCTATTGAATATGGATCTAATAACAACTCTGCTACATCAGTACTTTTCAGTAAATTTGGAAGATTCTTTTTCATATTTGTATGTGAATTTATCAACTTTTTAACATTTCTATTACCATCAACTAACTTTGTATCAATAGCATAATGTCTTAGACTAATTTCTCCGGTTTCAGAATCTCTATTTATCATCAAAACTCTTTTAATACCACTAACTTTTGTCAGTTGAGGTTGAATTGGTGGGAATAAGTTTTGGAATACGGTAACAACCAATTTCTCTTGATTCTCCATCTCACTAACTTTTGATCCAAATCCATTCAAAACAAGTAATGGTGGGGATAAAAATTCAGAAGAATCTTTCCCAACTGATTTTGGACGTTTAAGAATATGTCTTATATCTCTCATTAAAGAATATTGGTTGATTTTGAATTGTAATGTTGGTCCTCTAGGCATTTTACCAATTCTTAAAGAAATGTTACCAGTTTCTTCTGATTGATTGAATATAAATAAATCAGAAACCCCTAAAGGTCCTGCCATAACTATAAAATCTTTTAATCTATTTGATTTACGTTCTCTAAGATTTATTGCTGTATGTGGTTGCATTACATTACGAAAATCACGTACTAATTGACTTAATGTATGATTTTTAAGGGTACTACCAATTCTAAGAACCATAGACCTTGGAATTTTGGCCAATTCTTCTTCAGATATCTTTCTATGAGTTCTTTTTTTACTTGTATTTGATCTACGTGCCATATTGATAAGTAATGCTATATAATATAACACTAAATATGAGATTGAGATGAGGTCGTGCGATGACATGATTTTGATGCGATGCGATGAGATGAGCTTAGATAAGTTAAATAAGTTAATAGTTGTAGATTTTTTTTAGATATGGGATCAATTGTGAAAAAGAAATCTGATCAAAAGAGTCAAACTAAATTACTTGCTGAAAGAATTAAAAAGAATGCTTTGAAACTTGCAAAAGAAAAAACAGAAAATACTGAGAATTCAATATTAAATGAACCCGAACATAATGAATCTGATGATTTAGAAATCAAGGTTTCAGATGAAAAACCAAAATTCTCTTCATTTTCGGAACTTAAACTAATTCCAGAATTACTTGAATCGATTCAAGCAATGAAATTTACAAAACCTACTCCTATTCAAGCAGAGGCAATACCACAAGCATTAGAAGGAAAAGATATAATAGGATTAGCACAAACGGGTTCAGGTAAAACAGCAGCGTTTGCAATCCCAATACTTCAAGCTTTATGGCATTCTCAACTGCCATATTATGGATTAGTATTAGCACCAACAAGAGAATTAGCCTATCAAATTAAGGAAACTTTCGATGCTTTGGGTACTTCAATGGGGTTACGTACTGTTTGTATAGTTGGAGGTATGGATATGATGGACCAAGCAAGAGATTTAATGCGTAAACCCCATATATTAGTTGCAACTCCCGGTAGAATTATGGATCATTTAGAGCATACAAAAGGTTTCAGTCTAAAGAACCTTAAATATTTAGTTATGGATGAAGCTGATAGGTTATTAGATATGGATTTTGGTCCTGCTTTAGATAAAATTCTTAAAGTTATACCAACTGAAAGAACTACATATTTGTTTTCTGCAACCATGACAAGTAAAATTGCAAAATTGCAAAGAGCTTCATTACACAATCCAGTCAGAGTAGCTGTTTCCGATAAATATCAAACTGCTGATAATCTTATACAATCTATGATGTTAGTAAGTGATGGATATAAGAACACTTTCCTTATACATTTATTAAATGAATTTGTTGGGAAGTCTATAATAATATTTGCAAGGACTTGTGCTCATACTCAACGTACAGCATTACTTGCAAGAATTCTTGGATTTGAAGCAGTACCATTACATGGCCAACTAACTCAAGCTCAAAGATTAGGATCACTTAATAAATTTAAGTCAGGAAAGTGTAATATATTAGTAGCTACTGATGTTGCAGCAAGAGGTTTAGATATTCCATCAGTTGATGTTGTTATAAATTATGATATACCCACTGATTCTAAAAGTTACATTCATAGAGTTGGTAGAACTGCAAGAGCTGGTAGATCCGGTAAATCTATATCTTTAGTAACACAATATGATTTAGAGATGTATTTAAGAATTGAAAGTGTATTAGGTAAGAAGTTGCCAAAAGATCCAAGTCCTCCAAAAGACGTTTTGAGTGCTTTACACGTTCATGTTGATAGAGCAAGTGCAGAAGCTATCAGACAAACAAAAGATTATCATGATAATCGTGGTGATAATCGTAGTGATAAAAGAGGGAAAAAGAGAAGAGATGATAGAGATAGAGAAGAAAGATAACAAAAATCATAATCAAACATAAAATCAAATATATAGCCAGCTATAAACTTAATTTGACTTGTCAACAAGTCATAAATAAATACATCATATTAACTTTGATGGACAAAATGAACTGGGCATCGTCCATATCCTTTCTTATTAAACCAGTCTTTAATACATTTATAATGGAATACACATAGACATTCTAATCTACCAACCTTATCACCCGCTTTTAAATCATCTAAACAAATCACACATTCATTTTCAAATTTCTCTTCTTTAATTGTATCAACAGAAGTTGCTGAAAAACTTTCATACTCTGGTTTTGGTATTGGTGGGATATTATATACTAACATTTTGTTTCTTGAATGTTTCCCCGGTGATGAAAATCGTTGGTGTTCAAGATTGAAATCAAATTGGACTAAACAATCATTTATATGCGATTCTTTAAAAGCTTCATATTCTTCATTTTGATAATTATGATTAAATAATTCAGAAAGATCAATTGCACAAACTGGACATAATTCTTTACTAGAAGAATCCAGAGAATCAATACCTCTAATCAGTTGTTTTGTACTATATTTTGATAAACTTGCAGTACTCAGACGAGATTCTATCGGGAGTGGTCTTGGAGGTCTAGAAGATATTGGAGATGAAGGGATTGGCATCAGTTCTGAATTTAAAGCCGTTCTAATCATTTTAATTTCATTAACACATTCATCACAGGATCGAATAAATTCACCTGGAACAACTCTAGTTTTTGAATTATCCAGATGAAGTACCATGGTATTAGGGAAATGCTTTATATACTGATTTGAACATGAACCACAAACGACTTTTCCACATTTACGACAATGATGTCGACGATTAAATAAGGTAAAGTTAGAAGAACAAAGAAAACATGAAGTTACTTCGTTATCATTTTGCCAAGTTGCCTCCATAACGATTTCCAGATCGAAAAAATTCTCGAAACTGCCAGTTTAAATGAGATTGCAAATTTAAAGATACCTGTCAATCAGAAGACCCAATTGCTTAATTTTAGACCGAATGTAACCAAAATCCAGCTATCTATTTGTTTATACTTTATATACAAGTACAAAGATTAAAGTTGAGAAGTCAACCGCAAATAGTTCAAAGTGATCAAGATGACACTGACTATGGTAAAATAAAGAAACTCAGAAAACGACCAGATACTCTTTAATACCAACGGATAGAATTCGTTGATTCAGAATTCTTCTTTCTATCACTTTTGATTTAAACAAGTTTCCTTATCAGGTTAACTTTATTCTTTGACTCTATTGTCTTTGATTTATTTCAAAGAATTATATACACGAGGTTCTCTTTCTTTGATTATCGAGATGTTCACTTTGAGTAAATGAATCACAGCTATGGGTTAATAGGGGTTTCTGGTTGTAGTTGAAGGAGGTGGCAAGAAATAGGATGATTAACGTTTGAGTTGTTTGTGAAGTTGTAGGTCGTGCGCGACACTTTGAATTGTGGTTGGATTTCACAGTGGAGGGGGGTGAATGAGATTAAGATAGAGACTGATATTTGTGTGGTGTCAGTTGTAGAAGGAGTGAAAAGAACAGATGAAATTTTCTTAGGAAGAAAGAAAAACAAGGATTTAAAGGTCTCTAAGTTCTCTCATATCTTTTAATAGACCTGTATCATCAGATTCTTTGTTTCTCTTGGGTTCGTTAGGTCCTATTTTTCAATTGCTCACTCTGTTTCACTCCAGTCTGCTCTCTTCTCAGCTGTTCTCTTCTCAGTCTGTTCTCTTCTCAGTCTGTTCTCTTCTCAGTCTGTTCTCTTCTCAGTCTGTTCTCTTCTCAGTCTGTTCTCTTCTCAGTCTGTTCGCTTTCTCAGTCTGTTCGAATACTATTTACTGTATCGGTATAGCGATGCGTATCGACATAAGCTAATTAACTCAGTATTCGCCCAGTGTTCGCACAAGTATTCGCTTCGCTCATACTAGTGTTCTCCGCTCATACTAGTGTTCTCGTCTCACTTACTTTCGCATCCTTACCTTTATATAACAACTCTCAAATCTACACCATCAACATCATCTCAACCTACTCTCTATGACAGATCGTCTTACACAACTCCAACTTTGTTTAGATCAACTTGTTGATCAATTCAATGCTACAGTGAATTATGTTAATTCACATAGTAATCCTGGTTTATTAGATAAAGATGAAAATTCACATCTTAATAAAGCTGCTAGTGCACCAATACCTGGTCAACAACAACAATCATCACCACCGCCAGAAATCCCAATAAAATCTGAAGATTTTACAAATACAATTAGCGAATTATCTACTGATATTATACTCAAATCAAGACAAATTGATATGCTTATAGATTCACTTCCTGGTATTGGAGTCTCACCAACAGCACAATTAGAATTAATCGACCAACTATCAAATGAACTACAGCAAGTGGAAGAAAAGAGAATTGAAAAGATAAAAGAAAAAGAAGAACTTTTGAATTGGTGTGAAAGCTTGATTATAAAAACTGCAAAGGGTATATCAGAAACAAAAACTAGCTGAGATGCGAATGATGGTATTTGAGTCCAACAGTCTTGATAACTATTTATATGTATCACAATCAAAATCCCACGATGAAAACCATTTTGAAGATTCACATACTTGATAATCCCATTTTCCACCAGTAATCAATGGTAAAAATGTCCAATAACAATAAATGATACCACCAATTAAAAGAATTATACTTGGTATTGTTAGGTATTTCCTCTTGATCATTTGATATTCAAAATATTGTGATATTAATAAAATTGTAAAATATAATGATATCAAGTAATGGTGAGCAAAAAGTTGTCTTTCCATAAAGAAAGATGGTAAGTAATGTAATATCCAACCTACCATCCATTCTAATGAATTGTGATAAAAAGTTTTGGTCAATTCAGACTCAAATTGTCTTTCAAATGGATTCATTAAGAAAAATGTCCTTATTAAATATTTTGCAATAAAGATAGTTACAAGGAAGAATCCAAGATAGTAAACGACAACATTACCTAAAAAGTAAATATGACTGCCATCACCATTATCAATACGTTCAGAATTACCAAAGTAACTTATACCTCTAAATACAAATGGCCAAGATTCTGGTCTTGAACTGAATACATGTTTTTCGGTAAAACTTCTGTTTAAACGAAGTATTGCCTTGTGATATTCAACAAATCTTGAAAAGAAAGAATAAGAACCAAGAGATACTTTTTCAAAATTCTCATTAGTTCTTTGATGTGAGTTTGTCTCAACATACCAAAATGTATTTGATAATGTTGGTTCATCAACACATAAAACTTCATTTTGACCAAATCCCCATTCTGGTAATTTATCTTCATGAGATATAACTAAACAACCAGTTCTGACATGTTTTAACTGAAAGATTGACTCTGTTGATCTTAACTTCCTCAAAGGTAAATCATTTTTAGAATGGGATTTTTTCTTTATTAACCTCAATTTAAACTGGTATGAGGTTTCATCTTCTGGTTCAAAAAAATCACACGATACTTCATTTGCATAATCATGTTCACTAATAGGAGGTCTGAATTCATTATCTACTTTCAAATACTTCTTTGTATTCTTATGTATTAATTTTATAATATCACCATCTTTTACTTGTAAATATTCAGATTCGATATCTTCAATAGTAGTTTCATTATCATTACCAATGGGTGCTATAATCCATTCATTATTAAGATCAGGTACAAAATTATAAAGACTTGTTTGTTGTAAATTAGAACCTGACTGATAAGTGAAAGGATGTGAATGTAAATAACTTTCTAAAGCTTCATGTTTAATTTGAACTGTGGATCCATAACTAACTTGAACTGGTTGATGTGTTATATCAGAATTTTCCAATGTAGATTGGAAATATGGTGATACAAATCCACTTCCACTACCATCAAATGGTAATAAAATGAAATTTAAAGAGAAACATCCTAAATAGATTATAAAAGGTATAACAAGTAAACCACCAAATCTATAAATAAAATGTTTAAACCAATCAGAATCTGTTATTGATAAATCTCCTAATAACCTCCATAATTGGATTATTGTGAAAATTCCAATCCAAATCAAAGTAAATAAACCACTTAATTTTATAGAACAAGTGAAACCAAGACATATACCAGTAAGTACCAAGAATTTGAACCATTTGTTTGTAAAACTAGGAGCTGATTGGAACTTTTTGAATGTATAAATAGTTAAAGCTGTTGAAGCTAATAAAGGACTATCTAATAATATAAATCTACTTATAGTTGAAATTGAATTTTCGAAAACCACAATCAAACCACCAAGAAATGATATACCTGAACTACAATTTGATGCTCTCAAAATTCCAAAAGTTGCTAGAATTGTAATTAAACCACAAATACTAGAGAATAATCTCATAGCTACAAATGGAACATTCGAATCAAATATATCACCAATTGCCCCAAATTCGAATTTTCCATCCCAACCAAATGAAATTCCAATAAAATAATAAATCAATTTAGCTAATGGAGGATGAACATCAATAAAAAATTCACCATCATAATAATTCTTTGCAAATCCACCAAAATGAGTTTCATCAAATACAACTTGATTTGGATGATTGAGGTTTGGTAAACGGATTAAAATACTCAAAGAAAGTAATAAGAAGATCAAAAGATGATCATTTTTGGTTAAGGTTGAAGATGAAGTTGGGAATCTCTTTGTGATATAAACTTCCTCCTTCATTGATTGAAGATGATGTTGGTATTCGAGTTATATATAAGACTGCATTTAAGTTTGGATTGAGATCGTTCGTTAGCGAGGTGAGATGAGACCAACTTTGGTGAGGAAGCAGATCTGGGGGATAAAAGTCATAACAAGATGACAGCACTTTATAACGAGAATAAAATGGTGAGTGATAGTATATGACGACTGCTACACTCTTTTAAGACTATTTACATTTTTCTATAATATTATACATTATCTTCTTTTCTATCCTTCTCTTCACTTTCCTCTTGATCTCCTCCATATCTCCGCTTTTACTTTCCTTCCATCTTACTCCCTTCCTCTCCTCAATACCCAACATACAACCCTCCACCTCTTTCCTCCAACTCATCAGCAACAAAACTAACATACTCAGATGAATTCCCCCATCCTAATTTCGCAGTACATCCAATATTTCTCAAACATGGTAACCTCTCTTCATTCAAAGCAATGGCAATATCAGCCGGATCAATCTTTGTATACGTACCAACATTACCACTACAATCAATATAAATGTTTTTTAAAGGTCTCTTGTAAGGTAAATAAACCAAATTCTCTTCATCAAAAAATGAATCTGAGACATAATCAACAACAAATTCAAGACTGACTAAATTTGGACAATAATTAAATGCAACATCTAAGCTATTTTCTTTTAATCCTGGCATTGGATATTGAACTTTCAATATCTTTAGCTTTTTACCAACTTTAAATAAAAGATGTCTAAAACCTTCATCTTTAATTTGTGGACAATGAGCAAATTCTAAATGATTTATTGTATCTGGGAAATCAGATTTCGTAAGAAAACTATCAGAAATCCCACCAGATATTCTTAAAAATGATAATCTTGGTGGCCATTGTACTTCATCCATATCTCTAATTTCAATTGAGGATCTTGGAAATGAAAGTGCTGTTAAATGAGTTAATCCTTTAATTGCAAGAAATAACTCTTTTAAGTTTATACTCTCACTCACCAATCTTAAATCTAGAACCTTCAAGTTATAACATTTCGTTAAAGACATTAATGGTCCAACACCAAAACTTGTTTGAGGTGCAATAAATAATTCAAGGTTTAACCTTGCTCTTTTCAAAATTTTTGATAAATAAGCATTTTTACCTGATTGGATAATATTTGAGAGATCCAAACTTTTGACATAATTACCAAACTCTCGGTTTTTTGCCCCAGAAATCGTCTCCATGAAAAGATGAAAATTTGATGCTTTCAATATTGGATTGACATAAATCATGGGAAACACAATTTGATAAAATAGTTTTGATACTCTCAAATACTTGGGGTGAATCTTACCTGAAGCTTTCAAAAATTCAAGTATTTTGACTATAATTTCAGTTGGTAATGTCATCTTATCGATGTCTTTTTCGGGTTCTTCCTCTATAATTTCAACAATTTTCACTTTATACTCAACATTACGACCATCAAGGCAACATCGTAGAACATCTACTTTTTCAAATTGTGAAACTGGCCATTTTTTACCTTTATGAGATCTATCAGGAGTAAGAACATATATTGATCTTATATTTGATGGTAAAGGTTTACGAGGTACTTCTTGGAAATCTTCATCATCTTCAGATTCTTTTTGAACAAAATCGCTTCTATAGACATATCTCCTATAAGGAGGTGTTATCTTCTTTGGCCTTCTTTTGTTTGCAATTTTGACTGATGAGATGATATTGATTGAGGTTGATGTAGATAAGTGATAAGTCACGTGGATTTGAAAATGCGAACAGAGTGAGTAATTCAATTGTATGAGATGATTGAAGAGAGGTTAGGCTGATTCAAAAAGTGTCACGCACAAAATAATGGACTTGGATAAATCTTTCAGTTTAACAATTGGAATATTCAATCAACTTATTGCAGCTAAAAAGTGTACTTGGCTTCTTTAAATGTGGGCAGAGCGAATCCTTATATAAAGTAGAGTCAGTGCAAACATCACCGATTATCGCCACTTGACTGGTATTAGAGTAGTTGAAATAGGTTACTCTATTTTCTCATACTCTCTTAGTGTACAGAAACCTTACTTAGCTCGCACTTCTACACCAGTTAACATACTTGTTTATTTCTACTTATTGTCCTCAGTCTCTGGAAACAAAACAACAGGGGTTGGATCTGGAATCTTACTTTTTCCTTTTATCTTTCTTAGCAACCATTCAATTATAACCTTAGTATTCACTTTGTTGGTTTTTATACCAAGAACCTTGTACATACTATTCAATAGATATCGAAGTATTTTACGAGGTACAAATGTATAAACTATAAGAATAACTTTTATAATCCTAAGTATCAACCTTAAGAACAGTTTGAATCTTTTTATAAAGTCGTCAAATGGTCTCAGTTGAAAATCAAAATACTCAAAGAAGTCATTTATATCATGGATTATCTTGGTATTGAAATATCGAAAAACTTTATTCTTAAAGGTTTGAAGAATAAATTCAGGTTTTGATTGTGGCTTTGTTTGAACCAAAGATACCCCTGTTCTTTTTGATTGTAAAGGTTCAAATCTTTTGAATTTCTTTGTATTGACTTCATATTCAAGTTTGATTTTACGTTTAGGTAATGATGGAGGTGAGGGTGAGTTTTGAGTTTTAATGAAATTTGAACATTCTGAAGAGCTTGAAGGTTTGTGCACTCTTACTAAAATATCAGGAGAAGGTATGGATTCGATGAAATTCATCAAAACCTTTTGTATTTCACCAGAAGAATTTGAACTCAATAAAAGACAAATCAATAAACAAATTAATTTATCACTTATTTGAATAATAAATAATGATATCAATAGAATATTACATTGATATATGAAAACCTCGGGTTTTGTTGTAAACATTACAATTTGTGGATTTCGCAACCGTTGCAACAACGCAATGAGAGTTGAATGTGAGCTCCATAGGTTTGTGGTGGAGAGACCGTAATATCTACACAACCTTGAATATATATTGAAATTTGGTTCCATGGTCTAGCGGTATGACGTCTCTTTCACTCAGAGAAGGCCACGAGTTCGATCCTCGTTGGAATCATTTTTTTTCTATACAATTTCGTAAAAGATTTATATTCTACTTAGAATCGAAAGAGACTTATATTCTAATTCTACTTAATTATTCCTCTTCATCACTTGTAATTTCTTCATCGCTTGAACTCTCTTCCGTTATATGAGAACCACTATCATCATCATCATCTTCATCATCATTACTTGGATTAACATCTGACCATTCAATATAATTCTCACCAATCAATTTTTTACACATAGGTAAAACCAAAGGATCAAATGGGAAATATGCTTCCAAATCTAAAAACTCTTGCTTTTGTTTAAAATTCCCAATTGCTGATGGCAAATCAGAAGATTTTTGTCCATTTGTTTGTAACATTCTTTCTCTTTTATTATGCTCAATTATGGAATAACAATAACAAACATTCAACTTTGTTGCAATCTTTGCAAATATAAATACAACAGTTTCATCACAAAACTTTAAAGGATTGAATTGTGCTATTATCATTCTTTGGAAAAATTTATCTAAATCACATTCCCATTCAGAACCATCATTAGAATCAACTTTATTAAGTAATTTATATCTAAAACAAAAAATATACAACATTGCCTGGAAAGCAGCATAAAACAATTTATACCTTTCCATCCCACCACTTCTATTAGTTTGAATTTTTCTACCCATATCATCTTTGTTATTTGATATCAATTCGCATTCACGTTCTATAACATATTTATTTAACCAACCAACAAGATAACTAACAACGAATACAACTTGATGACGGGATAGGTTTTTAGCTCTTGCTATATATGAAGATAAATATTGCATTGATTTTAATCTTTTTTCTAAAATTTCTCCAGGATTAAATGCAACATCAATAAGTAATACTAGGAAGGAATCAGCAAGTTCAGGTTGATATTGAGATATCTGGAACAAAGTAAATTGGATAGATTTTGTAAAATGTGTTGGTAATATATGACTTTTAAATAGAGATTGTATAGTATTAAAAAGATAAACCCCATTACCATTATCTAATTCTTGTTGTGAAAATGACGACTTTGTCGTTATCAAAAGTAAATTCATGATAGAATCTAATTTACTTGAAAGTTTCTTTATATTTTGTGTTGATGTAATACCATTTATGATATATTGTTCATCATCTTCATCCTCATCCTCATCATCCATTTTTAAATCTACTTCTTCATCATCACCATTTATTAAATCATCTATCTCATCATCATCTAAATCATCTAATTCATTCTGAAGTTCAACATCTAACTTTATACAACAATCGATAACCAATTGCCATATATTGTATTGTAATTCTGGACAATATTTAAGTATATTCAATAAGTTACCAACATAAAATCTCAATTCTGTTGATGAACTTGAAAAATGATGAGGGAATGAATTTTGTAATATTACTGGTAAAATGTTTATAGAAGTTGGTATAAATTGTAAGATCTTCTTTAATATATCATGATGATATTTCAGTTCATCATCAAAACAAAATTCATTAGCTAATTTTGTCAAGACATCATTTAAATATTTTGGTAATGAAGATACAAGTATTGATAAGAATTGAGAGTACGACTCAATAAATTTGATGTTATCTTGATTTGATGGTTTTATTTCTAACCATGAGTATGAAAGGATTGCAATTATTAGCTTATGACATGATTTTGAGTCTAATTTGGATATATTTGATATAAGGGTTGATAATATGACATTGAAATTTTGAATTGATATAGCTTCTTGATGTGACGATGGTAAATTTATTTTTGATGTTAGGGTATTTAGTTGATTATAGTCATTCTATTGTTAGTATGGTGGTGGGGAGAAGAAGAAGTACGAGGAAGGAAGAAAGTATGAGATTGAAGTTTGCTCAGACCTACACCAGAGGTGACGGTTTATTGTTAGTTGAGCTCTTGAAATCCCCTCTCAGAACTTATCTCCTTCCCTTCTTTATTACTTTGATACATACCCTTTCTGATAAATCTAAAGCAGATTTTACAAAGGTGGAATACATTTTCTCAGAAAATGATCCACCTTCTTCTTCTTTAAATCTTTTTGGATTTGACATTTCAGTAGAAATACTACGCTTTCTAGATAATTGTTCAATTGTCATCATCATAGCACTTGAATCATATAAGGAATGTGGTTTCTTTTGGATTTGAGATGAGAAGGGGAAAATTTCAGATACTGCAGGTATTAAGGTAGTGTGATGATGAGATGAGACAGGGGAAGATGAAATATGAGAGAGAAGCGAGAGAGGTAGTGAGAGAGGTAGTGAGAGAGGTAGTGAGAGAGGTAGTGAGAGAGGTAGTGAGAGAGGTAGTGAGAGAGGTAGTGAGAGAGGTAGTGAGAGAGGTTATACTGAACATGACAATAAAATGTGATATAGCGAGAGAAATGTGAAAAGAGATGTGAATAGAGATAAACACACAGAATTGAAGAGATTGAGAATAGAGACCACAGAGACCTAAAACACTGTATCATACTGGAGACTTTAACCATCTCAAGTGCTTTCTCTCATGGAGGTTCTTGGAAATTCATTTTCCTCCCTCGCTTGCTCATGGAGTCCGTTCATAAACACTTTATCAAGTCATTCCTCACTCCATTCGCTTTGCTCATGGAGTTCGTTTTTTAATAATACATTTATTCTCAATATAAATAGTCTATGATCACAATTTTGAACTCTTAACTAATGAACCTTCCTTGTACATTTCAGTAATTTGCTTCTCAAAATACTTTGCAGCAATTGGTCTTTTAATCTTCAAAGTTGGTGTTACAACATTTCTATCCTGTCTTAAAGGTTCGAATTCGACATAAATATTATGGAACTTTTCAAAACCTTGTAATGTCTTTGAAGCAGTTACATTCGTATTTAATAACGTTAACAATTTCTTTTTAACTTCGGTTTTATTCGCAATCTTTAAAATAGTTTCTTCGTCTGTCAAATCCTTCTTTGAATATCCATTTTTAACTAAAAATGATACGATAGCTTCAGGATCAACACCAAGAATTCCCAACAAAAAGTATTCACTTGATTTACCATGAGCAAAACATTGAGTTAAAATTGGATTTGATGATAAATATCTATTTTCAACCTTTTCTGGAGTAACATATTCACCTTGAGCTAATTTAAAGAAATTTTTAACTCTATCAATTATAAAAATTCTACCAGTTTTATTACAAATTTTTGCAACATCACCAGTATGAAACCAACCTTCAGAATCTAATGCCTTTTTAGTTTCTTCTTCATTCTTAAAATATCCATCAAAGATTTGAGGTCCTCTTAATAATAATTCACCTTTCGCACCATCTTCTGCATCGTGTGTATAACCCAATTCTGGAAGTTCACGAACTCTCATTTCACAAGTAACACCAATTGCACCACATGAACCTGGCTCAGCTTCAAAAGCTTGTGAGATACAAATTCCAGCAAATGATTCAGTTAATCCATAACCTTGCATGAAACCCATACCTAAAGCAGCTTTTAAGAATTTTACTGTGGAACTTGCAATTGGTGCTGATCCAGTGATATTATACTTCATATTATCATAACCAAGGGCACCACGAAGTTTTGAAACAAACAATTTATCATAAATGAAATGACGACCTTCATTACCATCTTTGAGTCCTTGATGATATTCTTTATAATCCAAAACTTTACCAAAAATTGCTCTACGAATACTCGAGTCTTCATTTTCAATTGTATTTGCTTTCAAAATTGCTTCAAATTTTGTGAAAACTCTTGGAACATTTGCCATCCAAGTTGGTTTGAAAACTTTTAAATCTTCAACAAGTGTTAAAGGAGTACCATTTAATCTTGGGAACCCAATTTCATAACTATTGGTCAAATTGAATGCAATACACTGTCTTTCAAAAATATGTGCCAATGGTAAAAATGAAAAAGATTTACCCACTGGTGGTCTTGGAAATTGATACAATAAAAATGTTAAACCTGCAATTGCAGTTTTATTACTTAGTAAAACACCTTTTGGATTTGATCCAGTTGTACCTGAAGTAAAACTAATGGTATATAAAGATTGTTGAGTTGGTGGTAATTCATTTGTTGGAAAGATTTCACCAACTTTAATAACTTGATTTAAATCAAATAAAGTAATGTTGTTTTCTTTTGCATAACTAACTAAATTTGAATCCTTAATTGGATCCATGGAAACAATTGAAATTAAATTTCTCAACTTATCTGATTTTGATTTTAATTGTATAATTTCACGAACATGATTTATGGAAGCAATAACAACTGGTGATTCAGTCGAATTTAAAATATATTCTGAAGTTTCAGGTCCTAAAGTATCATATAAAGCAGTTGAAGTAATTGAATATGCATTACACATCAAATCGGATAAAATCCATTCCCATCTATTACCAGCATAAATAGTTGCAACAAATGAAATATTATTTTTATCATATAAGTGATAATTAAATTCGTGTAAATCTATTTTTTTATGACTTTCACAATCGTTAAGCTTGTAAGGATTATTCTTTAATAAGTAGAGTAAACCAGATCCAAATTTTGTCTTCAAATCACTAACTTCTTTAAAATTTAAAGAAGAATACTCACCAACTTCACCAGTTTCATGATTATAATCTCTTGTTGACAAACATTTATTATTTGGAAATATTTCAGCCGTTTTTTTAAAACGCTTATAGTAAGTATTTAATTCAGGTAAAATACATTCTTTAAGTTTTCCTTCACCAACTGCTTTATTTCTATAAATATGACTATAACCATCAACTTTTGAACCCGGTACTTGAACAGAATAATTCCATTCAGAAGGGTCTAAAGGTAGTTTGTTACTTATTCCGATTTCAACATCGTCAACTGATCCACTCAATACATATGGAGATGTTTTTGAAGCAAGTTCAGTCATTTGACGTTACTTTGTTGCGAAGTTTGAATTTATATACATTTTAAAAATGCGGGGGTGGAATTTCCTCGGCAGGGGGGGAGTCGAATTTACTGCAACTAACGCTCGAAATTTAGGTCGTTCGGCTCTGAACCCTAGTAGTGTCATAACCGATTATATATATAACAATTTTGACTTGCTTGGTAATGTCAAAATGGTTTAAGAAAGATGCATTAAACCAGTCAACAATAGTGAGATAATAAAGTTTTAGAGTAAATACTCGAATTGTGAATATTTGATCGAAAAGGCTATACTTAATTTCAAAGTTTGAAGTTCGGTCGAGTGGGTTCGATTTGTGGGGAAGATGAGTTTTAAAAAGGTGTTTAGTGAACCCATTGGTTTTGAGATTGGGATGTATAAATTGAGACTATCCAGATCTCCTGCTGCTTTATCAAGTCTTTTGGTTTTCCTCTCACCATACCAAATTACACTTTTGACCTGATTTTATCCTGTATTGAAGTCTACTTCAATATTTTGATAAGCAATTTAAGAATTGGAGTTTAGAATTGTAATCTCAAATTTCTCGATTTTTCGGTTGATATCGGCTCAAAGAAATTTCAAATCGATTTCTAAATCGGAATTAAACTTAAGCTTTCCGACATTAATGTCAAACACACGACTTTTTATAATCTCATATTTTTGTAGTTTTATCAACTCCCTTTTGATATGCTTCGTATTCATCCTTTACCATTATTGAGTTTTAAAGATCTAATATCAAGACAAACTATACATAAATATGGGGTATTAATAGGTCAAGATTCAATTGTTTATACTTCATTTGAATTACTTATACAAGATAATATAGATATGAATCATTATCTACATCGGAAAGATCAATTCAGAACAATTTTCCCAGATTATGACGTGATTGGAATTTATGGTATAGGTGAAATCAAAGAGTTTGAAGAGTTTAAAAATTTACCTTACTTATTAGTAAATTCCGACTTGAGGTGTTATTTGAATGGACATGAAATCCCAGTTGAAATCGTAACCAACAATATAGAAAATATAGTAACTTCAACTATTGTAAATCATACAAAATATTCAGGTAATAAAGAAGAAAAGTTTGAACAATCTCAAGTTTCATATAATCAATTAAGTGAAAAAGTTAATTTAATATTGAATTATAAAGGTTGTGATAATAGAATCAATAATATGATTGGTCAATTGGTAAAGAAAATAGAAAGAGATATAAAAGAGGAAGAAAACTTTGAGTTACAAACTAGTGAATTAAGTCTCTTGACGAAAAATGCTGTAATGTTAGATCATCTAAAAGGAGAAATTGCAAGAAATGTACTAAAGTATGGAACAAACGAATTATATGGGAGATAGAGGAAGTTTATAAGACTAGGTTGGACTATATTTGTTTCCTTATCTGTCGTTGGAGAATTCTCGGTAATTAATATTTAAGGTTGAGATTGATTAAGAATGATGAAATATGGGGTAAAATGGAGAAATCGGTAATTGATGAATGCCTTAGATTAAAAGGATGCCTGTTAATAATTCTCCTCTATATCATGTCTTTAGTTGCTCTTTTAATATTTTGTGTTCTTAATTGGTAGTAACAACGTGTACCATACGTCACAATTTATCTCATCTCCTCCACACTTGTATATCTCAATTATTTTTTGACTCTGAATCATTACATAATAAATTACATAATTGGTTTTTTCTTTCCATTTCAAAAATAATTCGCACCCGATATTCTCCCGTGTATTAAATAGTTCATAGCCAGCAAAAAAGAATAAAAGAATAAAATCCAAGAAAGTTTAGAGCTCACCCCACAATTTTAATTCAGTTTGACTTTGACATTATTTCTCTTCTTTAACCAGCCATTCTAATTTATACACTCTGATTTTTAACAAAGAGACATAATACTTGGACGGCACACGACCCACGAACACCTGAATATTAAGTCAAAATTCAATATAGAGAGCATTTATACCAATACTATCAATTACTTGAATATATAAAAACACTTAGCAAGATAAAAAGCTAAATATATATATATATACAGACTTTCACTATTACATTTACTTGAATGAGTGAGAGTGAAGTGTTTTCTGGTGGCGCAACCACCTCCCAACATGTTGATGCCGAAAATGATGACCATTTCAACAATACAACATTTAAATTAAAAAGGACAAGATCATTAGGTTTATTGGATGAATTTATTCTGCCACAAGAGATTGAAAAGAGGCTAGAGGAGGGAAATGGTGAACGTGAGAGTAGAGAGGAAGAGAAAGAGGAAGAGAAAGAGAGCGAGGAAGAAGAAGAAGAAACTTCAGATGTAAAACCAAACTCCTCTGTAGAATTTACACCTCATGATGATTCTTATTTAGCTTCAGAACCATCAAGACATGTTGATTATTTATCTCATCAATGGGATGTTTTTGATATATCAAAGTCTTGGAGATATGTTATACAAAAACGTAAAGATGTCTCAAACTCAGCAAGATT
Source organism: Glucitozyma multigemmis (assembly GCA_030572295.1). Taxonomy (NCBI): domain Eukaryota; kingdom Fungi; phylum Ascomycota; class Pichiomycetes; order Serinales; family Debaryomycetaceae; genus Glucitozyma; species Glucitozyma multigemmis. Next base: position 488,387 of record JAJLZT010000007.1, read on the forward strand.
AGAAAATGCTTCATGGAGAACATGGGCCCAAAGAAGATCGAATTTGAAAACTATAAATCCTGAAGTAGTTAACTGGTCAAAAGAAAGTGATGTTACATGGCTATATGGACCAATATTAAAAGACGATGGTGGTAATGAAACAAATGAAGATACAAGACCAACCACTGCAAGTTCGGCAGTTGCTGGTGATATTCAGATACACAAATCATCAACAAAATCAATTTTAAAGAGAAGAACAGTTCAAGAGTCAATGATTTCACATTCAAATCTTCTAAAGTTAGAATTAATGACGAATAAAATGATTCACAAAGAAAAAGAGAAACAAGCGGCTGCTCATGCTGCTTCTAAAGCTGAAAAATCTCATGAAAAAGTCCCAGAGTTTGATGATTATGATGCTATTTCAGCAAAATTGAATTCTCAATATAACACTTCAACTACCAAAGAAGATAAGGTTGAATTACCAAAATCTATAGTATCCAAAAATTCACACAAAGATGATAAAGTCGATAAGAAAGACCGTCATATTCATTTTAACGATCAAGTTGAACAATGCATTGCAATTGATGAGTTTTCAGATATCAATACAAATGAGAATTCGGATTATGATGATGATGAGGATGATTATATTTATGAAAGTAATGAGAATGATTATGACAATGATTTAAGTGATCTTGATTCAAATGATGACGATGATGAAGAAGATGATGATGATGAAGGTGGATTTTTCTTAAATGTAAAATCACCAATTACAACACAAGCACCACCATCACTCTCAAAACATAGTTCAAATAGTTCAACAAAAAGTTATACCACAATACTGCCATTACCTCCAACATCATTAAATTATGGTTCATCAGATGAATCAAGTGATGAAGAAAATCCTTATACATCAAGTTTATCACATAATTCCACAAATAGAGGTTATGATTACAGATATGATTATAACACTGTATATACCGTTGATCCAAACCATGCAATTTATGGTAAATCAAATAGAGAACCAGATGTTGTTGATGTTCCAGAAAATATCACAATGGGATCAAATTTTGATTATGAAATCATTGAGAATGATGATTTCAAACCAGAGAATTTACCTATTATAAATCCTCAAACTGATGATAATCTACTAAGATCATCAACAAGACCAACTGAACCAAAACCTAAAGCATTCCAATTGAGTGATTCAGATAGTTCTGATGATAGTGATTCAGGTTTAGCAATATCAACAAGAAATTCAAGTCATTCATTAGCTCAACTGGTTTTCGCTAACAATAATTTGACAAGTGCAAATTCAATGCCACAACATAATCCTCAACCAATTCAAGCTCCGGTATCAACCATAAATTTAAATAGTTCATCAATATCCTTATCCAAACAACCACATTCATCAAGTTCATTACACGATTCATTTTTTGGTACAAATGATGGATTTTCATTACAAAAATCAAATCCATCGTTATCAGATCTGTTTTTCAATACTGAAGTTAAAGATGTTGATTCATCTATGGTGGGAGCACAAAAAAAATCATCACCATTACCACCACATATTACTAGTGCAAATGCATTTTCAGGTAATAGTCCACCACCACAAACAACTTTAGGTAATGGGGGTGGTACTGGACCTAAAAAAAGTACTTTTGATTTTGATGATAGTAGTGATGAATTAGATATAGATTTAAGTGGTGATAATCATACACCAAGTTATAATTCGTTATCACAAGTAGCTGATAAAAATGGTATTAGAAGTTCATCACCATCAGATAATCTGCAAAATGCTGGATCAAATGAGAATTTAGTTGGACAAGCCAAAATTTTTGCTAATCTGTTACTTGGGAATTGGAAAAACGATCGTAATAAAAATGAGTAGTATATTTAATCTGAATATATATTTTACATAGTTGAGTTGTAGTGGTGGGAGTGGAGGGAGTGGAGGTTGTAGTGGTGGGAGTGGAGGGAGTGGAGGGAGTAGTGGTGGGAGTAGTAGTAAGAGTAGTGGAGAGAATAGTGGTGAGAGCAGTAGTGGAGAGAGTAGTGGAGAGAGTAGTGGTGAGTAGTAGTGAGAGCAGTAGTGAGAGCAGTAGTGAGAGCAGTAGTAAGAGCAGTGGAAAAAGCAGTAGTAAAAGCAGTAGCAAGCAGTAGTTCGAGCAGTGGTAAAAGAAGTGTGTCATATATAACTGTCCCTGAACGTAGTTGCAATTAAGACCAGTAGGACCGCAACTCTCCCTCATGTCTCACTTGTGGCTGGTCTAAGACCAGCTACAGGACTGGTCTTCACCTGTCTCACTCCTATATACACAACCACGCATATAGAGATGCAAAGCAATCTTATCTTACAGGCATTATATCACTCTATAATGACATTACTCAACCCTATGCCAAACGAAATAATGAATTTGCTTTCAGTAACAACAGGCAAACCTATGGATAATAAGTGTGAGTTAATAGGGACGTTCTCCCTAATTACTCAGGCTTTTTTAGGATTTCTTTGTATATCATCATTAATAGTAAAACGGTTTTATGAATATCCAGTAAGAAGAACATGGTCCGTTTGGGGGTTTGATGTATCAAAACAAATTATTGGTGCAATGGGTGTTCATGTTTTTAATGTTATACTTTCAATTATTAAAACAACTGGCCCAGTTATATTTAATGAAGAAGAGCCTGATAATTCAGCTTGTGATTGGTATTTCTTAAATATTGTATTTGATTGTACTATTGGAGTTTATGTACTATATCTTGTATTTAACAGTGTCAATTTAGTATGTAAGAAATATCTTCACTTGACACAAATTGAAAGTGGTCAATATGGTAATAATCCAGCAAGACCTTCATTTAAAGCATTTTTCAAACAACTAGCGGTGTATTTCAGTTCATTAATGATAACAAAATTCATTTTATATGGATTCATGGTTTGTTTTGAAAACCAGTTATTATGGTTTACAAGTCATATTTTACTTGGTGGACTTGCAGAATATCCAGATGAGTTTGAAATTTTTGTTGTTATGTTCATTGTACCATTGATAATGAACTGTTTACAGTTGATATTGGTTGATAATATAATTAAAAATGAGTATTTTGGTGAATTACCATTAAGTGGTAGACCATCAGAAGAAACACTTGTTGTACCAAAAAGTCCAATTAGCTATGGAACAAACGATACTTGAAGAGGAATGAAGTTGCATATGCTTATTTAGTAAGAGGTATTGGAAGTTAAGATAGTGAAGAATAGGTGATAAGTGGACGATTGTGTGAGGTACTACTTGTCAGGAGTTAGGTAAAGCTATTTGGTGTGACTAATTACCATCCATTGCAGAGCTATTTAAATCGACAACAGTGTCAGATCTATTTTGATTATGGCATCATGTATGAAGATTTGTTAAAGTTCAATTACAATCTCGATGTTTACCCGCTTCCTCCTTCCAATTGCAAAACTTACACTTGACTTCAGCAACCTACACTTGACTTCAGCTCATAGCTCATTATCAATCACTCCAACCTAACTCACTTCTTCCCCACCACAGTTTCTACAAATCCTCAAATCAGACAAATATCATAATTTTCATCTATTTCAATTATATAACTTAGATTAATATATACAGTTAAATCATCTATCTATTTACATCTCTTTACTTTCATCTTCTGACTTAAAATCCAAAACCTTTCATACATTTTTTATAATCAGATATGATATTATCACATTTTCCACTATCTTGACCATTTATCAATAAACATTCATCTCTTGTTCTTTTCTCATCTAAACAAACACAACATGGTTTTGGTTTATCTTCTTGTTTTGGTGGTGACATGATATAAGTCAGATAGGCAATAGATCTAAGATGAGATTTGTATGAGAAAGCATATCTCAAATAGTCGTGTCCAGAACTCAAATATATACTGATCACCAAGACTATCCAGACTCAATACATCACATCACCATCGTACTAATTTCGTTTACAATTCATGATCAATGTCTATATCTCGTGAATTTGTTCATAATAACAATTCACAAGATTCTTTAAAGGTCAATGATAATACTCCTCGAAGTTCTATAGATGATAGTATCAATATAAATGATGATTTAGCTATATCAGAATATGGTCATGGTAATGGATCTACAACTGGATCTGGTCAAGGATCTGAAATATCTTCAGTTGGTAGATCTGGAAGTAGTCAATTAAGATCTATTAGACAAAGTTTTGATAATGATTCAAGTTTCCTGTCATCTATATATCATCAGCATTTCATTCAAGATCCCGAACACAAAATCTCTCCATTAGGTCCAAATTCAATTTATGAACTTACAATTGCATCTGATACTGCTAGAAGTAAAAGAAACAAACCAGAGAAGACTTCTGTGACTATAAATGGTGGTATAAGAACAGTAACAAGTCTAAAAATCCCTTCTACAAAAGATATACCAAAAATCTCTTTAGATAAGCTCAAAGACAAAGTATCTGATACCGAATTACTTGATGATTTTGTTAAAGATTTAGAACTCGAATATAAAAACTTTGATCTGTCTTATAAAAACTTAACAGAAGATTCACTTCAAAAGTTTATAGATGAAGCCAATTCCAAAAAGGATCATGATGATCATGAAATACTTTCTCAGTCTTCATTTGTTGATTTTTCAAATGATGATCTTTCACTAATACCATCTATATTTTTTGATTCAGAATTCCAATTAGATGATCCAAGAGTTTTCAAACAAGTCATGGAGAACTGTAAGATTATAAATGATGATATGGAAGGATTACAACTAATAGATAATACCAATATTCAGGAGAAACTTTCAGATTATTTAGATATTATAGAAGTCAACTTAATCAAAGAGATTTCAAATTCATCTGATTCTTTCTTTAATACTATTGATGAAATTAAAGACATCAAGACTCAATTAAGAGGATGTATAGAAAAACTTGATGGAATTGTAACTGATTTAGATAATGTTGATGAGAAGATTGTTGTACAAGGACTTCAAATTTTCCGTAAAGTTCAACAGATGAAGACAATAGAAAGTTTAGAAATTTCCATATTACAAATACAAGCAGTTGTTACTCATTTTGGATTAGCTAAACAAACATTTGCAAATCAAAATTTTGAAAAATGTTTAGAATTGACAATCAAGACTGAAAGTCTTTTAAGAGGAACTTCAGAAGAAAGTATTGATCTTAGTTTCTTAGAAGCATTTAGAAATTTAAGATATGATCTTTCGTTATTGAAAACTGAATGCTGTAAAGGTTATACCAATGAATTTTTACAACTTCTAGTACAAGATCTTAGACATCATTATAAATTTATAACATCAATAGATACTATAAATAGAATTTGTTCTTCTGTTGATAAGTCAAAAACAAAAAAGGATACAAAGACACCTTTATATCAACATATAGAACCATCAAAACGTCAAGAAATCAGTAAATATATTACAAATTTGGCAATCTCTGGTCAGATTACCACTGCATTCTCTCAATATCAAGATTTGATTATTACAGAGATTAAGGATATCATAAAAGCAAATTTACCATATCGAACTTCTTTGGATACCTCAAATATGTCATCAAGATCCAATTCACAACAACCTGAAGATACTAAACAAGATACAAATTTCTCATTATCATCAAATATAAGATCATTACAATCAGAAGAATTTGTGAAAATGCTAAAGATGACATATTGTAACTTATCTGAATGTTTACGTAGATTAACATCACATCAAAAGCTTTTACTTGATCTTGCATTAACATCAATCCCACCAACTTCAAAAGTTGATGTTATATCTTTAGATATAACAACAGCCATTAACAAAGCTATAGAGTTAACTCAAATCAGAATTACAAAGATAATTAATGTTAGACTGGAGCAAATTGCAGAATTAGGTGTATATGATTACCTAAGATTATATAGTATCAATTCTTTATACTTAGAAGAATGTGAATTGATAAATCCTGGATTTGTAATTGGAGGATCTGGCAATACGTTAAATGAATGGGTAAAGAATCATATATCATATTTTGTCCATAAATTCCATCTGACATCATTAAGATTTATAGCAAATGAATGTGAGAAAGAAACTTGGAAGATTGTAACGACGAATGAGGTGTTGGACCTGACTCAAAAGAGTTTAGATGAAGTATTGGGATATTCTGAATATATAGAATCCAAAAAGGAAAGAGGATTTTCTGGTTTAGAATGGACGAAAGTACTTGATTTGTATGAAGACGGAGATGAAGCTAATGAGTCTAATGGTCACAAATCTGATAAGAGTGATGATACAATTGTTATACGGGAAGAAAAATTCTCTCTACCAAACGTATCCTTGTTATCGATAAATATACTTAGAGATTACATAATCTTAAGTAAGATCTTTCCATTCAAATCATCTAGACTAGAACAAGATATACTAAATTATTTTAAAATCATCAATTCAAAAATGGCTCAAGCTATACTTAATGCTGGTGCAACTCGTACGGCTGGTCTTAAACATATTACAACAAAACACATAGCACTTTGTATTAGATCTATTGAGTTTAATTTATGTATACTACCAAGTATCAGTATTATATTTAATAGAGAAGAGAGGAAAGAACTAAGAGAAGAAAGGAAAGAAGACTTGACATTTGATAATATCATTAGTAATTATAAAGATCATGAGAATGAATTATTTTCAAAATTGATTTCAATTATGTATGATAGAGCAACTGGTCATTGTAATACAATACTTGAATTAGATTGGTCAGAATCTATAAAACATCCAAATCAATGTCATCCTTATATGGAAACTTTAGTTAAGGAAACAATGACAGTTAGTAGAATTTTAACAAAACATCTACCTGAATCCAAATGTACTTATATCATGTCACAAATATTTGATTCTTATAAGAAACTCTTTGTTGAATGTTTTTGTACAAAGTTACCTCAATTTACGGATTATAATGAAAAGCAGACTTTATTAAAGGATATTGATTACTTTAGAGTTAAATTATGTGATTCTATTGGATATGGAAATTCGGGTCAAGTTATATGGGAGAATGTCAATTCTATGCCTACTATAGAAGATATTCAAATGGAGAAGAAGATGAAACAAAGTATAGAGGGAGAAGTAATAAGGAAGTCATTGGAGAAACAAACCAAAGAGGAAGAAATAATAAGGAAGTCATTGGAGAGACAAACCAAAGAGGAAGAAGTAACAAGGAAGTCATTAGAGAATCAAATCAAAGAGGAAGATGGAAAGAGCTCGGAGAAACAAACTAAAGAGGAAGATGGAAAGAGCTCGGAGAAACAAACCAAAGAGGGAGATGGAAAAAATTCAGAGAATCAACCAATAGAGAAAGATGGAAAAAAGCCCCAGGAGCAAAATATAGAGGAAGAGGTTGCAACGACGTCAGAGGAGAAGAAAGAAAGAGATACCGAAATATCTAAAGAATCTGATACATAATCATATATTTAAATTAAACTTTAGATTCTTTTTCTCTATAGCCATATCTTCTGTAACAATAGCATCAATCAAATCATTTGGTGTTATATCAAAAGCTGGATTCCATACATCAATATTTGGTGTTGCAATTCCAATTGTAACTTTATCACCAATTCTCTCACCATCTAATAAAGGACCCGTTACTGTAGATAATTCATTTGGAGGTCTTTCTTCTATAACAATACCTTTACCACTTTCAGTCTTCAAATCTATTGTTGTTCTTGGTGCTGCTACGATAAATTTTATATCTTCAAACTCAGGAACAGAATTGAAATATGAAGATAAAGCTGCTAATTGAAATGTACCAATTTTATTCGCCGTATCACCATTTTTAACAATTCTATCCGCTCCAACAATTACAAATTTAACTGGAGCTTTCAGAGACTTAACGTCTCTACCTTGATTTAAAGAAGAAATCAAAAAAGAAACCATATTATCACATATTAAAGTGAAAGGAATGTTCTCATATTTAAGTTCATAAGTTGTTAATTTAGCTCCTTGATTGTATGGTCTTGTTTCACAAGTATAAACATGATGAAGCCAAAAATCTGATTCCTTTGATAATTGTTTATAGGCTGATCTAATTATACCTAGAGCAGTCCCATGACCAGATGTAGCTAAAGAACCGGTATTACAAATTGTTATGATTGAAAATGGTCCAGTGAATTTCTCTTCTTGAAGTACTTTTTTGATGTACTCTACACCATTATCACCAATTTTGAAGTTATTGGTTAAATCATCTTCATAAAGAGAGACAGAGTAATTAAATAAAGCGTCTTGAACTTGAGTGTTTAATATGGTAGAAGCTTGGAATTTTGAGGTTAAGAGTTGTTTAATTTCATTGGCAGCATTTGAAAGATTAACAGCAGTTGGTCTTGATGATACAAGATAATCTATTTTATCTAAAAGATCTGATATCGAAATATCAGTTTGTAATGATTTTGAGACTTCAATTAAAATTGAAAAAGCTCCAACAATTGCAATAGCTGGAGCACCTCTTACCTTCATTGATTTTATAGCTTGGAAAGCATCCTCAATTGATTGTATTTTTATATATGTTGTTGAATACGGAAGTAACAATTGATCAAGAATTTCTAATTCTAAGGTCTGTTTGTTGAAAACTATAGCTTTAAGAGTTGGTGATGACATCGTGGTGGTTTTGAAATCTGGAGTAAATTTATTGATGTAATCACGTGGGTTGCGATAATCAGACCAGAGATCAGATTGCAAAGATCAGAGGAGACTACGGTGAGATAATACTAAAATGTTTATTGGATAGGGGACAGTATGACAGAGAATGGAACAGTAAGACAGTGCAACAGACAGTGCAACAGACAGTGCGACAGACAGTGCAACAGACAGTGCAACAGACAGTGCAACAGACAGTGCAACAGACAGTGCAACAGTAAGACACCGATACACTTATACACTGGTCTAACAAATTGCCAGTATGAAATTACCATATCTACCTTCTACCCACAATACTAACAAAATCCTCAAAACCATCTCCTCTCCTAGTACTATTTCCGCTAAAATATCAACCTCCTTATACCTTCAATCACCCATTCTTCCTTCAAATTGTCCCATTTACATCCAAGTAATCTCTTACCACTCATTGGACATCTACCACCTTTCTCAACACTTAAACTTCCTAAATGATTATATATACATGAATAACAAAATACATAACCTGTTTCAATTATAGCAGGGTTATTTATTGTATTTTTACAAATGGGACAGTTTTTACCAGATTTACGTACTTTTTTCTTTGACTTCAACAAGTTTCTTTTTTCAATTGACGATGGTGGTGGTAATGAGCTTTCTAGAGTATTACCAGATTTTGCAAATTGATCCAGAAAATCAGAATTATTCCACCATTCTAAAAATTTCAACGTAAAGATTGAAATTGGAAAGAAAGTTCCAAGTATTAATTTCACCAACTTCCATGACGGTTTTGTTACAAAGCTTAAAGCTGTTATGAGATTTTCAATTTGATTTGGTGGTGCTATTCTATTTGATCTCTCAATCTTATTCAAATTTGCTGGGGGATCATTCTTATCATAATCATATTGATTTAATCTTGTATAATTGATTTTGAATAAGAACATTAATATTGAGGATGATTTTGTATTTCCACTTAGATAAGCTAATGTTAATAAGAAATTTGATGTCCTTACTAAACTTTGAAGTGTTGGGAAGACTCTAACAAATAATACTTTCAATTTCATTTTATAAACTTCAACTTTGTCATTTGGATCATTTGGTACAAGCTGTTTTGTTATATACTTTGGATATAAGATTTCATACCAATAGTTCAACTTTTCACATATATAACCAGTTCCAGTAATTTCCAAGATTGAGATTACTTTTTGTAAATTTGTCAATTGTCTCTTCTCTTCTATCATTTGAGGTACTAATTGAGTTAACTTACTTGAATTCAAATTTCCATCTGATAAAGTTGTTTGACTAACTCTTTTCAAACCATAGAAATTTTCAGTAAATGTCCCTTGCCAATAATGAATAAAATACCACTCCACAAATGATCTTACAAGGAAGTTGATCTCATCAAAATGGTTTGTAAATCGAAGTAGATAATTTGGGTATTTACTTGTATAATGAACAAGTATATAACGTAATGATGGTGATAATAAAGATTCTAACTGATTTGAGGATATTAATTCAAATAAAGTTGGTGTTTCAGCATCTAATTGTGATGCATCAAGTGATGAGTAATATTCCATTGAAGATGTTGATACCTCTCTGTCTATGATCCCTGTTCACTCAATCTTACGAAATCTGGGGTCAGAGTCGTGCCCTAGTCATATATTTGTCGTGCACAAGTCATTCTAATTACTCCATTTTGCAACCAAACAGTGGCACATCACACCTCAATGTCAATACCAAATTTGAATGAAGTACCTGGAATCGACTCAAAAGCTTGCCAAAAACACTTTGGATTATCAGATATAATACAAAGATCAAAATCTTATAAAACTACATCTTTTATACCAAAATTTGATGAAAATCCAGTTATTCTACTTGACTCAAATGGGAAATCTATAGATTATTCTGGATATCAAATTCTTGAATGTTCAAGTCCTTTAAATACTACGATATTTTCAGAATTCTCTATAAGATCGAATTCTTCATTTGTTCTATTGTCTGGAGATTCACACACAATCATAACTCAATTTTCAGACAATCTACAAGGTGATCTACAAAACGATCTACAGTCAGAGACTGAAACTAGACTCAGCTCAAGTTTTATAGAACTATGAAACTTCCTCTTAATGTCTTTATTAACACAACTTAACTAATGGTTCTTGTCTACATAAATTGATATCAAGTCTAAAATTTTCTTTAAAACTAATTTCCCATTGATGTAGATCAAACATTTGATAATTGGAAACTTCGGGTTCATCATCTTTAAGGTTCCTGAACCAATAAAACTTTGTTGGTATATTTTCATTTAATGTAAATATAGAACCATTTGAATTTGATTCATATGGTTTCCATCCAAGTAAAAATAAATAAGATTCAGCTAAAAGGTTTTCTAATGGTGTCAAACCATAATAAAACCCAAAAAATAAAACCAAAATCAATTCATTGGCAACTTGATGTTTTGTGGGGTTTTGCATTAAAGATGAAATTTCTTCTACAAATGAATCAAAAGAATTTGTTGATCTAATATTATTCCAATAGGATTGAAGTTTGAGTAAATGTAATGGACTTTTGATATTACTTTGAGTTGAAAAATTTGATGTTTGAATGAAGAATGGGACATATGGTTTCAAAATTGGTGTAATATGAGGATTAAATTCTTTGTTTTGAACTAATAATTTTGATTCTTCCTCTTCGGATTTTCTAACACTAGTAAAACAAATTATTAAATCTTGAATACCTGGTGGAACTCTTATTAAATTTGGATCACTAAATACTCCAAGTTCACTTTTTGAAAGATTGGAATTTTTCAAGACTTGTAATCCATGATATAGAAATTTGTTTCCATAAATAGAATTTTGATCTTGATCTGGAGTTTGGTCTTGATTTTGATCTTGATCCAAAGGTTCATTAAATTTTTCTGGTTTTTCAGATTTGATCTCCTTTTTAATACCATTTTCATTGATTTTATTTGAAGTTCCAGCAGCTGCTGCTGCCCATCTTAAAGCACCTACAGGTTTTGGTGGTGCAATTGCCGGTTTTAAAGATTTCACAATACCTGGACTATTTGTATCAGGGGTAATCAAAACTTTTGACTGGATATGGTTTTCTAATTTACGTACATTATCAAGTTTGATTGGGGTTGTCGGGCTTGATTCTTTGTTTGATGATGAAATTTGTGATTGGGATGTCAGTAGTATATCATTTTGATCATTCGGTAGAGATGATTTCCTTGGTGATATAACCGTATTCAATTCAGCAAAACTATCTTCATGATCATTTAAATCACTTTGACGTTTCTTTTCTTCAACTTCAAGTGCTTCTTTTATTATATCATCATAAAAAGTATCATCATAAATAAAGTCAGGATCTTGATTTGATTCAAGAAAGAAATCAATATCATCTTGTATTGTCCATACTAATTCAGGATTTACTTTACATTGCTTTAAATAAGTTATTGTCATTTGCATCTTTTCTAATTGAAAATTAATTCGATTCATAAATTGTTCAAGTTCAAATTTTGATTCTTCAACTTCATTTAAATTTGTTCTACGAGATCGTTTTGAACCAAGTTTTTCATATTCTGATTCCAATTTTTCAAATTGATCTTTTAATTCCTCAATTGCACCTTCAAGAAAATTGACTGCTTCTTTTGCATCTTCACTAAGATTATTTTCTTCTTGTTCAAGTGCTGCTAACATTATAGATTGATTTGAAAATGACTTCATTTTGGAGTTTTTCTCAACATCTTTATAAATCTCCATGGCTTCTTCAACAAGTTTCCTATGTTCTAATAACCTTTGTGGTGATATTATTGCTTCCATTGATTCATTTGATTGCCATATTTTGATTTGATCTCTAAATTTTTGTAATTTTTTGATTTCTTTCTTTAGATCTCCTTCTAGTTTTTCTCTTTGTGATTCATTATTTGAAGCATCATGACGTGAATGATAGTAATCAAATAATTCAAGTCCTTCAGTGATTTTTTTGAAAACAGCTTCAACTTCTCTGGGGTTAGTAAGATGTGGGTGGATTACCCTGAGTCTGGCTTTGAGTCTGTGCTCAAGTGTGAGTCAGAGTTTGTTCCTGAGTCCAAGTCTGAGTCTGTGCTCAAGTCTGCGGATCAACTCTTGAGTCTAACCCGAGATGACCACCTACTTTCAACTTCTCTTCAAAATCAATTTACATACTTCTGTAGTTTTCTGTGTGACATTATATGTCACTTAATCTTTTATGACCTGATTTCTAATCTGAGACTTCAACCTTCTCCAGATTAGTATAGAAAAATTTTTCTCTGCAAACGAGATACTACATACTATCTTAGTTATACAGTCTGATTGTACTTGATCAATCTCATGATCAAGACTTCGATTAATACTCTATTCGTTGTAATGAACGATATGAATTTAATATGATTAGTGGGATTGGGAGAGAAGTGCAATTGAGTATGGAATTGAGATTAGGAAAGATTTGGGTATTGAATGAGATTTAATATGTGAGACTTGTCAAGAGAGTGAACAGCCCTGAAATTGGGTCTACATCTAAGATTGGGATATTTTCAAGCTGAGCCTATACTTTCAATCCAAGAGTTAAATGTATCTAAGAAAGCTAGCCAGCTGTTTTTCCAAAACTACATCGTCAAAATCACTTTACACTAATTTTCATTTATTTAAATAATTTATCAACGATTACAATTCATCATCAAAGTCATCATCTGAATCTGGATCACCAAATTCAGAACTTTGAGAATCACCAGCACCACCGTATAATTTAGATGTAATTGGGGATGCAATATCTATCAATTTTTGCTTTTGTTCTTCAAATTCTTCAGCAGTTGCTGTATCAAAGTTATCTTCAATAAATTCTAAAGTTTCTTTAACTGCATCATCTAATGCTTCTTTGTCATCATCTTCTAATTTGGATCCTAAACCAGTATCGGTTGAATCTTTAAGTTGATTCTTTAACATATGAGCATAGTTTTCTAATGAGTTTCTAGCTTCAACTTTAGCTTTTAATTCAGCATCTTGTGCTGCGTATTTTTCTGCTTCTTCAACCATTCTATCAATATCTTCTTTAGATAATCTACCTTTATCATTTGTAATTGTAATAGATTCAGATTTACCTGTACCTTTATCCATTGCTTCAACTTTTAAGATACCATTTGCATCTAATGAAAATGTGACTTCAATTTGTGGTACACCTCTTGGTGCTGGTGGGATACCAGTCAACTCGAATTTTCCTAATTTATTGTTATCTTTAGCTAAAGCTCTTTCACCTTCATAAACTTGAATTAAAACTGTTGGTTGATTATCAGCAGCAGTTGAGAAAATTTGGGATTTTTTGGTTGGAATTGCAGTATTTCTATTAATCAAGGTAGTCATAACACCCCCAGATGTTTCAATACCTAAAGTTAATGGATTCACATCTAATAAAACAATATCATCAACACCTTCTTCACCTGATAAAACACCAGCTTGAACTGCTGCACCATAAGCAACTGCTTCATCTGGGTTAATACCTTTAGATGCTTTTTTACCATCAAAGAATTTTTCTAATAAATCTTGAACTTTTGGAATTCTAGTTGAACCACCAACCAAAACAATATCATCAATTTCACTTCTTTTAACTCCAGCATCTTTTAAAACTTGTTCAACAGGTTTTAAGGTCTTTTTGAAAGAATCAAGATTTAATTCTTCAAATTTAGCTCTTGTTAAAGTTTCTGAAAAATCAATACCATCAACAAAGGAATCAATTTCAACTCTAGTGGACATTTGTGAAGATAAAGTTCTTTTAGCCTTTTCAGCTTCTCTTTTCAATTTAGCCATTGCTTTTGGATTAGCAGTAACATCAATATCATGTTTCTTTTTGAAAACTTTAGCTAAATATCTAACGATTTTATAATCGAAATCTTCACCACCCAAATGAGTATCACCAGCAGTTGCTAAAACTTCAAAAACACCACCTTCAATTGATAATAAAGAAACATCAAAAGTACCACCACCTAAATCATAAACAATGATTTGTTTTTCACCATCGGTTTTATCTAATCCATAAGCAATTGCAGCAGCGGTTGGTTCGTTAACAATTCTTAAAACATTTAAACCTGCAATTGTACCAGCATCTTTAGTTGCTTGTCTTTGAGCATCATTGAAATAAGCTGGTACTGTAACAACTGCATGAGTAACTTTTTTACCTAAGTATTCTTCAGCAATTGATTTCATTTTACCTAAAATCATACCTGAAACTTCTTCAGGTGAAAAAGTTTTATTACCATCGTAACTAACTTTTACAACTGGTTTACCATCTTTTTTATCAATTGTATATGGTAAATGTTTGATTTCCTTTTGTACTACTTTATCATTGTATTTTAAACCAATCAATCTTTTGATATCAAACACGGTATTTTCAACATTTGATGCTGCTTGATTTTTAGCAGCATCACCAATTAATCTTTCTTCTTCAGTAAATGCAACATATGATGGTGTGATTCTATTACCTTGGTCATTTGCAAGGATTTCAACTTTACCTTTTTGCATTACACCAACACATGAATAAGTTGTACCAAGATCAATACCAATTACAGTACCGTAATTCTCTTCATCATCAGCTAATACTTGATTATTTGTGATGAATGGTAAGATGAGGAATAACGTATAGAAAAGCGTTAAGCTTGTAATCCAAAATGAATTGCTAAGTTTAAGCATCTTGAGGAGTTTGGAGAGATGTATAGAGTTTTATATAGGATGAATTTGACAACACATCGTTGAATTTGTGTCGGAACACGTAGAATTTCTAAGAAGGTGACGTGGCGTTTGAGACGCGTGCACGAAAAGAGGAAGAGATGTAGGTGAGAAAGGTGTAGGTGAGGAAGATGCAAGTGAAGAAGATGTAAGTGAAGAAGATGTAAGTGAAGAAACTGATGAGAGTGAAGTTAGAGGTGTGTATCATCCGTTTGTAAATTAACAACCAACGGCTTTTTGACAAAAATATTTATTGCTTTATTTAAGTTGCAATTATGTCGCATTTTAAAAGAACTTATATCGCAACTATGTTGCAATTATGTCGTACGTTGAAGTATACGTTGTATTCTCACCATCATTGCATTAATGTCGCGATAATCTCTTTAGTAGTTTCACGTCTATGTCTAAATATAGTCTCCATATTGCGACATCTACAATCCCATGCTTATAGGACTATTTAAAGAATTTCATGTAAAAATTCAATGTCTACGTGTTAACAACCATGTGTGGCTCAAGGTGTGATATCTGAAAGTAATTGTCTATTTAGGGACACATCTCAATTGACAATCAAAATATATAGTTGAAACAATAAGTTGCAATATCTCGCGCCGTACTTATATAATAGATGATTGTATATAATTTACTGAAACAAGTCAACTTGATTACATTGCATCATACTGATACCTCCATATATTTATAGACATATACATATTCATGCTTTCTTCCTCCTCTCTACCTCTCTCTCTCTTTCAATTCCGCGACTTTGCAATCTCAACTCATACTCCCGACCCTCGATATACTTCATCTCATTTCTTACCAAGCTCGATCTTAAATTTACTTTAAGCTACCAAATTATCAAAAAGCTTCAACTAAACTATAAACTTAGTGGCCCTTGAATTCAAAGTAACTTGGTATCTTGACTCCTTCTCTTTCTCTTTCTCTCTTTCTTTTATTCACACTTCCACTTACTTTGCCTCATTTGTAAAACTCTTGGTTAGTATACTTTGATCTACCTGTATTTACTTTGTAGTATCAACTCCATCAATCATTTTTTAGCCTTGAAAAAAAATTGCTCATAATAAAAACCCTTCAAGGCTTTAACTCCTAAAATTAACTACTCATATATCCGCTAACTCTTCTTTTCTTCTCTTTATAATCCACTACAAACACCATCTTGATCAAAAGACGTGTCCTAACCAACATCTCAACTATCCTTAAGCAATTTTACCTCAATCGATCATCAACAGATATGTCCGAGTTGATAACGGATGAACTAATCCAATTACAAAAAGAGATTACATCGAAAAATCCAGTTGATGTATTACAATTTTGTGCAAACTACTTCCATCATAAATTAGAAATTCAAAGAGCTCAATTATGGCAACAAAACAATAAAGCAAAAGCAGCTGGGATTCAGCTTTTCCCAAATGTAGATAATATATCACATGAATTTAATGGTCATGGTCATCCTCATCATTCATCAGCAAATTCTGCAAGACAACCAAGTTTTAAATCGCCATTTGGTGATAATGATCCTCATCTGTTACAAGAGCGTCATGAAGACCCAAAATCAAATGAAAGTGTTTTCAAAGGAGGTTTTGGTGTTGGTAAATCAACAACTTCAAAACCTTTACAAGAAGTTGATCCAAATGATTCCAATCCTTTATCAAAGGATAAATTCAAGAATAAATTACCTGTTGCTTTTAATGCAAATAGAAGAACTTCAGTATCAGCAGAAGCTTTAAATCCTGACGAATTTCATAATGATGATTGGAAACCTCCTCAAAATGATTTAACTGAAGAACAAAGAATAGAGTTGTCGAGAAATTTATCATCAAATTTCTTATTTCAACAATTAAACTCTTCAGCAAGAAAGACAGTTATTGAGGCTTTATCAAAGAAGAATTTCAAAAAGAATGATGAAATAATTAGACAAGGTAATGAAGGTGACTATTTTTATATTATAGAATCAGGTACAGTTGATTTTTATGTAAATGGTACTAAAGTTAACTCAAGTTCAGAAGGTTCATCATTTGGTGAATTAGCATTGATGTATAATTCCCCAAGAGCAGCAACTGCCAAAGCAGCTTCTGAATCAGTTACTTGTTGGGCATTAGATCGTTTAACTTTTAGAAGAATTTTATTAGAAGTTACATTTAAAAGAAGATCAATGTATGAAGAATTTTTAAAAGATGTCAAAGTTTTACAATCCTTATCTAATCAAGAGAGATCAAAACTAGCTGATGCCTTAAGTACACAAGTTTATAATAAAGGTGATAAAATCGTCACTGAGGGTGAAAAGGGTGAAAACTTTTACTTTATTGAAAGTGGTGATTGCCAAATTGTAAAAGGAGGTAAAGTTATTAGTAAGATCTCTAAAGGTGATTACTTTGGTGAAGTTGCACTTTTGAATGATTTACCAAGACAAGCAACAGTTGAAGCACTTGATTCAGTAATTGTTGCAACTCTAGGTAAATCAGGTTTCAATAGATTATTAGGTCCAGCAGTAGAAGTTTTAAAAAGACAAGATCCAACAGCACCAGCTTCAAGTTCTAATTGAATTTATAGTAACAATATATTGTTTATATTGATGAAGTCTTTAGAGTTCAGGTGATATGATATAATTTTGAAAAAGAGTTTTAGGTAATGTTAAGTAATGCAATTTATAAGATTTGAGCTTATGATTAAATGTAGATTTGGAGTAGTGAAAGGGATTTTCGATGGCTTTGACAATAACTCTGACTGGTGTACTTGAACTTACAGTCTCATAGTTTTCGCACTCACGTTTCTCTGAAGTCTCGCGGACTCGCTTCTCCGCTTTAGTCAGGTCTCATCAATCTAATGCTTCACTACCTCACCTCATTCCTTCCACAAACCAATAAAGGAGGAATTTTACCTCATTGGCTATTATTCATTAGTGTGGTCTCTGTGTTTAATTCAATTCAAACTTATAATTCACCAGATTTAAAATTAACTAAAAGAGTTTATGAATCAGCTCAATCAAATGAAGTAACTAGATTAAGTGCAAGAACTTTCGGTACCTGGACTTTCATTACATCAATTGTTAGATTTTATGGTGCTTATTACCTTGAGAACCCACAAATTTATCAATTATGTATGTGGAGTTTTGCTGTTGCTGGTGGTCATTTTATAAGTGAATGGTTATATTATGGTAATTGTAAGTTGGGTAAAGGGTTAGCTGGTCCTTTAATTGTAAGTTCTTTAAGTTTATCATGGATGTATTTACAAAGAGATTTTTATGTATAGAGTTGTAAAGAGTTATTGTAAGTAGTTGAAGAAGTATATAATCTAAGTCATCTCAATGAATCTGCTTTTATTTGTAAAATATTACTCTATTGATCTCTAGTCCAAAAACACTGATCTGAAAGAGTCATCCAGCGTGATTCCATTTGTATCTTAGCAAACTTCACTACAAGTTGTACTAAAAGTTCCTTAGGAAGCTCCGGTAAATAACGGAGAATTCCATTCGCGGGTCTTATCAAAATATTTCGGAACTCCGCGGTAATCTTATCATGGCAATATATATGAACCCCACAAGTTCATTGAAATGTTCTAATCAACAAAGTAGTATGCATAAAACAAACGAGATAATTATAACACCATCAACATCAACACCATTTGGTTGTTCGATACAATTACCAGATTATGCAAATAATGATCCCTCACAATTAAACACTGATGACTTTGATAAATTATATAAAGCAGTTCTTACTCATTTAGTAGTTGTCATACCTAAACAAGAAGAATTATCACCAAAATCTCAATATGAACTTACAAAAAGATTTGATCCAAATATCCCAAAACCAAAAGAAGAAGGACTTGCAAGTTATGGTCATGGTAAAGAATTTAGACATGAAAACTCAGTTTTAAGAAAAGATGGTTGTACAGTTAAAGGACAACCTCAAGTTCAAATTTTAGGTCAAGGTCATTTTGAAGTTGGTGAACCAGGTAATGAAAATGACGAAGCTCTTAATTTAACTCATCCATCTCATACAACATTTCATTTAAAACCATTAAGTCAAGATGAAATTATGAAAGAACATCAAACAAGATTTTATAGATGGCACATTGATTCTGCTTTGTATGATTTAGCACCACCAGTAGTTACAACTTTATTAGGTATAAAAGTTCCACCTTCAAACCATTTACAAAAAATTTGTTATGATGATGGTGATGAATTACAATTAACTCAAGGTGCAACATGTTTTGTAAGTGGAGCACAAGCATTTAAAAATTTGTCAGAAGAAGATCAAAAGTTTGCTTTAAATACAACTGTTGAATATGCTCCGCATCCATATATATTTATTTCACCAGCTGGTGCAACTTCAGATGGTTTAACAATGGTTTCTGAAGACAAAGAATTTTCGTTTGACAAGTTACCGGAATGGGAAGAATCAAAAATCAAAAAATTACCAATGGTTTGGAGAAATCCAGTTACCAATGAACCTCATTTACAAGTTCATGGATGTTGTCTTTATAAACTTCATACTAAAAAAGATGATGGTTCAATTGAAACTTTAGATTTGAAAGATGCTCGTAAAAAGGCTCATCTGTTTATGAGACCTTCCATCAAATCAAAAGAAGTGTTAGCTCATTCTTGGACTCAAGGTGATTTAGTTATTTTCTATAATAGAGGTGTATGGCATAGTGTTACTGGTGAACTCAAAGGTGTTAATGAAGGTAAGGATGAAAGAAGATTAATGCATCAATGTAATATTGCAAGTGGATTAGATCCAGTAAGTGTTTGATTTGAAGCGATGGTGAAGTTTGTGTTTTAGTTCTTTGGTTAATTAGGTATAATAAATAGTTGCAACCATTCCTTTATATAAAGTGTCGGGATTTAAGTGAATTGTTTCTTATTCTAAGTTTCTCTCTCTCTCTGTGTCTCTCTAGATTGCTTTCATTTTCAAAGCGGACTTTCTAATGCTTACTTTCTATATCTCTAGCTTTAATTGATATAACTCATTCGTCATAGGTCTGCTGCAACCAATCCTTTATATAAGGTATCTGATCTGCTTTCTTCTTGTGTTTTATTCCCTAAATGACCTACACTATAACTATTAATCTTTACATCTGATTTTGATTGCTGTCTTGATTTGGCTATCTTACTTCTTCTAACTCAGCTTTGCTCTGTAAGCTTTACTCTAACCCAATACTCAGCGCCCTAATCGCACATTTGAGGACTCACACCTCCATCGCGATAACAATCCCAATCTCAACCATCAACCTCCAGCTACAATGGGGCATTATATAACATTAGCAACTTGTAATTTGAATCAATGGGCTTTGGATTTTCAAGGTAATAAAGACCGTATCATCAAAAGTATTCAAATTGCTAAAAAACAAAATGCAAGACTTAGAGTAGGACCAGAACTAGAAATCAGTGGTTATGGATGTTTAGATCATTTTTTAGAGAATGATCTTTATGATCATTGTTGGGAAATGTATGGTGAGATCTTAAATCATCCTGATACTCAAGATATCATTTTGGATATTGGGATGCCTATAATATTCAAGTCTTTAAAGTATAACTGTAGATTATTATCTATAAATCGTAAAATTCTCTTAATTAGACCCAAATTGTATCTAGCTAATGATGGTAATTATAGGGAAATGAGATACTTTACCCCATGGAATAGACCAAAATATTATGAAGAATTTCAATTACCTAAAGCAATTGCAAAGATCACGAATCAAAAATTTGTTACATTTGGTGATTGTATAATTCAAACACCAGAAACTTCTTTAGGTGCTGAAACTTGTGAGGAATTATTCACACCACAATCACCTCATATTTCAATGGCTTTAGATGGTGTTGAAATTTTTACAAATTCTTCTGGTTCTCATCATGAATTAAGAAAATTAGATACTAGATTACAATTAATAACAGAAGCAACAAAGAAATGTGGTGGTATATATCTTTACTCAAATCAAAGAGGTTGTGATGGTGATCGTTTATATTATGATGGTTGTGCTTCAATCATTGTAAATGGTAATATGGTTGCACAAGCATCACAATTTTCTTTAGAAGATGTAGAGGTTATTTCGGCAACGGTTGATTTAGATGATGTTAGATCATATAGAAATCAGAAATCAGCTGCTTCTCAAGCCGTCAGTTCTTTAGATCCTTATTATCATATTCAATCAGATTTTGAATTATCTCCATTTAAAAATGTTTTTGATCCAAGCGTTAAACCAACTTCGATAAAGGAAATTAAATACCATTTACCTGAAGAAGAAATTGCTTTAGGGCCTGCTTGTTGGCTTTGGGATTATATAAGAAGATGTAAATCCGCTGGATTTTTCTTACCTTTAAGTGGAGGTATTGATTCTTGTGCAACAGCAGTAATTGTTCATCTGATGTGTAGATTAGTTGTTGATGGATGTAAAAATGGTAACGAGCAAGTCATAGCTGATATTAGACTATTAACTCATTCAAAAGACTTTTTGCCAACTACACCTCAACAAGTTGCTGAAAAGTTATTTTATACAACTTTTATGGGTACCGAAAACTCTTCAAAAGAAACAAGAACAAGAGCAAAAGATTTAGCTAAAGATCTTGGATCGTATCATATTGATATGAATATGGATTCATTAGTTACTGCTGTAATTAATGTATTTCAACTTGCAACTGGTAAGAAACCAATTTTCAAAATATTTGGAGGTTCCCAAACAGAAAATCTAGCATTACAAAATATCCAAGCTAGATTAAGGATGGTATTAGCTTACTTATTTGCACAATTATTACCATGGACTAGAAATATTCCAGGTGGTTTATTAGTATTAGGTAGTGCTAATGTTGATGAATGTTTAAGAGGTTATCTTACAAAATATGATTGTTCAAGTGCCGATATAAATCCTATTGGAGGTATATCAAAAACCGACTTGAAAAGATTTATTCATTGGGCAGATAAAAGCTTTGAATTACCAATACTTGATTCATTTTTAACTGCAACTCCAACTGCAGAATTAGAACCTATTACAAAAGATTATGTTCAAAGTGATGAAATCGATATGGGAATGACATATGATGAATTATCAAGATTTGGTAGATTAAGAAAAGTAGATAAATGTGGTCCTTATGCTATGTTTATTAAATTATATCATGAATGGTCACAACCTCCATTGAATTTAACAGCTGAACAAGTTGCTGAAAAAGTGAAAAAATTTTGGTTTTTTTATGCTATCAATAGGCATAAAATGACAACAATGACACCGGCTTATCATGCTGAACAATATTCACCTGATGATAACAGATTTGATTTACGTCCATTTTTGATAAATCCTAGATTTCCATTGGCTAGTAAAAAAATTGATGAAGCAGTTGAACAGATTGAAGCAAGGGAGAAAGAGATAAAGCTGATAAATTTGAGTGTTGATTAGAAAAGCTGTAACTGTCGGCTTAATGACTGATTTTGCCACCCCATTTTGGTATAAAATTCTTTTCTCTTTTCAAATATTCCATAGGCAGATCGTTTCTCTTTACAAAATCAGCAAGACTAATACTAATTTGATAAGGTATATCTTCATGAATGAAATGGCCAGCTTTATCATTATTATTAAAAGCAATCAATTGATATTTCCCTTGCATTTGACCAACTATTAAATCAGTATCTAAAGATTCATGACCTGATAATACCAATAATTTTGCTATATGTTGAGATTTCCCACAATTTATGAAATTGGATGATAGGTTTGTAAACCATGTATCCCAATATGAGATTGTATCTTTGAGGGAGGTTTTCCATATTAGATTATTAGACTCATCTAACTTGAGTAAATCTGGTATTGATAATATAGCAGATTCATAATTATGTAACAAATGAGTATTTAAATGCCAATCTATAGCATCCTTATAACTAGAGAAAGATTTTGGTCTTCTATTTAGATTCTGGGGCATTTTTAATAAAGATTTCACTGCTGTTTCCTCGACAATATCTAAAAGAATTAATCCTTTGATCTTGTTACTTAAGATTGAATTTGTAGTTAAATATCTTGTAGCTATAGCGCCACCAAGTGAATGTCCTACCAAGTAAATAGAATTTTGTTGATCATATTTAGAGATGAAAGTATCTATGATAAATTTAAAATCATCAGTCAATGTATTTATATCGTAATCATTAGTTAGATCTGAATTACCATGACCTCTTGTATCAAATAAGAAAATACCAGGTAGGTGGTTATCAAATCTAATCATCAATTCATCCTTCAATTTTGTAAATGTCATACTTGAAGAACCGGCTCCATGATGAAATAAGAAAATAGGTGATGAAGATGATGAAGGTGGTATATAAGAAGTTTGAAATTTAAAACCATCTTTAATGTAATATTCTCTAATATAATCATTCTTTGCATTTTCATAAGCTTCAAGTATAATTGGATCATCAGATCGAACTGAAAATTTTGCAGCTTCGGGCTGTTTGAATATTTCTTCCAGAGTTTCAGAAAGTGATTTTAAACCACTTGAAGCTTCTTTCATTCGAATTTTCTTTAGAAGTTGTTTTTGAAAGTCTGACATGAATCAATGTCGCTTTGCGTATGCGAAGAGATATAGAATATGGAGAGTACTCAAGGAAGAGACAATGGTCCAAACTTGACTCTGATATTTCGAAAAATGGCAATTGCTCTATTTATTGGTTATAAAGCTATAAATTTTGATGAAACTCCAGTTTCATGTATATTTGTTAAAGATGATGAGATCATTAGTATTGGATTTAATGATACAAATCGTTCACTTAATGGTACTAGACATGCTGAATTTAGAGGTATAGATACTATATTACTGAAATACATTCCAAAAGATAAATGGAAAGATTTGGAGTATATTCGAAACTTTTTCAATGATGTTGATCTTTACGTTACTGTTGAACCATGTATCATGTGTGCTTCAGCACTAAAACAAATAGGTATCAAAAGAGTTATATTTGGTTGTGCTAATGATAGATTTGGAGGCAATGGGAGTGTTTTAAGTGTTAATAATGATAATATAAATAGAAGTTTGAATTATAAAAGTTATGGTGGTATAATGAGAGTTGAAGGTATTCAATTACTTCGAAATTTTTATATTCAAGAGAATGGATCTGCACCAATTCCAAAGATCAAAAAGAATAAAGACATTGAAAATAAGGATTTCCCAACGAATCTAGATTTTGAATTATATTTAACAAGACAAGATTTTATTGAATTTTATGGAATTGAAAGAGTTGGATTATTTGATAGAACAGGTGATTTTGAAGTGACCCCGGTTATTGGAGTTGGGTATAAATTATCAGATATGATCAATAGGGATGAACTAGAGAAACATGATGAAGTTATGAAATTATATAAGGGAGATTCAAGTATGATTAAAGAAGAGATAGAAAATGATTTGAAGGTGTTTTATAAAATGTTTTACGATATAGATGATGATGGGAAAGTTGATTTTTCGAAATCCATATTGAAGTTAGAGTCTATGTGAGAGAGGAGGTTGAGATAGAATAGGAATTTGGTGATACTATTTAGATGATGAGTTTTTATCGAGTTGACCATGTATAAGGATTAGGCTACCTTTGCTACATTTACCACCTCTACTTCTACTGCTTCTACAATCTTTATATTCTCTTCTATGACTAACTCCCACCTCTACCATCTCTACCATCTCTACCACCTCTACCATCTCTACCCTACACTCTCTTCCTCGCTATCACTTCGCTTCGCTCAGTGACTCGCTCAGTCACTCGCTCAGTAACTCGCTCAGTAGTTCCTCATCGCGACAATCTCCCAAACGACATATCAATGGATGATTCTGATGAAGAATATATTGCACCAGGAATTGAACCTCGTGGTCTTAGTGAATCCCCTTTATCACTGCCTGAACCTCTGAGATCAAAAGATGTGGTTTCAAAAAGAACAAGAGCAAGTTCAAAAAACCCATCAAATACAAGTAATTTAAAAACTGCTAATGGAGGTTATTCATGGGAAGATGAATATCAAAGATCATGGGATATTGTTAAAGATGATGAGGATGGTTCAAGGTCTCTTGAAAGTCTTATACAATCAATGATAGAAAGTAGAAAAAAGAAGATAATGAAGAATTTAACAACTCCATTTCAAAGAGGTATCATAAGAACATTAATTGTAATTATTGATGGTTCAATGATTATGGGTGAAAAAGACTTGAGACCATCTAGATTTTCAATGACTTTAAACTTATTACAAGACTTTATAATTGAATTCTTCGATCAAAATCCAATTAGTCAACTTGGTATGATACTAATGCGTAATGGTGTAAGTAGTGTTATAAGTGATGTTAATGGTTCACCACAATATCATTTAGATAAGTTAAGACAAGTTAAAGCAAGACAGCATAATAGATTCGAACCTAAAGGTGATCCTTCATTACAAAATTCTTTAGAAATGGCAAAATCGATGTTGAAGTATAACTTTGGTTCAAACTTGAATGACAAGAAGAATTCAAAAGAGATCTTAGTAATATTTGGTGCTTTATTTACAAGTGATCCTGGTGATATTCATAAGACTATTAGTGGTTTAGTTGAAGAAGATATCAAAACAAAAGTAATTGGATTATCTGCTCAGGTGGCAATATGTCAAGAATTAGTAAATAGAACAAATAATCCATCCCATAAGAATATACCCTCAACACAATCCAATAACAACTATGGGATCATAATGAATGAAACTCATTTTAAAGAATTATTAATGGATTGTGTTATACCTCTACCAATTACAAAAACTGCTCATGAAGAAGAAATGTTAAAGGGAGTACCATTAATAAAAATGGGATTTCCATCAAAAGTTCAACCAAATATATCATCATCAAACTCAAGTTTAAATGTCCAATTCCCTTCTTTATGTGCTTGTCATCCAGCAACTGGTTCTATAGATTCAAAACCAAATGTTGATTTGCAATTAAATCAAGATACAAATAATCAAATTGGTTATAAATGTCCACAGTGTTTTAATAGAGTTTGTCATTTACCAACTATATGTCCAGTTTGTGGTTTAATGTTGATTTTATCTACTCATCTAGCAAGATCTTATCATCATTTAGTACCTTTAAGTGATTTCAAAGAAGTACCTATAGATTCTACTTACTCTTCATCTTGTTGTTATGGTTGTTTATTGAAATTTCCTCCTGGTGTTGAAATTAAAGATAAGGATACTACAAGACTAAATTCTATGACAAGTTCAAGGTATAGATGCATAAAATGTTCAAATGATTTTTGTATAGATTGTGATGTATTTGTTCATGAAACTTTACATAATTGTCCTGGTTGTGAAAATCTTACAAAGAAGTAAGTAGAGGTTATTACAATCTCATTAACTAAGCTTCATTAAGCATAAGTAAAATATACAAATTGGAATTATCATACTTTAATTTCAAATCAAAATATAATTCCATAACTCATTTCAATTCCCCCAAGTAGAACCACCTCCCCAAGCACTTTTATTACCTTTATTTCCCCAAGTTGAATTCCCCCCATTTCCCCATGTTGAATTTGATCCTGGTGTTTTACTACTACTTCCCCAAGCTGAAGCATCTCCATTATTATTGTTATTTCCCCATGTTGAATTACCACCATTATTACCACCCCATGTAGATGCATTACCAGTTCCTCCCCAAGCTGATGCAGCACCATTATTACCACCCCATGAAGAAGCACCATTGTCACCACCACCACCTCCTCCACCAGAATTATAAGCTGGTGTCATACCTCCACCCCAGGTGGAATTACCTCCAGATGTACCAACTCCACCCCAAGTAGATCCTGCTGCAGGTGTGACACCTCCACTACCCCATGTTGATCTACCACCACTAGATGTAAATGCTGGTGCTCCTCTACTTTGACCAGAATTAAATCCTCCTTGAGGTGCTCCAATAAATTTGAAATATGACATTGGTTCACCATTAATGATAACACTCAATTTATCCTTATTAACTTTGATTTTCTTGGATTTTGTATGTAATTCGATTCTAGCGGAGACGTCATCAGTATCAGTAACTTTACCTTTTAATCCTTTATAACTTCCACCAGTTACAACAACATCTTTATAAATTAATTTATCACGACCACCAGATCTTGTTTGTAATGCTTGATTAAGAAGAGGATTTTGTAGTTTTAAATTTGGATTCATTCTTGTTAAATCTGGTCCCAAACTTTTAGATACCATAGAATTCTTTGTTGAAATTGTTGTAACATTCATACAATTTGTAACGAAAATACCCAAATTCTCCATAATCTCATTAGATTTTATGAAAAGTGAGTTTTTATAGATATGAATAACAGCACCTTGTCTTTTCTTCTCGCCAAATGCTTCTTCAACTGTATCACCAACATTAACAGTGGAACCATTTTTATCAGTAGCAATTTGTTCACGACGTGTTTGACGTAATTTGGAAGAAATACCAGATGGCTTTATAGATAAAAATCTACCATCAGCACATAAAACTTGATATAATCCTTTATCGTCTTTAATAATAACACCAACAGTTGAAGCATTGATTTGTACCAAATCTTTGATTTCATAACTATTTACTGTAGAATCATTTCTAGCTGATGCATCAGTAGCCTTAATAAGATAATTAGCAAAAACTCGAATATCTTGTTTTGTTTGATCACTTAGTAAAACAACAGAATCATTATCAATCTTTATAACTAAACCAGTTTCTTCTGAATGTTTACCTTCAACTATTTTAACATGATCACCTGATTTAAAGACTTTTCTTAAATCATTAGCAGGAACTGTTAATTCTTTATTTATAAAGTGTGGATCTCCACTATCAGTCACTAACATAGATACTTCATTAAGTGAAGAACTTATAACTTTACCCATTGTTCTTGCTTGTTCACCAGTACGAACTTCAACGTTATCACCTGGTTGAAATGTAGAATTAGATCCTTCGGTATTATTTTTCTTTTTTAATGATGATGCAATTGCAGCTAGATCTAAACCATCTTCTTCAGAATTTCCTGCTTGGAATAAATCTAATTCTGCAAGTGTTGGATGAACATCTTTTGTTTGAATAAATTGTAATTTGAAATCTTTATATAAGAATCCATCAATATATTCATCACCACGATATGTAAATGATCTTGAAGTTCTACCTGGTTGTAATGATTCATTGTCATACATTCTTGCTTCTTGTTCATTAAAAAGTCTTGGTAATGGTTTGATTTTCAGCTTAATTCTTTTCCCTTCAAGATCAAATTCATCATTTTTACCATAATCTAATCTTGGTACTAATTTACACCGAACATCTAAACCATTCTCTGATAAGTTATCAACAATTGCTAAATCACCTTTATTTTTACCTCTTGTTATTCTAACATAAATCCCTGGAACAATTTCAATATCTGATGATTTGATTTGTTTTAATAAATCTGGATATTCTCTAACAGGAACTAAGATTCTATTTCTAGCAAATACATTGATCATACCAGTTAAAGCTCTATCTATAGCATCTGGTTTTTTAGCTTCAATATAAATATAACCTTTGAAAGAATCTCTTTGAAATACTGTTAATATCTCCAATGGATTTTTCAGTCTTGATAAAGTAAGTTTCTTTTCAAATAATTTACGAACTAATTCCTTTTCACGACCTGGTGTACATCTAATAGCATAAATGGAAGGATCATTAATAGATGGCATCAATAACTTTTGAGAAACTGTAGCACTTTGTTCTGTATCACCTCTATAAACACTATGAGTCTTACGATAACGTTGTTTCAAAGTTTCAGCTAATTGTTCAGCATCTTGATCTTCAGCTTCTTGTCTTCTACGATCAAATTGTCTATGTAATCTATCATCATCATGATTTTCTCCTCCTTTATCACCTTCTGTTGATTCAATTCTATCATCAGAAATAAATTGTTCTCTAAGTAATTCTGCTTCTTCATCATCTTCATCTAATTCATCTTCTTCTTCATCATCAACTTCGGCTTCGATATCGATAAATTGATTTGCTCTTCTTCTTTTTCTTTTCTTAGATTGAATTTCATCTTGATCCTCTTCTTCTTCCTCTTCTTCTTCTTCTTCTTCATCTTCATCTTCATCTTCTTCTACATTGACAGGATTTGAAATATTAACATCATTTGAAGCTTGATTAAATGGTTCATCCAAATCATCATCATCAGGAAATGGTCTTTTTGCCCCAAGTTGTTCTTCTTCTTGTTTTGTAGCTTCTTCATCAGCTATACGTTCTTCCTCATCATCTTCATCATCATGATCTTCAACATTATATGCTTCAGATTCACCTGACTCTTCCTTAACTTTCCTTAAATCCTCTGAGACATCGTCCCTAGATACTTCTTCAGACATGTCTCTGATGGCTAAAGGTGTCTAATGTTGAATTTAGAAAAAAAAGATGGAGAGTGTATATTTGTTGGTAAATACACGTATTGGTTGCAACATAGTATTTAGATATGGATCAATTCATTTGAACATGAGGTGAAGATTATGAAGAGGTTTATTCATTTGAGGTAGTGAATCCGTATTTCTATTTTGTATCTTGTATTTCTATATTTGTTCTTCAACCATCAATCTATCTTTTTTTTTGCTTTTTTAATCGGTAAGATATGCATTCACAATCATAAGACCTGTCTTACTTCACCTGTTTCATTCTGATCCTGCTACTTTTATAACCTGCTCTTTCAAATATAAACCATCATCTCATACAAACTATCCCCAATTTATGAGAAATTTTGCAATTTTTACTTATATTTGGCTTACCTTAGGTTCAACAATACAGGTATCCAACTTGAAAATAGAACCATTAGAGTTACTTGATCATACTAACTATGTCTACAAATGTTTAGACAACATCAAATCAAAAGAATTTAAAAACAAAGATACAATTTTCTTCTGTAATGAAACAAATTCTGTTATCGCTCATGTCAAGAAATTGAATACCGTTGCAAGATCCACAATTGATTATGATGTTTATGAAATGTATTCAAATTATAATGAGGATACTTGGTTTGAAGTGAAAGCTAATTCTACAATTGAGGAGCTTGGTCCTGCTTTACCATTAACAAGATGTTTAAATACTTCTCAGGGTTTTGGTGGTGAACTTTCGGGTTCATTTTCAAAAAAAATTGGTAAAACAGCTGGTTATGATCTTGAAAGTTTTATGAGTTACATACCTTTCTTTGCTCATGGTTTCGAAGGAAATCCAACTGTTTCTTCAACCTATACTATATCTGGAACGTATAATTGTATTATAAATGCAAATAAAACAGGTCAAGTATTCTTACAACCATATGTTCAGAAATTAAATAAAGTTCAGTTGAGAGAAATAAGAGTTGATAATAGGTCGTTTTTCAAGAAGCTTATTAGCTCAAAGATCAAATCATTATATTTTAAAGATTGGAAAAATGTAAATCAAATGAAAATAAATTCGTATGGTAAACATCCAGTTTTAGTTTGTATTACTGATCCAAGGTACTTGAAATGTGAGAGTGAAGAGAGTGTGGAATATTGGACTCCATCGAATACTCCATTTTAGAAGGTACTAATCTTGGTCCGGACCACTGTCATTCTCATATATTTGATGTATCACGTGGGTCAGCTCGTCATCGCAGGTAATCTTCAAAACCCATCTACTCAATCAAATATGTCAAGTAAAATTTCACAAATTGCTGAAGAATTAAGAGGAGCCCTTAAACAATACCCAAACTTCCCAAGTGAAGGTATTTTGTTTGAAGATTTCTTACCAATTTTTGCTAAACCAGAACTTTTTGCAAAATTAATTGAGGCTTATAGATTACATCTTGGTGATAAAAAAATTGATTATGTTGTTGCTTTAGAATCAAGAGGTTTTTTGTTTGGTCCAACTTTAGCTTTACAACTTGGTGCTGGTTTCATTCCAGTTAGAAAACCTGGTAAATTACCTGGTAAAACTCATTCAATTGAATTTAAAAAAGAATATGGAACTGACGTATTTGAAATTCAAGAAGATGCTATTCCAAAAGGTTCGAATGTTATAATTGTTGATGATATTTTAGCAACCGGTGGTTCTGCTTTTGGTGCTGGTGAGTTAGTTAAGAAATCTGGTGCCGAGATATTAGAATACTTATTCGTTATGGAATTAGATTTTTTGAAAGGTAGAGATAAGTTATCAGCTCCAGTTTTCACTTTGTTAAGTGGTCAAGAAGAAGGATTGAAGAATTAAATAATGCATTAGAGTTTATTTAAGGATATTACTAATTATAGTGATAGGGATTTAGATAGTTTAGGTAGCTTATAAGCCCAATGGCAATTAAGCTACGCAAAAGAAGCTCTTTTTGTGATTGAAATTGACTCTTCAAGTATCTCCGATTACACTCTTTCCAATAAATGGAGTATCTCAAGATTCTCTCTACCACTCACAACGTTTCCCTCTACCACTCACAATGCCTCGCTCATTCATTCCTCAATTCTTCTCTCTACCACTAACAATGCCTCGCTCATTGACACTAAAGACTCAAATCCTCTTAACCACTCTTGAATATCAAAAATGCTAATTGACCAATGTAAAAATATGTAAAATGGCCTTGTTCATGAGTAACATAGGATCCAAAACTCTTTCCTACAATCACATGCCAAGTTGGTCCATACAATTGATCCAATTCTTTCTTTAAATAAGTCGCTATGTCTTTTTCAATTGAATAACTCTCAAAGGCTTGATTTACAAGTTCATAGATTTTTGTTTGAATTTCTTCAGCTAAATCAGATGCTTTTAATATTGCTAATATTAGTACGAAGAAGGAGTATGAAGATAAATTAGTTATAGAGTTCTTGATACTTACGAGGTTCCATTGTATAATCTATAGATCAAAATACAGATTTCATAAAAGTAAATACATCCAATACACCCATATTAATATAAATCCTATCCACTACTCATGCTGAGATTCATTTTATCAATTGAGAGATCAAAATCACAAATATTTCATCAGAAATACACCAAATTGACAATTTTTCAAGTAATTTAGAGATCCAATCGATTTCAAACCTGGTTATATTTGATCTAATAGGTTTTTCAAAATTTCAAAATTGTAAAAAAAACCATTTTGTCTATCAAAAGATGCAAATTTGATTATAAGACCTGATAAATTAAGCCAAAAAAGATGACACAACCATTAAAACCATACGCCATATCAACAAATTACTATAAATTGGCTCATATTTCTGGAGTTTTACTCAAAATTTATACTATAAATAATGAAAATTCGAGTATAAATGATCAAAAATTACTTGAAAATGAACTTCTAATAAGGTCAACTCATCCTAAAATTCTAATTGCTTATTACAATAAGACACTATATCATTTCCAATTCCACCATACTCAAAAATCAATTGATCTTCAAGTCGAATTTCCTCACTTGAATGAAGTTTTCTCAACATCTATTGATGTGAAAAATCTCGTTAGTGGTGGAAGATCAACAAAACAAGAACAATCTAAATATCTACAATTTGCTGAATTAAGTTTTCTTAAAGCTATCAAGAAGATGATATTATTCAACTTATCAAAACAAGGTATAATACATATCTTTGGTAATAATGCAACAATCCAAGATCAACAAGAGAATTATATCATTCAACTTGAAACTGTATTATTATCAAATGGAGATTTGTTAGTATCAACTTCACAAAAGAAACAGTTGATACTATACGATACCTGTATTATAAATGTATTTGATGACATTACAATTTCAAAACCTAACTTTATTATATATTTGATACCTTCAGGTATTAGATGTCATTTATATAATAGTGAAAATATACTTGATAACTTCACAACTACAACCCCCAGTAATCAATCTCAATTATTATATCTTTTAAATATAAGTATTGGTATTGATTTAAGTAAAGAAGATGGTTTAATATGGGTAAAATTAGTACCAAATCTACAGCATCTTAATAATCAGACTTCAAATATATCCAAATTTATCCATGAAATTGATAATAAGAAATTCATATACTGGCCATGGAAATTATGTTTGTTACAATTTGGTCAAGTTGAATCAACTTCTTTTACTGAGGTAGGTCTGACAATTGAGGAAAATCCTTTGGATTTACTTTCTGACTTAGTAGACTTGAAAATAGGTCAGAATCATGGTCTGAATGATTATAATACAAACCAAATGTTTATACTGACAAATCAACCATTTAGTATATCAAGTACTGGTATAAATTCAGTTGATCCTCTTCATGATAATAAGTCAGAAATCACTTTAACAAATACAGAAATACCATTGAAAACTGATCCTGATTTGGATTTAGATCCTGATTTGGTTAATGAATTTGAAGTTGGTGATTCAGTTTCTCCTAAAGCTGAGAATTTTGTAAATTCTTCTGGGAATGTTTCAGATGATTTATTTGGTGACGATAGTGATACTGAAATTAAAGAGGAGGAAAGCACTCAAGGAGATAAAAACGATGTTAAAGATGATTTTCAATCTGTATTTGAAAACCAAATTCCTAATGCACCATCCCCATCTGAAAAAACTCCCTCGACAAATTTGACTCCAAATTTCAATTTCAATAATGGTCAAATCAATGAACCCTTTATTGATATCCCAAAAGATCAAATGACAATTTATAATTTAGGACCAACAACTATTTATAATGATCCAGGTGCTCCTTTACCTCTTGCTCCAACACCTTTTATTCCATCTAATACAATAAATCAGCCACAAAAACATGAAGGTAGTGACGAAAGAAAACGATCTGTTTTCTCTCCTATTCAATTTAATCCTATAATACGAAGTAGTATTGATACAAAATATGGAAAAGGTGGGAAATTTTATGTTGAAAAAGAATCATCTTCTGGACCAGAATCCGAACCTAGAAGAAGATCTTTTAGAGCTACAAGTGTTGTAGGTTATGATATTCCCCCAAGAAAAGATGAAGAAAAGGGTAAACCTAATCAAAGTCGATTTAGAGATGAAATAGGCTTTTTAGATTGTGATGATCATACTTCAAATGACGATCCTTTTGATACTGATTTTATCGAAACTGATGATATAGAACAAGAAGAAGAATTAGAAGAAGAGGAAGAAGAAAGTGATGCTGATGAAGATGTAACAAACATTGACATTATAATGAATTCTCCAAGTTTTAGTAAAAATGAAGTATCAACTGAGAAAATCAGTGCTGCTTCTATATTTGCTAATTTTACAAATTCTCCAAATAGAGCTGTTTCAGCATCAATGACTCCAGGAGGTTTCACATCTCCTTTAATGTCAAATAATAACTTGGCAACTAATAACTTTGATCAGAATAATGTAAAGAATGAACTTCCATTTAGCTTTGATAATTCTCAAAGTGATTCGAACAATATTCCAGAAGAAAACTTCTCTGGTAAATTCGATGCTTTAATAGACGAAAATGTTAATGAAGAAGCAATTTTCAGAAATGATTCTGATCATGAAAATGTTATGGAGGATGTTCTTTCAGATATAAAATTCTCCCCTAATAAGAAATCACCAGAGAAACTGACAGAAGAAAATCATTTAAAACATGTAAATCGGGATATAAATCAAGAAGTAATACCGTTAAAAGAAAATGTGAAATCAAACTTTTTAGCGGAATCTTCAAATTTCTTACCTTTACTATTAAGAGGTATAAATGTTTCATCCATCCCCAACAAATTCATACTCAATAACATCCCAGGTTATCAAAATTCTACACTGGCATTACCTTCATCAGACTTTAAAATGGATGATGAGGACTCAGTTAAATATGATTTTGAACTTGCAAACAATAACGCAATGACATCTAAAGTAGACATATTAGATGATTTATTAAGATGGTTATCTTCTGTTTTGATATATGGTCCTAATATAACTTCTACAACTAATTTCCAGACTAAGTTACCTCAATTAGCAAATTACTTTATCAAGTCATCTTTTGAAGAAAGTGATATCGAGGGATCTTCTGTTCCACTTTATTTTGAACAGCTATTTCAAAAAGTCTTTCCACATTCTTATAAAGTTTCTTTAGATGAACTAATTAACAAGACCAAATTAGATTCTTCAGTTGACGATACAGTCAAAACTCCAGATATAGAAGAGAATATGGCATTCTTGGATGATTTTAAAAACAATTTATCAACTCCTAGATATCTTTTAAAACGATTAAAGAAAATTGAATGGGATACATTTGATTCTGAAAGTGAACAAAATCAAACCAATTTTGTTTTATATCAAAACATATTGAAAAATCTTTCTACTTCAATAGCTAATGAAGAAGCAAATGATGATATCAATGATAATGTCTTTGCCTTTAAACCATTTAAAGCACAAGTTCTAAAAAATGAAACTACCTTAAATTTGAATACTATAAGTCTTGATTTTTGGAAATATCTACGATTCAAACCAGTTAGAGGAGCTAAAGATTTCCAAGCCATTTTTATTTCTGAAAGAGATGATAATCGAACTTTTGGACCTAGTTTCAATTTAGAATTAGCTGAATCTCTTCGATATGTCTATACTGAATGTAATTTTGGTAAAATCTCAATGTTAAATCTACAAAGTAATGATTTATCAGTGTCTGAAATCATAGATAATGGAATTTTATCAGTGAATGGGACAAATCAAGTCTCAATACATGATATGTATGAGAGTATAAATAAGAAGTTGGGACAATTAGTTGAACTAATAAAATCTGATTTGATTAGTAAAACTAACAAATTTGATTTTGGTAAGCCTTTGCTCTTATTATTTATAAACTTTGATGAAAACTTCAACTCGTACTTACAAATCTCCAAGATTTGTGGGAATTTTGAGATGTTACTTAAAAACCATCAACTACCTTTAGTAGAAACTTTTGCTCACGTTATACCATGGAAATCCATAGTTAAGAAATCAAATAGTGGTGATAGAACATTAAGATATTTATCCAATTATAAATTATCAAAATTGTCAATGAGTTTATATAACAAATGTCCTAATACTGTTGTTCCTGGTAATTACCTACGAGAGAATAAACCTGGAAATCATTTATTTTCCACCTTAGTTAAGGATCCACCTATTGACTTTCATTTTAGACATTTGAATGAAACAAATTCAAGTGGCGGAGTGAAATGTGAATTTGATGACGATAATTATTTGCATTTGGCTTATGAAAGATCTTTGGATAAAAATTGGTGTACAGCATGTTGGTCAGATCCATTAGGTTTGGTGACATATTCAAAAAGTTGGTATTGCTCACCTAAGAAAGGAAATGTTAGTGATGATAATATCCGTATAACTGGTGATTCTAATAAAATGAAAAATCTACATGATATAGAATCTGTATGCTCTGATATGTGGGAAATAACAATCAGTCTATTTGAAAAATTAAATGAAATTGCAATTAAAAAAGGATTTGGAATTGGTGGTAAAAAGATATTGGTCTTAACAAGAATCAATAATATGATACCTGATGATGAACTTGTTCATTGGAAGAAATTAAGTATTACTTATAAAGAGATTTCTTTAGTTGTACTTTCAGTAAATAGACTGCCTAAACAACTTTTCAATTATGATAGGAATAAAATGGATGGCTTAGAACAAACAAAACTTGAAGATGATTCTAATGGTAAAATTGTATCTGAAGAATCTATTGATAAAAGTGTAACTTCAGATAATACACCTGGAGGTATATCAGATTTCTTTAAAGGGTTCAATAACTTTTCTGCCTCAAATAACACCTCACCTACAGCTCCAGGTAGTAATATGATAACTTCACCATCAAATCCTGGAGGTTTGGCATATTTATCACCTCAACAATTCTTAAATGCTCCAGGGAATTTTTTATCACTAGATCAAAATGAAAAAGGACGTAAAAAAGTTGAAAATGATAGAGAAGTTGATAAGATCAAATCATTGCAAACATTAAATAATCCCAAACATAATATAACTGGTGTGATACCTAATGCACCTTTACCATCTTTTAGTTCTCCGGTAAGACTAGGGATGAAAGTGGGATATTTGCTAAAGGAGATATCACAAACCGGTAATTGTGATATATTAGTATATGAAGTTAATTTATTGAGCTGTTCGAATTATTGGAATTTAAAATCAATAATGAAAATTATTTTGACTCAGTTCAAGAAGCTTATTACATTAAAAGATATTCTTTGTGTTAGAGATTTTGAAGAGAGTAATGAATATGACTCTGCGCAATTGGCATCAAGTTTAATACCATGGCATGTATCAGCGGTTACCAAAATGTTGGATTATTTAATTCATATTCATGTTGAAGAGTAACTTTTTTTGGTTAGAGATTAGAAATATTTATATCGTCAATAGAGTTCAGATTGGTATCAAATCCGGTTGCGAAAGAGTATTAGATAGTATCAATAGATGTCGTTCTTACGCGTTTGATTCAATGTCGCTAAATGTCGTTATTCTTTATCGCGTTTACAAAACACAAACTTTTGTTTCATTAAAGCTTTGAAAAGTTAGGCTTAACTGAAAGCTTCTTGTTAATTTGTATTCTCCTATACGTCTTTATCTAAGTATTTAAATATGCCAGAAACTACCGAGGAAATTTTACACCAATATAGAAAACATGATGATGATGAAATTAGTTTATACGAGTCAGATAATGATTATAGTATTGATATAGGAAGAAGTAAAACTAAAACACAATCATTTCAATTACCAGATTTGAGTTTAGTTGATGAAGTTGAGAGATTTTTGAACTCTTCTTCAGTTCCTAAAATAGAATGTGATGATGAAGAAGACAAAACTGAACTTATAATTAGAGAAACCCATAGGATAATAAAAGAAATACCAAATGGCATATTAGGAAACAATGGAGAAGTAAATCATCTACATAATTGTATTAACAAATTGATCTTGTCAGTTAAAAGATTAGAGAATAGAAATGAAGTATTGAAAATTGAAAATAAGACTTTACAAGATACTTGTAGTCAATTAAAGAGAAAGAATGATCAAAGAGTTCCACAACAAAATTCTGGCCTACTGAGAGAAAATGGTTTATTGAGAGCTAAATTGTCAAAGTACAAGACATTATATGATGAAGAGAAGAAACTAAATGAAAGTAGAAATGCTGGACAGCAAGAGAAGGAGCAGAATAAACCTCAAAAAGCAGTAGATGATATTTTTCAAGATCTTAGTAATGATGAGGAAAATGGAGATAATGAATTGATATTACAGATTGAGGAGTTATTAAAGAAGAAAAAAGAAAGACTAGCGAGAGGTTTTAAACCAAATGAAGTGAAGGATACTGAGAGAGAAACTAAAAAGAAAGAATTGAATGAGATTTTTGAGTTTTGGATGAATAAAATGGAAGCAATGAAGATTATGAATCAAGTGGAATTGAACAATAAGAGGAATATAGGAAGACTGGATCAACCAGGGACAAAAAGAAGAGGTGAGCTTGAGGATTTGAATACTCAACATGATAAGGAAGGCTTTAATAATGAAAAAGTTGATGAAAAAAATCTAAGTAATTTTAGTAAATTATTTGAAGAGTTTCTCTCAAAGAACAATCTGAATGCTGTTGTCGATACAACTCAAGAAGAAAAATTTTCTGACAAGGATACCAAGTCTACGGCAAAATCCTCAATTAATAATCCATCATCAGAATCAATGCAAGAGATATTT
Source organism: Glucitozyma multigemmis (assembly GCA_030572295.1). Taxonomy (NCBI): domain Eukaryota; kingdom Fungi; phylum Ascomycota; class Pichiomycetes; order Serinales; family Debaryomycetaceae; genus Glucitozyma; species Glucitozyma multigemmis. The sequence continues at coordinate 527,386 of JAJLZT010000007.1, forward strand.
AAAATCATCAATAAGAATATCGAGCAGCAAGTTCTAAGTGAATTACAAAAAACACGTCAAACTGATAAAGGAATTGAAGTCGTTTCATCACCACAAGAATTAAACATACCGAGTTTTCAATCCAAGGAAGGTAGAGATATTTATCTACAATGTTATTTAAATTGCAAAGAAGAAAATAAATGTAAAATATGTAAAGAAGAGAAAAAGGACGATACATTAAAGATGATGGGAGAATATAAATGGAGTATATAAGACTGAGGTGGTTATAGTTTATGTATTCTCCAATAGGTGCAATTAGTACAGATTTAATAAATGAGTAGATGAAGTAGAAGAAGTTTAAAGGGACAAATACAAATTTGGAATGAACAAAGCTTGAGTTCTTTGAGCTGAACAATTTGTCAAGTTAGTTATTCACTCTCGAAATTAAGGTCTTAAGAACGGACTTAGTTACGCGCGATGATCCCAATAAAGAAACGACTGCAAAAGAAGAAAGAAGATATAAGTAAATTTCAAAGTATGATATGATAACTACCTATTATAGAATTCTCTCAATCATGTAAAAACAAATCTATTTAGAGAGTTTTGATATTTTCTAATTACGGTAAGTACGTAAAGTATGTAATAGTTACTGATACGATAGAACAAGAAAAGTCAAATTACGAGGAAAAAGAGATTTTGAAGTTGATAATAGAGACTTTGTAAGGTCATTATAGTACTAAATTTTTATACGAATATACAAATTAACAATAACCAAACATTCAATTACACGTTATCATTTGTACACTTTATTTGTACACTCACCTTTGTACCATTAGCAACCATGATCTTGTTTACGTTTCTCCCCCAACGCGCGCGGTTTCCTTTTCAAACAAATTTCCAAACAAAGATTCTGAGAAGAGGAAAAGCGAGTTTATTTGTTTCACCCAATACACCCATACAAATTTTCATCTTCCACGCTTTTGGTGATTTTGAAAGACAACAAGTTGAAGTATACTTATTTACAAAAGGGACTTAGCATAGATAGAATAAATCAGCTAAGAGCTAGATCATTAAAGAATATATAAATAAATCTCATGAGTACAATAAATAATGAAAATGAATATAAAGTTCATCGAAAAGAACGTCAACATCTTTTAGATATATCAAATCAATATGAAACAAATAGTACGAATGATTTAGTCAATAAGAAAAGGAAACCACTTGGTGGTGATAACCAACCTTTACAACAACACCAACAACAACAACAACAATCAAAAGAAATTTTAATACCATCAAGATTACCACAAAAGAGACAAGCAACTGAATCAAGTACAAATCTAGTTGAAAAATTAAATCCAGTTATAAATAATAAGAAATCAAAGATTATAGATTACGAATGGGATGATTTAGATGAAGAAGATCATGATGATCCTTTAATGGTAAGTGAATACGTCGATGATATATTTCCTTATCTACATGAATTAGAACATAAGACTTTACCCGATTCACAATACCTATTTAAAAATTCTCATTTAAAACCACAAATGAGATCAATTGTTATCGATTGGTTAGTTGAAATGCATAATAAATTTAGATTATTACCTGAAACTTTGTTTTTAGCAGTAAATATAATGGATAGATTTATGAGTTTAGAAGTTGTGAGAATAGATAAGATACAATTATTGGCAACTGGAAGTTTATTTATAGCTGCCAAATATGAAGAAGTCTTTAGTCCCTCAGTTAAAAATTATTCATACTTTGCTGAAAGATCATATAGTGAAGATGAAATTTTACAAGCAGAAAAATATATTTTAACAGTTTTAAATTTTGATTTGAATTATCCAAATCCAATGAATTTCCTAAGAAGAATATCAAAGGCTGATGATTATGATGTTCAATCAAGAACAATTGGGAAATATTTATTAGAAATTACAATTGTTGATTATAAATTTATTGGGATGTTACCAAGTTTATGTTCTGCAAGTGCAATGTTTATTGCAAGATCTATTTTAAATAAGACTCCAGTTTGGAATGGGAATCTAATTCATTACTCTGGTGGTTATAAATTAAATGATATGAAAGAAGTTGTAAATCTTTTATTACAATATTTAATAAGTCCTATAGAACATGATGAATTTTTCAAAAAGTATGCAACTAGAAAATTTATGAAAGCAAGTATTTTATGTCGAAGTTGGGCTAAAAAGGTATCAAGTGATAGAGTTGATTTATTTGATGTGTGAGAGTATAATAACCTAAATAGTTGGTCTAAAGATTATCCAGGTTTGTAATCTGATTAAAAATTGGTTTTGTATCAAAACCATTTAATCTTAACTGAATCAAGTTGTTATATGTACATAAAGATTATAATACTCGTTCATTATAATCTAATCTTGAAAATATTTGTTCATCATATAAAATACACTAGATGTTGTATTGAGTCGTTGACTTCTTCCATACATCATTAAATTTTTTCAAGATTTATGAACATCAAAAAATTTAGCACAAGTAAACCTTAGCATGCATACATTCATTTCTTTTATTTACTTTCAATACATAAATCGATTAAATTTCTGAAGATGTAGTGAGAAGAGTAGTATAAAATTATATCCTTAAAATGGAGCCGAGAGCTGAGATCAAATCGCAAAATCAGTTTGAAAACTGAGAGATTCAGATTATAATTGATAAAAACTTTGAGTTTATGATCTCATGTACTTATGTTCAGAGATATCATTACTATAAGTGGGATCGCACTGACGTCGGACTGAGATCGTTTATCTCGGATCGCAAGAATTGCGATCTCATTGAATTCGCATGTACTTGGTAAGATTAGCGGAGAGATCACACTTATGTGATTGCAAGTAACTGAACACTTAGAGACAATACATAAGCTAAAATCACATTGAAATTTTATAGAACGTCTTGACTCAAATCACTGTACTAGTTCACTTCACTGGATCTTTTCACTGAGTTACTGACTAGTTCACTTCACTGGATCACTGACTAGTCCACTACCAAAACCCATTAATTGCCCGCGCGAAACGCGCGAACCGTTCTCACTGCACGAATAAATATTCAAATCGCGATCCAATCTCTCATCATGTTCTCAAGATCAACCTTTCTAATAATAACCTCAAATCATACAACAAATGAACTTGAAGAATTAAAATCACTTCTTGATGAAAATGGTGGTAAATACATACTTAAATCAACTGATTCGAAAACAAATTGGTTACATAAATCTCTCTTAATTACAAATATTATATCGAATTCAAATGACTTTATTGAATATGAAGATGCTAAGAAATTCATGATACCAGTAACAAACCAATATTGGATTCTTGACTCTTTAGAAAATGGTAAACTCCTTAATCCAAAAATTTATAATCCTGATCCGAAATTCTTCTTAAAAGATGTATTTGTTAGTGTTGCTGACAATTTACCAATTGGCGATAAAGAAGCAATTTATGGTGGTATAAGAGCATTTGGGGGTCAATTCTTAGATGATCTAACAAGATATACAACCCATTTAATTTCTTTGGATTTAACAAATGATAAGAGTATTATAGCACAAAGTGCTTTCTCGGATCAACATATTGATATCAAAATCGTTCATCCAAGTTGGATTGATAATTGTTTAAAATTTGGTAAAAAATTGGATGAAACTCCATATCTTCTATCACCACAAAAGACTTTCGAATCTTTATTTGAATCTTCAAATGAAAGTCTTATTGAACCTATATGTTCTTGTTTAAAAGGGAAGAGATTCTATATTTCAACAGATTTGAATTTGAGTGAAAGATTATCAAATTCAATACAAAATATCATAAAGGTTAACGATGGCATAGTTATTTCAAAATTTGATATCAACTCTATTGATATTTATATAGGACAATATCGTGAAGGTAGTATATATTCAAAAGCTGCAATATCAAAACACATCATAGTTGGAAATTTATATTGGTTTTATTCCATAATCTTAAATGATTCATGGGTCAGACCAACAGAATTTGGTTTATTAAATTATCCAATCCCTATGAATCCAATACCAGAATTCGAAAATTTAAAGATATCTGTAACTAATTATAGTAGTGATGCTAGGTTTTATCTATCGAAACTAATTTCAATTTTGGGTGGGACTTTTACAAAGACTCTTACTAAAGAAAATGAATATTTGTTAGCATCGAATGATTTTGGTAAAAAATTTGAAACTGCTTCTTCCAAATGGTTAGATTCAAATGGAAAACCTCTTATTAAAATTATAAATCATTTGTGGATTGAAGATTGTTATTCATCATGGTCGTTTCTTGATCCAAATGATATCAAATATATGAATTTTAATGGACTTGTTGTTGGTGATACAAAATTAAATAAAGAAGTTCTAAAAAATTGGATTAATCCAACTGAAAGTGTTGATGAAAATGATAATATAAATGATAGTATGAGTGATGAAGATATATCAAAATTAGGAATTTTAGAAGGTCAAAGTATTGAAGATAATGGTCAACCTCTGGAGGTTAATGATGCACAAAAATCTCAAGTAGATAAAGATGAAGAATTGTTTTTTGATATGGCGCAAAAGATGAATGAATCAAGAGAAATGGAAGAAGAAGAAATATTTACCGATAAAGAAGATGAAGGAGATAATGAAGATAATGAAAACTCAGATGAAATTTCAAATAAAAGTATACGACAAGTACCTTCATCTCATCCAGAAATAGATAACCCAAACCAAGAGTCTAATGAAGATACTGAAATAAAATCTATATCACCTGCTTCAATTCCTATAGCTGATAAAGAAACACAAAATTCAGACTCAGATTCAATTCAAGTGTCAACTCCTCAATCAACTCCAGATAAATCAACCTCAAGAATTGGAAGATCGGCTGCAAAAAAAGCTGCTTTAGCTTTACATCAAAGCATGAATGATCTTAATAATTTTCAGAAAAGTTCAAAAAGTAGAAAACAACTTGATGAGTATTATCAAAATGAATTAAAGGAACAGAAAAAAGTGATTGCACTGACTAAAAGATCTCTTCCTAAAGAACCTAAACAAGATACAAAATCAGAAGTAGTCATCAAAAAGAAAAAAACAACACCATCAGAATCAAAATCTATTTCAAATAAACCTCAAATTACTGCAATTATGACAGGGTGTGAACTGGATTTAACTCTTAATCGTTCGGAAATCAACAAACTTTCTGGTTTTGGAATCAAAATCTTATCTGATTTATCTTCGAGTGGCATTGAAAATACAATCATAGCTCCAAAAATTTTGAGGACTGAAAAATTTCTTAAAGGTTTAAGTTATGTTGAAAAAGTGATTCATTTTAGTTTCCTTGTTGAAATACTAAAAAAGCCTCCAATGAGTTGGGAAGAAGTGTCTGAAGACGTTCGAATAGAAGATTATTCTCTTGATAAGATCATTCCTATAGATGATTTGAATAAAGATTTGGGCTTTTCAAATTGTAAGGAAAATCGATTCCAAAAATTGATAGAAGATCCAAATCGAGGTGAAGTCTTTAATACTCTAAATTTGAATCTTTCCGTTAATTTGAATGGTGGAATTACAGTCTTATCAAAGATTTTAGAGAGTCATGGGATCGAAGGAATAAAGAGTGTGAAGAATATAAATTCAAAAATAAACCTACTTAAACAAGGAAATCAGACGATTTTCATTGCTCATAAAAGTAAAGACAAGAAACTAATAGAAACTTTCAAATCTCAAGTAGAGGATGGAATTGTTGTTGAATGGGATTGGTGTGTCAAATCGATATTTAGTGGTAAGTTACTTGATTATGGAGATTTTATGCTTTGACGAGCGAAGCAAAGCGAGTAAGAGCTTCAAGAGGATACTAAAGCGAAGAAAATCGGGTGAAGGACATTGTCAGTTTTAAGATCAAGCACTTACTCTTCAAATCTCATATTCTAGTGGAATTCTTCAAATGGGTTATATTTAATACATAGGGAATTATTCCTTTCAAGCCCGAAAACTTTTCTATAAATACAAGCGACTTTTCTGACAATACTTTCGAAGTGTACTAGCTCTCGTTGAGCTGACGGATATGGTGAATCAATTCTAACTGATGATCTCTACAGTAAATCAATTTACTTCTAGTTTTTTATATTACAAGATCGACTATAACTTTTTTAAATGTCAATCAAGCTAGGACCATCTTGATTTGTTCTTTGTTGTTGGGGAGCATTACCAAATCCATAACCAGTATAAGCTGGATTTATTGAAGGTTGACCTTGCTGATTTTGATAACCAATTCCAGTATTCAAAAATGGATTTCCAGTAGCATTCGAACTTAATTGAGTTGGATCATCAACGGTTTGTTTATAACCAGTACCACTAGAATTGATGAAATTTTGAGTTTTGGTATGTTGATGTGGAATTCTTGAAGCTCCAGTATTACCAAATGTATCAATACCGGTTCCTTGAGCTAATAAATTGTTTAACTCAGAATGAGTAGAATCGTTGAATTTTGATGATGAGGTATTTTGTTGCTTGATTGGAGGTTGGGTGAAAAATTGTGGTTGTGTTTGTTGCGGTGGTTGTTGTTGTAGTTGTTGCAGTTGTTGTTGTTGTTGTTGCTGCTGTTGTTGTTGTTGTTGTTGTTGTTGTTGTTGTTGTTGTAGATTGTGTAGATTGTTCAATGAATTTGATTGATCTGTTGGAGCTGGATTACCTAATCCAAAAGGATTATTTGAACCAGTTTTCAATGGTGTTATTTCTTGTTGCATTTGAAGATGATTTTGTTGTTGCCCATAATTAAATCCAGTAAATTGTGGAGCTTGAGGTTGTTGATATTGATAGCCTGTAACTAAAGCATTTTGAATTGGATTACCAAACATATCAAGCTGTTGATAACTTTGAGTATTTTGTGGTTGAAATGTTTGCTGTGGTTGAAATTGTTGTTGTTGTTGAAAGTATTGTGGTTGTTGGTATCCAGTATTCATAAAGTACATTTGTTGAGATGGTGGATTTGAATCCAAATCTAATAAATTTTCATTTTGTTGCTTCTTTAATTTTCTCATTTCTTCTTCTTCCATTGATAATTTCAAAGCAGCTTCTAAATCAGGATCATTCTCCAGATTTTGTTTATTTTGCCTTTCTAATTCAGCAGTTTGTCTTGATAATTCTAATGCTTTTTCAATATCATCATCTTGGTTTTCAGATCTAATGATATTACGCCTTGGACCTCTTTCTTCATCATCATCACGACGTCTCCTTGATTGGCGATTATTTGCTTTTGCTGCAAGTTTCCTTTCTTCTCTTAATCTTTCGTCATCACGTAATAAACTAACCAATTCTTTAGCTTTCACTCTAATAATAGCACCTTGATCATTATTCAATTCATCAAAATGTATAAATTCTCTTAAAGTTTTGATGATGTAGATGTTATCCTTTGACCATAAAACACACTTTTCAGACCCATTCCTCACAAGATAGTCTAATACTGTAAGAGATTTGGCAACATGACGCCAATTTTTACCTTTATCGTTTAAACGACGATCTAACATATCCATAATCTCCAAGAATTCACCTTGAGATTGATAAGTTGCACTGGCAACTTCTTCCATTTCAAAAGTACTCGGACCACTTGGATCATTGGATGTAGCGTTTCTTACTGTTACTTGAACTGATGAATACCCATTGGCTACGTTTTTGATAGAACGTACAATTGACTTCGACATGATTAGGTTGGTGGTTTGATAAGGGGGTCGACAGTTTATACGATGTTGGTGTTTGGGTTTTACAAGATTGCGGAAGCGCCGTGTATATGATCGATGACGATCTCACTAAGCCTACTGAGTAAAAGAGTAGTGTCATGAGACTTTAAAGCATAGAGGATCCGACTTTACCGATGAATTGGTATTAGAGTATGAAGGGATTCCCTTCATTTGACTTGAAATCAAACTGTTATAAAATTTCATGAAACTTACTAATCTATATCAATCCGTAGCTACGTATATTTGAGACTCTAAAACTTCTAAACTAAATCCATTTGATCCTCTTGATTACTTTCTTCAATCCCTCTTTCAAAAGGAATAAATGATAATTCCTTATTAACAATCCCAATACTGTCAAAGTATAACAACCCAATCACATCAATTCCACATGAATTCAATATGAAATCCAAAACTTTTACAAATTCCGTTGTTGATCTGTTATAAAATTGAACCGAATTCGAGGAATATTCATGAACTTCTCTTGTTGTTGTTAAAATCTTTATCATGGATCTCTTACCAACTGTTTCATAAGTCTGATAACTGATCCCTACCGTTGAAAATTTCGGATTGACTATAATTCTTCCTTCGTTATTAGAGCAGATTTCAACAGGTTCTTTGAATTTTGAATCCAAGTATGATGTAAGATCATATTGATCGATGATATAATTCAAATTCTTATTTACCTTGAGAAGATTCTTTAGAGAAATCCCATGAACATAATTATTACCTTCATTCAAAATATGAATGAAATTTAATAAATGAACTTTCCCTTCAATCAACTGTAAATACTTGGTTATGAATTCGCTTTCACTTTTGTTGATACCAGTGACTGAACGATAATAATCTGATATTTTTCGGTTTTCCATCAAAATCTTTGATGGCTGATTCGAAGAGTAAATGGAGTTTTCAAAACTCTCCTTCTTGTAAAATGCTTCAAGTTGCCAATAAAGTGAATTATCATTGAAAAGTCTTTCTCTTCCAGTAAAAGTTCTTCTAATTCTCATTCTATATACATTTGAATTGTATCTTGTTACTTTGTATTGAGTTGATGACTTTGTTAAAACATATATCCATTGATTAATTTGAAATGTAGTTGGAGTAAATTTGAAGGTGACGTTTGTTAAGTTGGTGTTGGGTAATTTAGGATCAACTCTTGCATTTTCATTCCTAGACAAAGATCTTACTTCATCTTCCCCTCCACCAACTTTCATTTTATATTTCCTAATGAAAAATTCATTTATAACCTTCAGTATGATACTCAATACAATCTCATTGAGTCCAATCATTTCACCTGAATAAACTCTTAATATAAAATGATCTTCAGAAAAATAGTTCCTTTCAAAATTTAATCTCTTTTCTGAATCACAACTTAAACATTTACAGATCAAGTTTATAATCATTTCAAAGAACCTTCCTAGTATTTCCTGATTTAGAAATTGTATTAATGGTTTAGGTGAAGTTGAAAAAGTCGTTAGTTGAATATTGGAATCACTTTTTTTAACAAGTTCTTTAATTAAAAGTGATAAAGAGTTCTGAATTATTGCTAACTTTTGAGCTCTATATTTATAAAGAGAATTGAAGGACTTGTCAAAATGATTCATCTTGAACCAAAATTGTTCGTACTGACTTAAATCGCTTACTTTGAAATCTTTCTTAACAATATGATTAAAGAAAACCATTGCAATATTGAAGTTTTGAGCTATAATCAAATTCTTACATATGGCAAGTTTGAATATATTTGAATTTCTCCCATGACTCAAAGAATCTAAAAGTTTCTTCTTGAGGAAATTATATTTGTTGTTTATAATTGGTATATAATCTTTATCGAAAACGAAGGAATTTGCTTTCAACAAGTCGAATTTTTTAGGAGTTCTCGGTCTGGTGTTGGGTGATGAAGATGACTTTGATAGAGAGACCTCTCTCTGTTCAGTAATCTCAGTCTCATCACAATCTAACAAATATTCTCTAAACTGTAAATATTTCTTTAGAATGATTCTAGTCTTATCATAATAGTTTGAAGTTATGTTTGGTCTCAATTCATAAGAATTCAATATCTTGAAGAAGTCTTGATTTACCCTTTTCCATATGAACTCATTTGATAAGATATCATAAATAGATTTATTAAGAGATCGTAGATTGAATAGATCATATATTGTGACATTTCCAATGAATATCAAGTTAAACCAAATATCCAAATTGAATTTCGAAATCAAATGATGATTTGAATATTGGGATTCATGATTCATTTGGTAATGATCTGATGAAGTCGAGTAGTTAAAATGGCTTTGGTATACGGAATGAAAAGAATAGTATTATTGTTCTTCTTCTTTGGTTTCTTGTTTATGTATGATTCAACTTCTTTACTACTCTTAGACAGTTCTGTCAGTAAACTCTATATCATTTGTAGTTCTTCAGTCTACTTTGTCAACCCCGCGAAATCAGTTAGAGTAAATATATTTAAGCTCATCTCACTCGCTACTCTCTCACTACTCACTTCATCACAATCTTTCATCACCACCAATGGGTAAAAGAAAATCAGGCTCAAACTCAGGTGGAGGTAAAAAGAAGTTTAAACCAAATGGATTTATAGACCCAAATACTTCTGGTATTTATGCAACTTGTAATAGAGGTAAAGAACAACAATGTCGTAAAGAGTTGATCAATTTATTTAATGATAAAATAGAGAAGTACTATGATTTAGATGACTTTCAACATGAGGATGATGATGATGATGAAGCTGAAAACACAAAACTGTCCAATCTTTCAATAGAAGATCAGATCAAATTAGAGCTAAATGAACTCAAAGAATCAAAAAATTCTAAAAAAGAGTTCCTTAAACCAATCGAATTAGGTTGTGAATGTATAATTTTCATAAAAACAAGAAAACCTATTCAACCTGAATCTTTTGTTGAAAGAATATGTAGAGAAAGTTCAGAATCAAAAGTTAAAGAAACAAGATATTGTCAAAAATTAACGCCAGTTACATATTCAGTTTCTGCTACGATGGATGAATTGAAAAAGTTAGCTAAAAGAGTTTTAGCTCCTCATTTTCATAAAGAAACATCTCAAAAGCCTATTAAATTTGCTATAAATATATCAAGAAGAAATTTCAATGCTTTAGAAAAAGATGATATGATAAAAGCAATTGCTGAATCTGTAGGTAGAGATCATGGTCATCAAGTCGATTTAAAAAATTATGATAAATTGATTCTAGTTGAATGTTTTAAAACTAATATTGGAATGAGTGTTGTTGAAGATTATCTTAAATTTGAAAAGTTCAACTTACAACAAATTTATGATAAAAGTGTTGATGATTCAGTTGATAATTTGTCAAGAGTGAAAACTAAAGTAAATGAGGAAAGTAAGAAGGTGTAAGTTCTAAAATAGGTACCATTACTTCATTAGCTCTTGAATTAAAGGATTTCTTTCAAGAGCAGCATATTCGAGAACGATTATTAAATGGATCATATAATTTAACTCTTCTAAGACTGGCTCATTAACTCTATCCATTCAACCACCTTAACTACCCTATAATAAAACTTCCTTCACTTCAGCAATTTGTTTCCATGCCATCCAATCTGACTCACTAGTAGGAATTAATCCCATTTTATATAATTTATAAATACCAATAGACATACATCCAATTTGACATATTACAAAAACAAATTGAGTAACATAAATGTCTGGCAGATTTTTCTCTGTTCTTAAACTCTCAAAGCTTTTGAAAGTATCTGTAAGAATTGATTTCAAAGGATTCCATAACAACATCAAAGTCATCATAATTGGAATTACTTGTAATGAGTTTCCAGTCATATAACTCATAATCAAATTCATAGGAATTGATTTGGCAGGTCCAAGAGCTAACTCCCAAGCTTTTTTGACCTTTATTTCATTCATTGTCTCATCACTGATTTCTTTTACTGTAACTTTTTCCTTTTTTTTAATTTTAGTAGCAAATCCTGGAGGTAGTATTATATCACCTTTTTCTGGTTGTCTTACAATTGGATTTTTCAAATTCATTGATATTGTTTGTGTTTAGATGTGATTGAGTTATGACTCTTGAGACTATTGTGTTTATCTCGATTCTAAAAAAGAGCTTTCTAAAATTCTCAATGACTTCAATTGGTTACCTTAAATACTAAATTGTCCTCTTTACGTGTATTTGTGCTATCAACACTTATGATATCGAATTCTTGAGCTTTATGCTTCAACCGCAGTTTTCAAATTTCACCTCACACTACCTTGAACTTCCATATATCGTAGATTTGACTTATCAATAGTAACTTCAGACATGAATTCAACTATAACAAGTAATCCACTAAATAAGATAATATTACTATCTATAGTCCTTTCTATGGGATTTCTTTTAGTAATTTTGGCTGTACTTTATGGTAATTGGTTCCCTATAATTGATGGTATTATATTTGCCATTGCATATTTACCTATAATAATAACGAAAACACTTTCAGAATCAAGTGATTATGATTTCAACTTTGATCCAGCTTCATCTTCAGTAGGTTCAGCTGTGAAAGAATTTGGTCAATTCCTTTCAGCTTTTATGTTAGTAACGGGTTTATATCTACCAATAATATTAAATCATTCTCATATATTAACGACAACCGCCATGATTTTGACATTGATAGGTGGTATTATGATATTTGGTACTATTTATACTTTTAGTCTGTATTTTGATCATTATGAAGAAGATGAAGTTCCAGATCTTGGTGGGGGTGTTATATAGAGATAATTGCAATCTAAGGTTGAGATTTCTGGAAAGAACTTCCAGCTAGGAAGAAACTGAATAGGAGAATAATCAGACCCAATCTCGGTACTTGTCTTAAATATTGCATTGAGGCTCCTGGAGTCATTAAATCATCTACCTACTTGATTAAATTCATATTTTAATGTCTTATGTGTTAGACTTCGAGTAAATGAACCGAAGCCATAGTTTCTTACAAATAATTCTAGGAAAATTTCTCAAAACTATCTTCCAGCCATATTTCCTATTCAAGATTCTTTTAATTAGTCAATTTGAATTCAACTTATACCGATTTCGCAATCATTCCTAATTATGTCGTAGTCAAATTGTAAAATGTCGTACATTATGTCTACATTATGTCGCGCCTCTCACATTATCTTTAAACATCGTAATCTCTCTTCAATCTTTATAAAGCAAAACATGAGTCTTGAAATTGTTAAAGAGAAACAACTGCGAGAAAAAGTCATCAATGAAGAATTCAAAATTTGGAAAAAAAGTGTCCCTTTATTATATGATACTATACATACCCATGCTTTAGAATATCCAGCTTTGAGTTTCCAATGGCTTGATAGTTACGATTTATCTGATAGCAAAAATTCTATAGATGTCAAATTTATATATGGTACCAATACATCAGATCAGTCACAAAATCATATCAAGTTAGGTTCATTAAATATGCCATCGACTTTAGCACCCAATTTCACCGAATTCTTACCTAATGCATCGAGTATTCCAATTCCATTGCCAAATGAAATACCTGATTCTTTCAAAATTTTATCTTCTTGGAAACATAAAGGTGAAGTTAACAAATTGAGAGTATCAAGAAAGTTTGATAAAGTCTTAAGTTTTGCTAATAATGGATCAATTTACTTATATGATTTACTGAAAACAGATAATCTTGAATACAAATTCCATACTAGTTTAGGATACTCTTTAGAATGGCTCGATGATAATACTTTTTTATCTGGTGGTAATGATGGTCAAATAGCTTTATGGAAAGTAGGAACTTCATCACCATCTCAAATATTCAATTCTCATACTGGTAGTATTAATGATATATCTCGTTCCCTGGATTCAATTTTTGGTTCGGTTTCAAAAGATTATACAACAAAAATTTTTGATACTAAAAGCTCAGAAACTTCACCAGTATTTGATTTAACAAATAGTCATATACAGAATGCAATAAGTTTTCATCCAACAATACCAACATTATTTGCAACTGGTGGGAATGATAATGTGATTTCTTTGTATGATTTGAAAAATCCTTCAAAACCAATACGTAAGTTATTTGGTCATAATGACAGTATTTCCGGAATTAAATGGGGAAATGCTAATGAACCTGATAAATTGTATAGTATAAGTTTAGATAAGAGAGTTTTAATATGGGATTTATCAAATTTGAACGAATCCTTTACATATCCAAATGGTGAAAATGGTGAAACAGGGAATAAAAGAAAAGTCATTAAAACTATTGACCCTTGTTTGAAATTTATTCATGGTGGTCATCTTCAAAAGGTCAATGATTTTGATATTCATCCTAAATTAGATAATTTGGTTGCATCAGTAGGTGATGATAATTTACTAGAGATTTGGAAATCAAAGACAATAGTTGATGAGGAGGAAGAAGAAGAGGTTGAAGAAGAAGTTGAAGAGGAACCAAAAGTTGAGGAAAAAGATATAGGTGGAGATAAAAATCCGGAACCAACTGAATAAATTTATATATATATAAGAGACCAAAAGTTTGTATGATGATGTCATTACCAAAAAAAATAGCTTTAGTAAATAGATCACAAAATTTCTTCTTGTTTAGTACAAATGGCTTGTAATTCGTTCAACCTTGATAGAGGCTAGAGATCTTGATTTTGGTGATCTTGAGACCCATCGCGATTCTGGTGTTTATATACAAATCTGGTAATTAGACATCATAGACATGTCAATTGAGGCAGATGAAGCATTCGTATTAGAAGCAGATGAAAAGAAACGGAAGTCTAAATCAAGTCTATTAAAAAAAGAGCCGAAGAAGCCAAAATTAGAAGATAATCGTCAAAATGAAAATTACGATTTTGATATAAATGAATCAAATGATCATATAACAAAACAGTATAAAAAGTTTAAAGCAGCATCTAAATATAATTTAAATAGTGAAGAAGTCTTTTGTATTTGTAGAAAACCAGATCATGGTGGTCTTTTGATGATTAATTGTGATGGTTGTGAAGAATGGTTTCATTATAAATGTATGAAATTAAACTCCAATAACCCAAAATTAATATCAAAGTTCTTTTGTAAATTCTGTAAATGGAAAGGAAATGGAACTACATTATGGAAGAGGAAATGTAGGTTAGAAACTTGTTTTGAACCAGTTTTACCTGATAAGAAATCAAAATACTGTAGTGAATTGCATGGGTTACAATTTATGAAGGAGAAGTTAATAGATAAGAATACTGGAGTTATTGATATTAAAGCTGATGAAATTAAATCAGTCTTGAATTTCATTGGAAATAAAGAAAATTCCTTAGATGCTTTTTATAGTCTAGGGAAAGAATTCCCCGAGTTGCCAGAGATAAAGGATTTGAAATCAAATGGAGAACAGGAGATAAAATTAAAAGATGAAAGTGAAGAAGCAGCTTTTGTGGATCAAAAGCTTTCAAAGCAGGATAGTACTACAAGATCATTACCTGAAGATCTTAGAATTCTCATCTCTGAATCGGACAAAATTATCAAAGAGACAGAACTTCGAATTCAAAATTGTAGTATGAAAAGAGATTCCTTGATTAAGGTGAAAGAAAAGATCAAATCTATAAATGATAAAATTACTGAAATTGCCTCCAATAATTCGAAGAAAGGTAAAGTCAAACGTAGTGATATCTGTGGATTTCAAAAATCCTTAGGAGTAATTTCTATACAATCAAATAATAATGAATTGAATGATTATATTGAAAATGAATTAGAAGAGATAGCAACATTATATCATGATCCTGATGATGAAAGTACTTGGTATAAATCTGATTTATGTATTCAAGATAAACGCAAATGTTTACGACATAATGGTTGGTGGAATTTAATATCAGATGAGATTGACAAAGAGTTGAGTGAATTGGAGTTGGGATTAAAAAAAGAAACTGACAAGAAATGGAACAGAATACAAAAATATTGTATGGAAGTTTATGAAAAGAATAGCGTAAGACTGGTAAACGATACAAGTAAACAAAATTGTGATAATGAGACTGAAGAGATTCTACTGAACAAATTAAATCTCGCAAATGGTGAAGTTAAGGATCCAACCTTAATTAGGTAACAATACTGATTAAAATAGACCGTGTATCTATATCAATACAAAAATTCATTAATTTTGAAATTTTTAAGTTCAAAAAGCTCTATCTTTCATCCTCTCTTCTGTCCATTAATTGTTGCAATAATTGAACGAGAATGTTGATAACGTCTAAATTCTAATAAATAAATACCTTGCCAAGTTCCAACTGCTAATCTACCATTACTTATTGGAATAGTCAAACTAACACCTGCAACTGTACTCTTTATATGACCTGGCATATCATCTGGACCTTCATCAGCATGAATATAAAAATCGCCTTCAGGTGCAATATTATCAAATCCAGTGGTCATATCAACTCTTACATCTGGATCACAATTTTCATTCAATGAAAGACCAGCACTGGTATGTTGTAAGAATAAGTTCAAAAATCCAATTTGATAATCTTTTACTTGTGGAACTTTTCTTAAAACTTCATCTGTTATTAAATATGATCCTTTTGATCTTGGTGATAAGGTTATCTTGACCTGATCCCAATTACTCATCTCTATAAGGTGTAATCAATTTAAGATTGCTCATAAATAGATATCCCAGATCGAAACGTGATTAAAAATATCAACTCGGAAAAGATTGTTCAATTACCGAAATATTAGAGAACTACGGTGAAGATTGAACAGTATAATTTGGATTTGATAAATGATTAAGAATTCCTAAAAGTGTTCTGACTATCCTATTATTGTCGGTTGATAAAAAATAAAAGTCCTATGTAAATTTTGAAGAAAAGTGCATTCATGACTCTCCAGTATCCGACGTATGAACAATACCTTCAATTTGATTATCATCAAACTTTCTCATTAATTCCGTGGCTTCAAATGGATCAACTTCCGTAAATTTAAATTCCCTTGCTGTTACTTTCAAGTCAAATAACATATCTAGTTCCGCAAAAGTTCTTTGACCAGTTTCTGGCAAACTAAGATATGCCCAAATTATGAAAAACAAATTCCAACCAGCCCAAAAAAAACCTGTTTTAGCACCCCAATTCCATTTTTCAGTATTTAACATATAAGGTGACCAAATAGCATTCAAAATACCTGCTACATTATAAGCGTTCCTTGCAAGAACAATCGTCTTTGTTCTTAATCTTGAGCATGGAAGTTCACTTACTATACAGTAAACCACTGGACCAATTCCAACATCATAAACAAAGACAAATATTATCAATAGGAATCCAATTATCCATACAGAAGCCGAATTATTATAACAACCTGCTAATCCAATCGAAAACATGAGAAAAAATTGTAAAATCAAACCAGTCATTAAAATATCATATCTTCCAAATTGCCCTGATACAATCCAAGAAAGACCAGTTCCAATTATTCCTAAAATATATTGAGCAATTGTAAAAGTAAATGATAATGATTGGCTCATACCAGCTCTTTGATAGAAATATGATGACCATCCGATCAAGGGTGCTCCTGTAAATGCTTGCGCAATCCATGTTATGATCGCTAATTTTGTTCTTCTGGAATTGGGGCCCTTGAAACAATCACGATATCTTATTCCAGATTCTAAAGCCACTTCATTTGCAATTGTAATTTCCATTTTTGTAACCATTGCATCAGCAATCACGCCCTTATCTAAATCAGTATTTGACATGAGCTTCATCAAAGATTTTTTTGCCTCTCTACTTTGACCAGTTTTGATTAACCAATAAGGACCTTCTGGTGCAAGAAATATACCAAACATAATTGGTACCGGCCATATCCACTGGATTGCAAATGGTATTCTATAAGCCCATTCGGTTTTGTTGTAGCTCATGGTTTTAATAATACCACTGGCTATTAATTGTCCTAAAACCCAGCAAATATTGACATACGTTGTCAAATAATATCTTAAAGACATCGGACATACTTCCGTAGCATATGATATAGTTAACGTTTGAAACGCTCCCCATGGTATACCACATAGCATTTCCCCAATAGCTAACATTATAAGATTATCAGCAAAAAACAAAAGACAAATGAAGCATATAACCAACATGAGATTACCTATAAGCGTTTTACGATAGCCAAATTTATCAGCAGTTACACCAGCAATTTGAAGACCAATTATTTCACCAATATATACACACATTCCTAATCCAATTTGCCATTTTGGAGGCACTTCGTAAATACCGTCTGGGGTCAACTCACCATACTTTTTTGCGAAAGGTTCAAATGCAAAGAACGAACTCAATAAAGCCGTATCATAACCTTCCATAATCAAAGCTGATGAGAGGATAATTGACCACATTGCAGCTTTTGGAAATTTTTTGAGTCCTTCTCTTAATGTCATAGTTTTATCTTGCTGATCTGAGCTTCTTGCTTCTTCGGAGGCTCCTAAAAATTTGGCAATGTAATCCAGCATTTCATTGTTATCCTTTTTACTTACAAGTCTTTGAAAGTCTGAACCATCTCTGTCCTCGACATGAACAGCTAATACCATTTTTGTGTGTAGTAGGGAGGTTAGATCTTTCAAAACCTAATTCAGGCATCTTTACACCAAACTCAAAATGTGGGGTTAATCTGGGGTTTGCTCAGTAATAACGAGTCGATTTACAAAGCTTTGAACTCGTTTTAGGCCAAGTCCAGAATAATATCTGCTGCATCCACATAAGGCATACTTTACGTAAGATAGGCATACTTTACATAAGATTGCTAACATAGTCCCTTTAAAATTAAATAAATTCGCAGTCTATAATCTATAGCTCCAAAGAGAGTTGATCGTGACGTACATTTAACAATTATGAAATCTGAAATAGAGATCTTCGAGGTTATGAGAATAAGTGGTATAGTATATGAGTGGTATAATATATGAGTCGTGACGTTCAAATTAAGAGTCCATGCGTAAATAAACTT
Source organism: Glucitozyma multigemmis (assembly GCA_030572295.1). NCBI lineage: Eukaryota > Fungi > Ascomycota > Pichiomycetes > Serinales > Debaryomycetaceae > Glucitozyma > Glucitozyma multigemmis. The sequence continues at coordinate 546,023 of JAJLZT010000007.1, forward strand.
TAGTTTACTGGAGTAGGCATTCGAAATTGTGAGAGCTTGACAACTATTATGTAAGCTCATAATTGTGATTGAGAATTCATTTGGTCGTGCTGCCTCGATTGTATGAGGTATCACCCTTATCAATTATTACATACGTCTCACGTGATGCATCTATGACGTCATTATATTTGATACACGACCACCTCCAAGACAACAAAGAATTTCTATCATAAAAAACATTCCTCCTTAGATATGAGTCGTAATGGCCGTAAACTTGATGATTTCGAGATATATCATTTACAAGTAGAGGCTAATAGAAAAAGAAGGCAATTAGAAAGCTCTCTCACAACAAAAGCCCCACTAAGTTTAAAAGGGGGTCAATTTCAACCCATTAAACAACTTGGACCAACCTCTCGCAATAGAAAGACTTCTGAATTTTCGCAAAGTAATAGCTCAAACAAGCCAGCATCAAAACCTATAACACTCTCGGATCTATCGAGGATAGTTAAGAATGCAAAATTCTCAGAGCCAAGGAGTAACGCCTTTAACAACAAATTTTTAAAAATCACCAACGAGCTCATGACGAAAAAAAAATATCTTTCACGAGAAGAACGTGATTTAAATCTGCAGATCAATTGGTTCAAAAGTAATCGATATGACTTCATTATCATAGAAAGGGACGTCAAACATAAAACCGATTTGATCCGAGAGCATTTGAAGAGTAATATCAAAAATCGCCCTGAAAATTTTCAAAGCTTTATTAATTTGATTAGTGGAGAAGGATTCAATTGTGTATCAAGTTACAAGGTTTCTTACAGATGTACACATATAGTGGAAGAATCGTCAATATTAGGACCATATTTATTAAGTGCTGAGGTTACTGACTTATTTACTGACAAGACATCAAAAATATTTTTGATGAATACAGATGAAAGAGTAAAAGTCAACATTGACGACTTATTGATTTTGGAGTCTGAGCCTTTTACAAGAGAAAAGGTCGAAAATAATGATATCGCCGCATATGCTAAATGGCATATTCTCAAAGAAAAGCCTATAGACAAAAATCTTTTTCTTAAGGTGAACTCATTTGATACCTAATTTTGAACTAGGCCACAACTCACCTTCTTTATAGAGTAGCCAATAAAGAAAAAGTATTTACAAGTACTCTTTGAGTCGCTAAACCATAGCAGGCTGGCAATGGTACGCTTAACGGAAAGGTTTTGTGTGCTTGCCGGCGGATTGCAATGTCATTATGCGCGGGGATA